>LR753322.1:944008-1010188 GCA_902729485.2 Mus minutoides
GTGTTAACAGGAAAGAAGAGTAGGCTCTGGGCCCCTTTGAGAGGGCTATTAAAAACAATGACTTCATAAAATTTGTAGGCAAATGGATGGATCTAGACTTTTTCATGATGCTATTCAGCAGAAAGAAGTTATGGAGAGTGGTTAGCCCAATATACTGGGTTGGAGTGTTTGGTAATGGTTATTTAACAAATTACAGACAAATTGTCTTTTTTAGGGAAAATTTGGAAGTGGTCATAAATTTAAACATGGAGGAAATAGTGGAATAGATGACTAAATTTTATCCTTGAAGAAAGCATTGTGTAGCCATACTCTTAATGGGTAGAAATCTCCATAACTGTGATAAAATTAAAGTTATAATTTCTTACATTGGTACAGAATTTATTTTGATACAGATTTAAGGTTCCAATTGGTGTGAATTTCTTATATTAATACAAAATTTGAGATTAATATTGTTACTCTTAGATAGGTATTGTTCCTGTGCAACTTATTTAAGACTACAAAACTCAGATCCAGTCCTTCTAATAACTGCTATTACAAACTGTTTTTAGATGATTACACAGCATAAGTTAAGTGCCAGATAGCAAACTTACATTATGTTAGATTCTGATTTAATTATAAGAAAGTTTTTTGTTATTATTCAATTAGGAATAGCTAAGGGTAGTCAAGGTTTAAACAACAGAACTCCACAGAATATGACATTTAATAATTTCATTATTATTAGATCATTTGACTAGAGACATGTCAGCTCCTGACAGCACTCCGTTCTTGGTTCAAAGAAGAAATTGAGCATCAATGGAACTGGTCTAGTTGTGGCAAGATTGCCACTCGACCAGAACTGCATTCTGCAGACAAAAATACTTTCCAGGAAAAGGACACCCACAGTCTCCTTTGACTGTCTGCAGATCAATTTGCAGAATGCTCAGCTCCTTCTCCAGCACTATGTTTCTTGCACATTGCCATGCTTCTCACCATAATGACAATGGACTAATGACCTCTGAACTACCTTGGGCATGAACTCTTTGTCAAGTCCCACAACACCCAGAGGAAGCTCCACTCCCAAGTGCTCTAACAAGCCCAGGATCATAGGATCAGAGGTGAGGAGGACACAAACCAGGAGTAGCTGGGACCAGCAGGACCCAGGCACCCAGGAACTCCAGCCAACCAGTGGCACAGGTTCCTTCCAGTATGGGCCTGTGCCCTGAGCAGACCTTGGGCATGAACTCTGCAGCCAGACCTAGAGGAAGCTCCTTTCCCAGGTGTTCTAACATGCCAAAGATCATAGGATCAGAGGTGCCCTGAGCAGACATTGGGCACTAACTCTGCAGCCAGTTCCACAACACCCAGAAAAAGTTCCACTCCCAGGTGCTCTAATGTACCCAGATCCACAGGATCATGGGATCCCAGGAGCTTGGTCACACCAGGATCTCAGGGTCCCAGAGGCAGCTTGACTCCCAGGAGCTCTGACACACCCAGGATCTCCAGATCACAGGATCCCAGAATCACAGGATCAGAGAGACACCTGAACTCTAAGAAGTTCTGACAGAACCAGGGTCACAGGGAGGAGAGGCTCCCATAAGATATAGTGAAGGCAGGTAGCACTAAAGATAATCAGATGGTAGGGGAAAAGCATAAGAACATAAGCAACAGAAACCAAGGTTACTCAGCATCATCAGAACCCAATTCTCCCACCATAGACACCATCACACCAGAAAAGCAAGATTTGGGTCTAATATCACTTCTCATTCTGATGATAGAGCACTTTAAGAAGAACATAAATAACCCCCTTAAAGAAATACAGGAGAACACAGCTAGCAGCCATTAAAGAGGAAACACAAAAATCCCTTAAAGAATTACAGGAAAACACAATAAAACAGGTGAAGGAAATGAACAAAACCATCCAAAACCTAAAAATAGAAATAGAAACAATAAAGAAATCATAAAGGGAGACAACCGTGGAGTTAAAAAACCTGGGAAAGAAATTAGGAGTCATAGATGCAAGCATCACCAACAGAATACAAGAGACAGAAGAGAGAATCTCAGGTGCAGAAGATAACATAGAAAACATTGACACATCAGTCAAAGAAAATGCAAAAGACAAAAAGCTCCTAACCCAAAACATCCAGAATATCCAGGTCACAATGAGAAGATGAAACCTAAGGATGATAGGTATAGAAGAGAGGGAAAGTTCCCAACTTAAAGGGTCAGTAAATTTCTTCAACAACATTGTAGAAGAAAACTTCCCTAACCTAAAGAAAGAGATGCCCATGAACATAAAAGAAGCCTACAGAACTCCAAATAGACTGTGCCAGAAAAGAAATTCCTCCTGTCACAAAATAATCAACACACCACATGCACCAAACAAAAAGACTATTAAAAGCAGTAAGGGGAAAAATGTTAAGTAACATATAAAGGCAGACCTATCAGAATTACACCAGACTTCTCACCAGAGACTGCCTCACCCAGGGATCCATCCCATACACAACCACCAAACCCAGATACTATTGCATATGCCAGAACGATTTTGCTGGCAGGACTCTGATAAAGCTCTCTCTTGTGAGGCTATTCCAGTGCCTGGCAAATACAGAAGTAGATGCTCACAGTCATCTATTGCATGGAACACAGAGACCCTCCCTAATGAAGGAGCTAGAGAAAGCATCCAAGAAGCTAAAGGGGTTTGCAATCCTATAGGAGGAACAACAATATGAACTAACCAGTACTCCCCCAGAGCTGTGTCCCTAGTTGCATATGTAGCAGAGTATGGCCTAGTTCGCCATTATTGGGAAAAAAGGCCCCTTGGTCTAGCAATCTTTATATGCCCCAGTACAGGGAATTGCCAGGGCCAGGAAGGAGGAGTGGGTGGGTTGGACAGCAGTGTGGGGGCAGGGTATAGGGGGCTTTGGCGATAGCATTTGAAATGTAAATGAAGAAAATATCTAATAAAAAAAGAAAAGAAAAGAGCAAATATGAATCTCAAATGAAAAAGTATAATAATTAAGGCAGACCTATCAGAATTACACCAGAATTTTCACCAGAGACTATGAAAGCTAGGAGATCCTGGACAGAAGTTATAAAAACCCTAAGAGAATACAAATGCCTGCCCAGACTACTATACTCAGCATTAAACTCAATTTCCATAGATGAAGAAACAAGATATTTCATGAAATAACCAAATTTATATAATATCTTTCCATATATCCAGCCCTACAAAAGATAATAGATGGAATACACCAACATAAGGAGGGAAAATACACCCTAGAAAAAGGAAGAAAGTAAGCTTTCAACAAACCCAAAATAACATAGCCACACAACTATAATTCTACCTCTAACAATAATTACAGGAAGTATCAATCACTTTTTTAAAATATCTCTTAATATCAATGGACTCATTTCTCCCCAAAAATCACATAGACTAACAGACTGGATACATAAACAGGACCCAGAATTTTGCTGCATATAGGAAACACACCTTAGTGACAAATGCAGACACTAACTCAGAGTCAAAGTTTGGCAAACAATTTTCCAAGCAAATGGTCCCAAGAAACAAGCTGGAGTACCCATTCTAATATTGAATAAAATCAACTCTCAACCAAAAGTTATCAAAAAATATAAGCAAGGACACTTCTTACTGGTCAAAGGAAAAATCTACAAAGATGGACTCCCAATTCTGAACATCTATGCTCCAAATGAAAGGGCACCCACATTCAAAAAAGAAACTTTACTAAAGCTGAAATCACACATTGAACCCCACACAATAATAATGGGAAACTTCAACATCCCACTCTCAGCAATCGACAGATCATGGAAACACAAACTAAACAGAGACACGGTGAAACTAACAGAAGTTATGAAACAAACGGATCTAACAAATATTTATAGAACATTTTCTCTTAAAGCAAAATAATATACCTTCTTCTCAGCACCTCATGGTACCTTCTCCAATATTGACCTTATAATTGGTTTCAAAACAGGCCTCAACAGATACAAGAAGTTTGAAATAATCCTATGCACCCTTTCAGATCACCATGGACAAAGACTGGTCCTAAATAGCAACAAAAACAACAGAAGGCATGCATATATATGGAAGCTGAACAACAATCTACTCAATGATAACTTGATCAAGGAAGAAATAAAGAAAGAAATTAAAGATTTTGTTTTGTTTTTCTCAACTTAATGAAAATGAAGACACATCATACCCAAACTTGTGAGACACAATGGGAGCAGTGGTAGGAGGAAAACTCATAACTCTAAGTGTCTCCAAAAGGAAACTGAAGAGAGCTTACACTAGCAGCTTGACAGCACACCTGGAACAAAAAGAAGCAAATTCACCCAAGAGGAGTAGACAGCAGGATATAACCAAACCAAGTAAAAACAAAAAGCACTATAGAAAGAATCAACAAAACCAGGAGCTATTTCTTTGAGAAAATCAACAAGATAGATAAAGCCTTAACTAGACTAACCAGAGGGCACAGAGACAGTATCCAAGTTAATAAAATCAGAAGTGAAAAGGGAGACATAAAACATCAAAGTACATCTTAAAATAACTATTCTTTTTGTTGAATATTAGTGGTTGAATATATTAAAATCATGTTCTACAAACATCATGGAAATATCATTGATAATTTTTCTCACTCTGCTTGAAATTAGCACTTTCTTAATGTTTAGCTTCAAAGAGTTTTTGCTATTTTGATATTTTTAAGATATACTTACTGATAAAATAATTTCTGTCCTAGAAACAGTGATAATCTTTTTTAAGTAAACTGATGGTTAGATAATTTATACAGATATCTAATGGGTTTTAAATACTCTCTCACTATGTCAGGTGGTATCATATAAGGGCTTTTGAATATATTTCTTAATGATTCATTTTTAATATTTTGTGCTCTTTTAATATGCTTTACTCCCAAAGAACATTTTGTATGTTTTGAAACAATTTATTATTCAACATAAGATATAGGATCCTCAGTAAAGGATAGTATTAAATATTCATTAATGATATTTTTAGGGTATGAAAGTGTATTAATATAAATGCTGAACAAAATTTTATGTATTATTTGATTCTTAAAATAATCAATATTTAATATGTTTGATGTATAAAATGCACTTAAACAATAAAAAAATAAGAAAACAAGGAAAACTTTGCAAAATAGTTGACTGATCACTCTGCCAAGACAATAAAGTTTTTCATAATTCTGTTTTACAAAGGTCTGTCAGATGATCCTGGAACAAAAGGCTGAAGACTGATTCTCCAATATTATGAGAAATTTGAGAGATGTCCAGGTAGTCAGCTTTCTCTAAAATTGTTTGAGAAGCTGAGTTTGGTGCTTTCTATTTACCCAGGTAATGTTTAAGTCATTCTAAGATTTTTGATGTGGATGAAGACTTATTATATCTTCATAATCAAACTCAAGTTGTTTAACATGGAGGGAGAAGTTATATAGTGGAAGACATGGTTTTCACATGTCATTACAGGCTAATACCTAAACATAATTCACAGATATAATCATAATTTTTAAAGTTAGGAATTACGGCAGTTTACTTTAACTAATTAACAAGTATGATGGACTGGATGCCATTTGGATATCATACTTTTGTAATTTACATTAGTATGGTTTTGTTCAATTTATGTCTGGGAGAAGCATTTTTATTTTTATTGTACGGAAAATGTGAGATGTAGGGGTGGTTCTGATGCTAAGGTCCTGTTCCCCAATGGATTCTTGATCTCTCAGTACAGAAGTCATGAGCCAATTGCTGGGCAGAAGAAATACCTAGGACTTCTTAGTTCATGCAATAAAAGGGGCAGACTGGAGAGAAAGGAAGGGAGAGTTTGTCATGGTTCAGAGAGAAAAGCCAAGCAGCCATGTGAGATCTTGGGTGGAACAGCCTGGCATCTCCTACAGGCAGGAGGTTGAGGGGATTGAACTGGGACTGATGGTGGCAGAGCAATTGAAGTTGAGTGCAGATTTAGAGTGCTGAGCTAAGAGTTTGGGGGAGGGCACATTAGCTGTGGGAATTTAGTAGTGCCCAACAATTGTGCCCAAAAGAGAAGGTGAAATTGTTGTATGTCTGTGTTGAGAATTCTGGCTGGAGACTTTTAGTGGGGTCTGTTCCCAGAGCTTAGATGGGGTAGCATAAGCTACACACAACAGTTAATGAGGTAAAATAATTACCAAAATTCAAAGTACAAAAGCATGAAATTGTCAAATAATAATAAATAAGTCATACAGCATTTATTCCTTGCTTAGCTTATCTCACTATTAAATTCCTTCCAGATCCATCAGTATCACTATATTGGGGGTAATTTAGTAGAGTATGGACACTTTACCAGTACATAAAGCACTTAATAAAAAACAGCTTTTTTTAAAAAAAAAGTAGTATAATATTTAAGGCACAAATATAACAAAATTTGATCCATTCATTATTCATTTATACTTGTATATTATTGACTACTGTGAATAGGATTATAATAAATATGGGATTTGGCATGTATTTTGAGAAGACATCTCTAACCCTGGAGAGCCTTGAGGCTCCAGGGAGTATAGAGGCCTGGTGGAGGGAAACATATACTCTTAGAGACAGGGGTAGGAGGAATGGCATAAGGAACTGTGGGAAAGAGGACCAAGATGGAAGCAATGTCTGGTGGGTAAATAATAATAATGATGATAATAATAATAATAAAAAGTAATAGGGGGCACTAAAGAATGGCTGAATGGTTGTGAGTACATGCTGCTCTTCTAGAAGACCTAGGTTCAATTCCCTTCAGTACCCAAAAGGCCACAACCCTTAACTCCAGATCCAGGGAATCCTATGCCTTCTTCTGGCCCCTAAAGATATTTTACTTATGGAACAAGTACATACATGCAGGCACAACACACATACACTTGAAATTAAAAATAAATAAATATTTTAAAGTTGAGGATGGCAGTAATATTGCTTAGTAGATTAAAGACTTTGGTCCCTGAAGCCCACATAAAGATGCTGAAGAAAACAAGCTCCTCAAAAGTTGTCCTCTGACCTCCATAAGTCTATCGTGGCATATGTAATATCTACCCACTCCCCCTGCATACAAATAATAATTGTTATTATCAATAAACAGAAAAATATAAAACTTTGTTGGAAGACATTAAGAAAACAGAATAATCTGGCAATGATAACAAGTGCCTTTTATCCCAGCACTAGGGAGGCAGAGGCAGGTAGATCTGAGTTTAAGGCCAGTCTGTGGGGATTAAAACATACACTAACATGCCCAGCCTTGCCTTCAATTTTATGCTGAGTGAGCAATGCTATCTGTGAGTCAGCTCAATAATTTAATGAGAAGAGACAGCCCCTGCTTCTCTATGCCTTCAAGTACTTTACAGTTAGGGAACCCATCATTACAGCCTCAAAGTCAACTCTGAAGACAAAATGCAAGGCAAATAAGTTACTGGGGATATAACATAAGGTTGGAGATCAACAACAACAAGAACAACAACAAAACATTTCAAGGTAGTGTCCGAAGCATGCAAAATAGAAGGCAGTTAAGACAATTACTATAAGGGATAGATTCTACAAATCTGAGATTCTATTACCCAAATTTGAGGTTTAACTAATTAAAATTAAATCTTGTGTTCCTTATTCACACTATCCAAATTCAAATGCTCACAAATTAAATGTTCCCTATACCCTCCCCCCACCCTGCTCAGAAAATATCTAATTAAAAAAAAAAGAAAAAAAAAGAAATTATATTTTTGGGCTAGAGAGACTGCTCAGCGGTTAAGAGCACTGTCTGCTCTTGCAGAGGTCCTGAGTTCAATTCCCAGCAACAGCAATGGTGTCAAAACCATCTGGAATGGGATCCAATGCCCTCTTCTGGCACACAGGTATATATGTGAATAGAGCACTCATATGTATAAAATAAATAAAGTCTTTTTTTTTTTAAGAAAAAAAAAGAATTAAATGTTGCTACCAGGACAACACCAACTACAGAATATTAACAGAACAGAAAATTATAACATGCAATGCGGTCTAACAGGTTGAGGTGAGAAGGAAATCATCAGATATTTTGCTATAACAACAAACGGAACAACTGAAATTCTAGGTTGGGTAGTTTTTGTCAATTTGGCACAAGCTAAGCTCATATGAGACAAGTTACTTCAAATGAGAAAATGTTTCCTCAGATAGCCTGCAGGAAAGTCTGTGGGGCACTTTCTTAATTAATGATTGACATGGAAGATCTCTGCCCACTCTGGGCATGTTGTTCTTGGAGATATAAAAATCCATCTGAGCAAGCCATGGGGAATCCGCCAGTAAGCAATGCTCCTCTATAGCCTGTGATTCAATACTCCAAGTTACCTTCAATAAGGCTTCAGCAAATGACTGTCCTAGACTTTCAATGACCACATCAGACAGAATGAAAGAGGAGAAAGCAGTGGCCAATCCAAGAGTTTCCTCACATCGATGACAGCTGGTACTGGGAACAATGTGCTCCTGCTTCCCTGTCTTCCTTCATCTTGGATTGCCAAAATGTATCACTTTCTCTGTCCTGCATTACCTTGTACAGGATCTTTACTGGTTGGTTTCCTGTGTCAATGTGACACAAGAAGGAGTTATCACAGAGAAAGGAGCCTCCCTTGAGGAAATGCCTCCATGAGATTCATGTATACAACATTTTCTCAATTATTGATCAAGAGGGGAGGGCCCAGCCCATTTTGAGTGGTGCCATTCTTGAGCTGGTGATCCTGGGAAGAAGGCAATTTGAGCAAGCCAGGGGAAGCAATACAGTAATCAGCATCCCTCAATGACCTCTGCATCAATCAGCTCCTGCCTCCAGGTTCCTGCCCTGTTCCAGGAGATCCAGTCCTGACTTTATTGGTGATCAACAGCAATGTGGAAGTGTAAGCTGAATAAACCATTTCCTCCCCCCAAAAGAAAGAAAAACATAAATGAAATTAAGAGTTTAGTTTTAAAAATATAAATAACATTGACAACTCTTACATTGATTAACCTAGCAAAAAGAAACTAATGAAAAAGCAGTCATTAAGACTATACCATAAAAATATAGTGCATCATAGAAAGTTGGTGATACTAAACTGAGTAATTCGAAAGAAGTGCACCAAGTCCTAGAAATATATAAAGTACAAAACTTTAGCAAATCTAAAGACAAATAAAAGGAACAAATCAGGGCTTATGACCCTCTCATTAGACAAATGTCCAGATTCTGATGGTTTCACTGATGAATCATGCATATATTTAAAGAGCTTGTACTCTTAAACTACTACAGATCTGAAGAAGGAAGACTGATAAACTCATTTTAAGAGCCAAGTGTTGAAATGATATTAAAAACAGATAAGAAAACTATAAGGAGAGCAAATTACAGGCTAATATCCCCAACTAACCTAGAAGAGAAATCCTTAACAATGTGCTAGTAAATGGAGTTCAACAGTAGATTGAATGTATCATTCATCATAATTAAGGTGGATTTGTTGCTAGGATACAAGAACAGAACAACACTGGCAAATCAGCAATGTAGTACACAAGATGAGCCTAGTGAAAAAAATGCACTCTTTTTAACAAATGCAGAATGAGCATTTGAAACAAAATCAACATCAACTTTATAATGAAAACTCAAAAATATGATAACAAAGTCATACAATCTAAATACAATAAAAGAAGGAATTCATGCTATAAATTTAGTTGCAAATCCATGGAAAGGAAGGTCACAAGTGCAAGCAAAGAACCTTTTGCTGTCATTTTGCTAAATGGACATGAAGACAACTGCTTTTGAAACACTTTTGTTATCTTTATAGGTTAGTGCTGCTTTTAGCTTTGATCATAAAAGCTTCTTCTTCTTCTTCTTCTTCTTGTTCTTCTTCTTCTTCTTCTTCTTCTTCTTCTTCTTCTTCTTCTTCTTCTTCTTCTTCTTCTTCTTCTTCTTCTTCTTCTTCTTCTCCTTCTTCTCTAACCAGTAGACTCACAGCTGATCAAAACATGGGCAATTTCTGACAGAGAAATGCTCACCCCGAAATGGACATGTATATTACACCAATTCAAGGCTCAGGGAATTTCATGAAAGAGGATAATGAAAACGTCAGAGCCAGAGGTTCAGAAGCCTGCTGTGAAACAGGATCTTGGATATGAACTCACTGCAGCTATGGCTCCCTGTACTAGAGCTAAACATGATTGTGTCTATTGCCATTTTATCATGCTTGGGAGAGTCTACTCCTCATTGTGGACCCAAATAGGGCAAATTTTAGCTGTATTGCCACTGACGGGTAAGTTGCTCTTGTTTCAGGAAATAGTGTCCCACTTACATTCATTCAAGTACTCTTAATTAAACTTGGTAAGAAAAAAAAAAGACATCAAAGTAGGGTGGGGATTGTAGGAGGAAGAAGGGCTGCAGAAGAGCAGAGGAGGGACAAAATAATAATGTGGAGATAAAATGCCCCACACTCAGGGTATATGTGAAATTGTCAAAAAGTATTTAGGCATATATTTTATACTACAAATTTAGTAAAAAAAAAAAAAAGAAGAACATAAAAAATGCATAAAAACAAAATAAGCCTCTGGTTTTCTTTTAAATATGTTAAAAATTACTTGTACTATTTTCCATTAGAGATTTTAAGAGGCTATTTTTTGACCTTTCATTCACCCTGAAAACTAAAATTCTGTTTTGTCAGAATAAATGTGTGTGTGCTTTGTGTTAACATTTACTAGGTTCTTGACTGGGGTAGAGAATCTAGCCTCCAACATTTTAAGAGAGCTAAATTATTTCCCAAATTAATTTCGTTATTATATAGTTTTTATTTACCTTATATTTATTATATATATTTACTATTTAGCATATATGTAATTTATTTACCATTGAATTATTTGAATGCATTTCTTATTGAAAAATTCATACAATACATTCTAATCACACTTTCCACTCTCTCATCTGTGCCCTTCCACCAGCCTTGAGCAGGCTAAATAGACCTTATGTATTTGCCCTGGTTGGACCTGAATGACCCAGGTGGAGTCAATTTCCCACAGGAGTAGACTGCCCACTGAGCTTGTTTTGCAACTCAATCCAGCTGAAACCAAGGTTCCATCTCTGGGCTTTCCCTATATAAATGCAGTGCTGACTATTAAACTTGTTCAGAAACTTATGTCTTGGCTTCATCCTTCTCTTGCACAACCTCCTTTTTCATTCCCAGCACCATTTTTTCGGTACCCAGTTCATCCATGACTGATGGACAGCTACACCCATCTCCTCTTACCTATTCTTATCCACCCAACTCCACAACCTTTCACTCTTTAATAAACAAAACAGTCAATGTTCAAATTTTGACATATTTTTATATTGCTTCCTTACAAAAATCATTCCCTAAATGAAATCTTCTTTTTATTAATCTGTTCATGAGATTTCTCAGAATAGCATTGGAAAAGCGCAAGCATTACTTTTTCTTTCTTTCTTTTTTTAACCTTTATAAAATAAGAGGGAAGGAGAGATTGGCTTGCAGGAGGAAATAAGGGGAGAGACAGCTAAAAGTAAGGAGCATTTGAAGGGAAGAATAGAAACCTAATATAGTAGTAACTTCCTAAAATATGTATGTATATAAGGGTAATTTAAATGAAATAACCAAACAATAAGGGAGAAAGAGTTCCAACTGGCCATCTCTTGTCACCAAATGAAGTTTCCAGTACTAAGATTGGATTACATCTAATTGAGTTATTGACCAAAGATTCCCCACAGGAATCCCCAAACAATGGAGGTTATTGCTGAGACTAAGGGTTCCTCCCTGCAAACTGACAACAAGTCCCCATTGCTGAAGACAATATCTACTACAAGTCATTTATTGAATATGGGGTTGTTGAGTTTATGCTTACATAGAGCCTGAACCCCCTAACTGCTAGCATCTTTGTTACAGAAAGGTCCTCTTGCAAGCTACCAAAGGCAAAACATGAACATCAAACCAGTCACAACCCCTTAATGGTATACTGCCTTCAAGATATGCTAGGGCAATGGTGGCAAAAAATCTTGCGGGAACAACCTACCAATACTGGATTTGACTTAAGGCCCCCTCCATGAGATGGTACCCATACCCAACACTGCTTGGGTGAGCAAGAACCTAAGTCTAGATATTCTAGAGGGCTAAGGTAAAACCAAATAATACTATTCTGAGAAAGAGAGAGAGAGAGAGAGAGAGAGAGAGAGAGAGAGAGAGAGAGGAAGAGAAGAGAAGAAAAGTTTAATAAAATAATTCCTAATGACATTCTTCTATATTCATAGATCAATGCGTTACTCAGCCATCATCAAAGAAGCTTCCTCCTGAAGCAGATGAAAACAAATGCAGAGACCCACAGCCACACATCACCCAAAGAGTGAGTTACCTTAGAATACTCATTCCTAAATAAAATACCCCCATTGTAATAGAGTAAAGGTTTTTCCATCTTGTCTCTACTGAAGCTATCTTTGGTTTCTGCCTCCTATGCTGAAAAATCCTGTGGGAATGAACTCAACCCTGTTCTCAAAACTCAGGGACAGATTGGCTCAGCTAACTGTATATTCTTGTCTCTTGTTTAACTGTTCTCTTTCTTCTGTTGCTGCAACTGCCAACCAGGATGTGGTTTTTCTGCTTAATATAGATTCTCAATTCAATTTTGTTCTGTGCTGATTGGTCTCTGGGCTTTTAACCCATAGCATCCATCAAATCCTTCTCTCTCAGAGCTCAGGGACCCTTGAGGAAGAGGAGGCACAAAGAACAAAAGGGAATGAAAGACACACAAAAAAATGCCCTCTAAATCAACATGAGCAAAATTCATTTGAACTCAGAGACTGAAGCAGAATACACAGGGCCTATACAAGTCTGCATCAGGTCTTCTGTGCCTAGAATACAGGTCCCAGTTTAGTAGGTTTTTAGAATTCTTAAATGTATGAACAATTGAGTCTCTATTTCTTGTGCCTTATCTTGGATTCTTTTCCTTCTGTGGTTTGTCTTGTCCAAATTCAATATGATAGTTTTTATTTTGTCTTATTATATTTTATTTTGTTATATTTAAAATGAAGGAATATATAGCCACTAGGGTAAATGTTAACAATTGAACTGTTTTTATATCTGTTAGAAAAGAAATCAATTTTCTCAAATATAGTGACACTGGGTATATAAACCATTCCAGGGCAGGCCTCATGCTCAGGAGCAGCAGACCAATACATTATGAGTTTTTTTTCTTACTGTTTGGTGGAGCATGGGGGGGATTTTATTTTCATGCTTCTGGGGGTGTTTGTTTTGTATTGCTTTTTTGTTTATTTTTGAGAAAGAACTTAAAGGGAGAGAAAATTTGGAAGGACTTGGCAGAGAGAAAGATTATGATCAAAGTATGTTTAAATTTAAAATTTGTTTTAGATACTAAAGATATAATAAAATAAGAACTGTTTGTGAAAAGTAGTTAGATCTATTTTAAACTTTGAATTCTAATTAATGCTTAGGCTTTAACCACAAAGCTTTAGTCTTCATAAGCTGCAGAGATCCCCACAGGGACAGTAACCTTTCTATGCATTGCCTGTCCTTCTAAGGCTCCCTTTCAGCCTCTATTCTATCATCAACTTTGTGTTGTGTATACCTCAAGAAGCAGAACTATGTGAACAATGACAAGGCCTGTCACCAGCATGAAGAGTAATGAGAACCACTGTGCAAAAGGTTGATTGTAGTGACTGGTGAGGGTTTGCATGGCCAAGGAAGGTGAAACAACTCCTACACACCTCTTTTCAAACAGAATGCTACTGAGCTATTCTTGTTTAGAACTAAAGCATTTCATATATGTTTATTTTTCCAAATGCTAGAGTATGAAATGGGTGGTACATGCCAAATTCTGAATGTGTCTTCAAGTCCTGTTTTTCCTACTAATAAATGGAATTTTCTGACCAAATGGCAAGAACTTTAAAACATTTGTGGTTTTGTTTTCAGTTATCTATAACTACAGGTTGATTTCACGATCACCTTGGAGTTCGTCAACATCCCCCTCAAAGTCTTAAGACATACACAAAATGTAGACCACTTATTTGCCAGGCAATATTATGAGGGACCTTTAGCCCAGCTACTAAAAGGTCATTGTTCTTATCAGAACTGTCATGAGTCTAGTCTTCACTACCTGCACTGTTCTGGGGTTT
This sequence comes from Mus minutoides, assembly GCA_902729485.2. Classification (NCBI taxonomy): domain Eukaryota; kingdom Metazoa; phylum Chordata; class Mammalia; order Rodentia; family Muridae; genus Mus; species Mus minutoides. Next base: position 958,131 of record LR753322.1, read on the forward strand.
AGAATTTGCAACAGAGTCAAAGATTAAGCTAGGTTTAAACATATCCTAATTCCTCTCACATATCATTTTCAAAGATTTAAAAGTTCATAGAGTTAGGTTTGTTCACAGCAAACCTAACCTGTTTTCTGGTATCAATGTTCTTCATTAGTCTGTTGTACTATTGCTGTGATCACATGCTTGATAGAAAAAGAAATACATGAGGGAGTAAACATTAATTGTGGAACACAATTTCAGAAAGATCAATCCATGGTCACCAAGAAACAAGCATATCATGTACCTGAGAACCTTATGATGGTAAAACCGTATTACAGGGAATAATTAACACTTCATGGTGGAAAGGAAGTATGGAAAAAGGAAGGGACCAAGAACCCTTTGAGACCTTCAGGCATACTCCAAATAATGTATTTATACAAGGTAGGTTTCATGTCTCAGTATTTTTAGCATCTCCCAAAATAATGACATGAAACTGTCATTATGTTACATGAACAGTATGGTTAGGATTTCATATATAAATCACAATGGTCAGTAATTTTAAATATGTTTAATTTTGTTGGTTATAATTGGGCATATAAAATGGTGTTTGCAGAATATTCTTTTTTTAATTTTTTTTAGAATATTCTTAAATTACTTGAAATTTGACATTATTCTTGTCCAAGATGTGTACAAATTTAATGTGATGTAATTCCTGCTACAGTTCAAAATGTTTCATACCTTGGTAGTGAAATGTTCTTATGAAATGAATACCCACCAAATTGTTAACCATGCCAATTTTAGTCTATGTCATTCAAAGATAGTAAGGCTTTTCTGGGGTCTTTTCAGAAAATACTTACAATGGATATAGTATAGTCAATAATACAACATTTTCAATAACAATGAACTAGCTAAAAATACTCATAGATAGGACTATATACCGTAAGATTAAGACATGTAGGTATCTAATAACATTACTTCAATTATTTTGATAGCATAGCATTTAACTGAGGAATTTTGTAACTCCAGTGAAGAATATGATAGATTGATGAAATGTTCTACCTCAAGATTAGTCATAGCAAGAATTAATTACAAAAATTTTATGATCCAGAATTTTAATTTTTGAGTATTATTTAAATATAAATAATATTCTTTCTTTACTTTTGAGCCTTCTGTAACTTACAACAATGTAGTGCTTTATTCTTCTGTAAACCGGAACCTTATTTATTTCTCTAGAATTTGGAAACTCCTGTAAAAGAATCTTATTTTTACCGCAATATAATTGCTTTTATAATTTCTGTAAGACATTATCCTCTTTGGAACAGGACACAACCAGAATTGTGCAATTAATATTAGTAATGTGAGCAAGACTTTGAATCAAATATTTTTTTTTGAGAATAACTTTAATATTATCAGATATGACCACATTCTCTGAAACTAAGATGGACTTTATAGATCAATATTCACAAAGCCCTATTGGCACAAAAAGAAAACAATCTGGTACCTAGCTTACTATAAGGGTACTTATTAACCCTTATATCTGAACATGTGAGAAAACTGGTCTCTTCAGCCTGACATTACTGCCACCATTCTATGGAAAGAGCCATGATGATGACTGATCATAAATCCTGTCCTCCAGACAAAAAAAGGAGTGTAAACAAAAGTGCAAATCAAACTAAAGGAATAATGAATACTACAACTTTTAACATTTTCTCTCAGGAACAGAATCATCTTTGCCGTTAATAAAACAAACAAAAATAAAACAAACCCACAAAACTACAAAATAACAAAATAACAGCAATAACAAATACAACAAGTTACTCTATCTGCAAGATGGCTAATTTCCATTTCCTCCTTACCAGAATTTCATTCTTTCCAGGTGTGAGCCTAAGTTTCCTTAAATATTATTCATAGAAAAGAAAAGCATGATCAAGTGATGTTGGAAGATCTGTGCAGTCTCCACCAGTCTAAGTAATCCCCAATACAATCAGTTTGCAAGCCATTCTTTAGGCAGTCAGTTCTGTCCCAATTCAAAAGAAATAAATTACTGTTATGTCTTGATGACAAATTCACACATCAGGAAGGAAAGACACTTCCTGAAAAGGAGACTTCAGGTATACTAGAGACATAGAAAATAGAGCAATTTAAGATGAGTATTGTAGATAAAGTCTGCTGGAAACTCCTTGCTTTATCTCTGCATTTTCACAAGGCTTTAAAATGACTTAGGGTGTTTATAAAAAGTTGTAAGGCAGAAAGCATTAAAAGGCCTTTGTAGTTGATTACCAAATTTGTTATATGTCTAAGTAATCATGCCCAAAACAATGAAACTAGACTTAACTTTAAAATGAGACTCAAAGAAGAAGAGAGACGTTAGGGTTTTATTTCAATGGAAAAACGTAACTTTAAGAAGTAATATCCTTATTAATGATAGATGATAGTTTAGTCATTGCCTGATATATTTCCACCTCTTGTTAAGCCCATTTTATTATCCATTTTACTTTTTTGGTTATATATCTATATACATATCAGGTTCTGATATGTCAGTCCTAATAAAATTCTCAGTTCTCCTAACATCCAGAGATATCACACTTTATCTCTCAAAATTAGCATTTCAGTTCTTTTAATCCTACCTGCACCACTGAGAACTTATGTACTTTTCTGATACCCTGCAAATGGAGGTTGAAAGAAATCACCATAACAGATCATATATCCTGTTCCTGATGCTGTCTTGGCCATTCAGAAACAGTACCAGAGCACCTGATAGCAGCATTAGTGAGGACATAATACAGGAAAAATACTTTGAATCCAATGAAATTTTACATGTAATTTTGTTATATATAAAATAATTAAATATATTGAAAGTAATATATAATCTTCACAAGGTGCCTTTAGGCTTAGAAACTATTTTGCAGTCAATGGCCACAATCAATTTTTCTTTGCTTTTCATAATATTACCACTCATTTGAATATTGAAGGTTCAAACCATAGAGTAATCTGCATTTCTTACCATTTTTTGACAGATACAATTGCTGGATCTTAATTAAGCACATCAACAACAATCAAATGAGAAACTGATGAACTTCAAAAACAAAGGAATATCACTTTTTACTTAACAGGAGAAATTTACAAAGACTATACTCTTCACCAAACTGAACACTTTAAGACCTCTTTTTAAAATATATTTTTAAACTTTTAAAATAAATTTGTGAGTGCATACATGATAGAGCACATATGTGGAGGTCAGGAGGCAACTGTGTGGACTTGATTCTCTCCTATCTTTATGTATGTTCTTGGAATCAAGCTCAGGTATTCAGGGTTGATTAGTAAGTGTTCTTCTTTTCCAACTGAACTATCTCACTAGTCTTTGAATATAACTTGATATTCAGCATCTTTCTTCATCTATCCAGAGTCCAGCTTCAGAAACAGTCCCACTAAGCCGCTGTATTACTGTGGCTATCACACCTATGAAAATTATTGGTAGTAAATCTCCATAAAATAATTATTTCAGAGTTACACACTTAAAATATGATATGTTGTGAACATATTCATTCACAAAACAAATATTAAGTATTTGAATGAATAAATAAATAAATAAATAAATAAATAAATAAATAAATAAATAAATAAATGTGAGGAATTAAAAACCCATACTAGGACCAAGATAAGAACTCAGCTGGACAAATATTCGATCCTGTAGTTCCAAGGTGATCATCTAGGGATTGTGATATTTGTGCTAAATATGAAGTCCCAAGAGCATGAACATTCTTGCCCTATACCCTTGCTGGTTACATAACAACTGGCCTCTTTCTTAAGTTGGCTTCCTGTGACTGGCTTTGGTAGACATTCTGCCTTTCTGACACCTCTAATCTTGTGTCTCCACTGGAGCCTAGACTTTACCCTCTCAAATTTGTACCTTGGCCTCTCAGAACATATCTGTTGGGACTTAGAAGCTTTCAAATAATCTCTAACCACTCTCTGGTCTTTAGACTGTACAACTCTGAAGTTTATAAGTCTCAAGATTCAGTACTATATCAGTATGATTAAGGTCTGCCACCAATGGGAAAAGCCACTCCCACCTCAACTCCCCTTCTTTTATTTTTATTATATTTTGCTTTGTTTTGTTTTATTACAGAACTGGGAACATTATTTTATTATTTTATTTTATTTTATTTATTTCTGAACTGGGAACACACTTCCCTGGGTAGTCCAGTATTTGCATGGTGGATGGAAGAGCTTTTCTCAATGCAGAATCTTTCAAAAGAGTTGAGACCTTTCCATCATTGTTTCTGGATAGGTGGAATCTGATTCATTTCTGATTGTGCTCAAAGCTTTTTTGCTATTCTTCTTGTTCAAAACCAACCAAACCAAAAATGTCTGCTTCTTTCCATGCTATTTTAAATATTTTCTTTTACTGTTAGAACTGACTTTTTCTATTTCTCAGTATTTTTTTAATTTTTATTAGATATTTTCTTCATTTACATTTCTGACTTTTAAAAATATATTTTTTTCTTTTTCCCCTAATAGTAGGTAACTTGAAGCTTTCTTTGCCAAAATTTTTAGTGGATCACTTTTGTATTTAGTTTCATTAAGTCTTAGGAGCTGGAAAAGGGTCTATTCGCCTAAGATGTAGAATGCAAAGCCTCTGTTCTAATTTCCAATAGAGTGCTTGTTCCATTCTGCCATGGGAATAGTCTTCACTTCCCACATTATTGTTGACATCCTATCCTTGTGAATAATAGTAAATCCTAAATATATAATTTCAGTTTTTTATTCTTCCCACTTTTTTCTGCATTTTATCTCTAAAAACTTTCTGATACTAATTCTCTATATTGGTTAATTTTCATAAGTCTGATGCAAGGCCAAAGAAAACAAAGTTCTCACCTTTCTTTTTTTGTATTCTAAGATAAATCCAATACTTATCCTTTACTATATTAATTGTCATACCTATTGAAAATAAATCTGAAATAGAGTCTTCCTACACTAACACTAACAGATGTCAGATTTTTTTTCTTTAACCTTATTTCCTTCCTTTAATAACTGATGACTTAGAGAAAATACATTGATTTGGGTTTGGGTTTCTTGAGAAGAGATTTTTCTGTGTAGATCTGACTGTATTAGATATTGCTCTGTAGACCAGGCTGGTCTTGATTTCAGAGATCTGCCTCCTCTGTCCCCTAGTACTGGGATCAAAGGCCCGCAACACCACTGCCCAATGATTTATTTTATATGTGGTAGTATATAACTATAACTATAACTATAACTATAACTATAACTATAACTATATATATATATATATATATATATATATATATATATATATATATATATATATATATATATATATATATATATATATATATATATATATATATATATATATATATATATATATATATATATATATATATATATATATATATATATATATATATATATATATATATTAACAATAAAAGAACCCAGACAGCAAGATAACTAAGTGGTACTGGAGATATGGCTTGTTGTTAAAGGCTAAGGGTCACAACCTAGGCATACAAGTGCTCAGAGAGGCTGCCATGTTGGGATCTGAACTGTGTCCTCAAAGGGAGATTGTGCAACATGTTTTTAAATTTAATTTTAGGGTTTGTTGTTGTTGTTTCTTTATGTTTTTTTTTCTTATTTACTTTACATCCCACTCATTGCACCCCTCATGGTGACCCCTTCCAACAATCCTTATTAACTCACCCCTTCCCTTTACCTCTGAGCAGGTGGATGCCCCCTGTGTATTCCCCTCTCCCCTCACACCTTGGCACTTCAAGATTCTGTGAGACTGGGTACTTTGTCTCCCACTGAGGCTCGAAAAGGCATCCCAGCTAGTAGAACATATCTCATATACAAGTAATAGCCCCGGCTCCAGTTGTTCAGAACCCACATGAAGGTCAAGCAGAACATCTGCTACATATGAGTGGGGAAGTCCAATCTATGTATATTCTTTGGTTAGTGGTTCAGACTCTGAAAGCCCCAAGAGTTTTTTTTTTCCTGTTTTTTATTAGATATTTACTTAATTTATATTTCAAATACGATCCCGAAAGTTCCCTCAACCTTCCCCCCACTCTGCTCCCTTACCCACCCACTCCCACTTCTTGGCCCAGGCGTTCCCCTGTATTGGGACATATAAAGTTTTGCAAACCATGGGGCCTCTCTTCCCAAAGATGGCCGACTAGGCCATCTTCTGCTACATATGCAGCTAGAGACACAAGCTCTGGGGGTTCTGATTAGTTCATATTGTTGGTCCACCTATAGGGTTGCAGACCCCTTCAGTTCCTGGGGTACATTCTCTAGCTTCTCCATTGGGGGCCCTGTGTTCCATCATATAGATGACTGTGAGCATCCACTTATGTATTTGCCAGGGACTGTCTTACCCTCATACAAGACAGTTATATCAGGGTCCCTTCAGCAAACTCTTGCTGTCCTATGCAATAGTGTCTGAGTTTGGTGACTGATTATGGGATGGATCACTGGGTAAGGAAGTCTCTGGATTGTCCATCCTTTTGACTTAGCTCCAAACTTAGTCTCTGTAACTCCATTCATGGGTTCCCTATTCTAAGGAAGAATGAAGTATCCGCACACTGGTCTTCTTTCTTCTTGATTTTCTTGTGTTTTGAAAAATGTATCTGGGATATTCTAAGATTCTGTGCTAATATCTGCTTATCAGTGAGTGCAAATCTAGTGACTTCTTTTGTGATTGGGTTACCTCACTCAGGATGATATCCTCCAGATACATCCATTTGCCCAAGAATTTCATAAATTCATTGTTTGAAATAGCAGAGTAGTACTCCATTGTGTAAATGTACAACATTTTCTGTATCCATTTCTCTGTTGAGGGACATCTGGTTTCTTTCCAGCTTCTGGCTATTATAAATAAGGCTGCTATGAACATAGTACAGCATGTGTTCTTATTACCAGTTGGAACATCTTCTAAGTATGTGACTAGGAGAGGTATTGCTGGATCCTCCAATAGTACTATGTCCAATTTTCTGAGGAACCACCAGACTGACTTCCAGAGTGGTTGTACAAGCTAGCAATCCCACTAGAAATGGAGGAGTGTTCCTCTTTCTCCACATCCTTGCCAGCATCTGCTGTTACCTGAATTTTTGATCTTAGCCATTCTGACTGGTGTGTGGTAGAATTTCAATGTTGTTTTGATGCATTTCCTTGATGATTAAGGATGTTAAACATTTTTTCATGTGGTTCTCAGCCCTTTGGTATTCCTCAGTTGAGAATTCTTTGTTTAGCTCTGTACCCCATTTTTAATGTGGGTTATTTGTTTTTCTGTAGTCCGGGTTCTTGAGCTCTTTTTATATATTGGATATGAGTCCCCCATTACATTTAAGATTGGCAAAAACCCTTTCCCAATCTGTTGGTAGTGTTTTTGTCTTATTGACAGTGTCTTTTGCCTTACAGAAGCTTTGCAATTTTATAAGGTTCCATTTGTCAATTTTTGATCTTGTAGCACAAGCCATTGCTGTTCTGTTTAGGAATTTTTCTCCTGTGCCCATATCTTCGAGGATTTTCCACACTTTCTCCTCTATAGATTTCAGTGTCTCTGGTTTTATGTGGAGGTCCTTTTTCCACTTAGACATGACTGTTGTAGAAGGAGATAAGAATGGATCAATTCACATTCATCTACATGATAACCAAAAGTTGTGCCAGCACCATTTGTTAATAATGCTGTCTTTTCCACTGGATGGTTTTAGCTCCCTTGTCAAAGATCAAGTGACCATAGGTGTGTGAATTCATTTCTGGGTCTTCAATTCTATTCCATTGATCTTCATGTCTGTCACTGTACCAGTACCATGTGGTTTTTTATCAGAATTGCTGTGTAGTACAGCTTAATATCAGGTATGATGATTCTCCCAGAGGTTCTTTTATTGTTGAGAATAGTTTTTGCTATCCTAGGTGTTTTATTGTTCCACATGAATTTGCAAATTGGCCTTTTTCACTCAGTGATGAATTGAGTTGGAATTTTGATGAGGATTGCATTGAATCTGTAAATTGCTTTTGGCAGGATAGCCATTTTGACTATATTAATTCTTCCAATCCATGAGCATGGGAGATCTTTCCATCTTCTGAGATCTTCTTCAATTTCTTTCTTCAGGAACTTGAAGTTCTTCTCATACAGATCTTTCACTTCCTTAATTAGAGTCATACCAAAGTATTTTATACTATTTGTGTCTATTGTGAAGGGTGTTGTTTCCCTAATTTCTTTCTCAGCCCGTTTATCCTTTGTGTAGAGAAAGGCCATTGATTTGTTTGAGTCAATTTTGTATCCAGCTAATTCACTAAAGCTCTTTATCAGGTTTAGGAGTCCTCTGGTAAAATTTTGGGTGTCACTTATATAAAATGTAATATCATCTGCAAACAGTTATATTTTTGACTACTTCATTTCCAATTTGTATCCCCTTGATCTCCTTTTGTTGTTGAATTGCTCTGGCTAGGAATTCAAGTACTATATTGAATAGGTAGGGAGAAAGTAGGCAGCCCTGTCTAGTTCCTGATTTTAGTGTGATTGCTTCAAGGTTCTCTCCATTTACTTTGATGTTTGCTACTGGTTTGATGTATATTGCTTTTATTATGTTTAAGTATGGTCCATGAATTTCTCATCTTTCCAAGTCTTTTATCATGAAAGGGTGTTGGATTTTGTCAAATGCTTTCTCAGCATCTAAAGAGATGATCATGTGGATTTTGTCTTTGAGTTTGTTTCTATAGTGGATTACGTTGATGTATTTCCCTATTTTAAACCATCCTTACATTCCTGGGATGAAGACTACTTGGTCATGATGGATGATCGTTTGATATGTTCTTGGATTTGGTTTGTGAGAATTTTATTGAGTATTTTTGCATAGATATTCATAAGGGAAATTGTTCTGAAGTTCTCTTTTGTCTTGTTGGCTATTCGTGTGGTTCAGGTATCAGAGCAATTGTGGCTTCATAGAATGAATTGGGTAGAGTATCTTCTGTTTCTAATTTGTGGAATAGTTTGAGGAGAGTTGGAATTAGGTCTTCTTTGAAGGTCTGATAGAACTCTGCACTAAACCCATCTGGTCCTGGGCTTTTTTCGGTTGGGAGACTAGTGATGACTGCTTCTATTTCTTTAGGGGAAATGGGACTGTTTAGATCATTAATCTGATCCTGGTTTAACTTTGGTACCTGGTATCTGTCTATGAAGTTGTCCATTTCATCCAGGTTTTCGAGCTTTGTTGAGTATAGCTTTTTTGTAGTAGGAATTGATGATGTTTTGGATTTCCTCAGGTTCTGTTGTTATGTCTCCTTTTTCTTTTCTGCTTTTGTTAATTCGGATACTGTCCCTCTGCCCTCTAGTTAGTCTGGCTAAGGATTTATCTATCTTGTTGATTTTCTCAAAGAACCAGCTCCTGGTTTGATTGATTCTTTGAATAGTTCTTTTTGTTTCTATTTGGTTGATTTCGGCCCTGAGTTTGATTATTTCCTGCTGTCTACCCCTCTTGGGTGAATTTGCTTCCTTTAGTTCTAGAGCTTCTAGGTGTGCTGTCAGGCTCCTAGTGTATGCTCTCTCTAGTTTCTTTTTGGAGGCACTCAGGGCTATGAGTTTTTCTCTTAGGACTGCCTTCCTTGTGTCCCATAAGTTTGGGTATGTTGTGGCTTCATTTTCATTAAACTCTAGAAAATCTTTAATTTCTTTTTTTATCTCATCCTTGACCAAGGAATCCTTGAATAGAGTGTTGTTCAGTTTCCACATGAATGTTGGCTTTCTATTATTTATGTTGTTATTGAAGATTAGCCCTAGCCTATGGTGGTCAGATTGGATGCATGGAATAATTTCAATTTTTTTTTTTATCTGTGGAGGACTGTTTTGTGAACAATTATATGGTCATTTTTTAAAAAGTTACCATAAAGCCACAAGAGTCTTAAATTAGTTGACTCTGTTGGTCTTCCTGTGGAATGACTATCCCCTACTGGGCCTGCAATTCTACCTCCAATTCTTCCTTAAGAGTCCACAAGCTGCAGCCACTCTTTGACTATAAGTTTATGTATCTTTCTGAGTTAGCTGCTAGGTGGAGCTTCTCAGAGAACAACATGCTCCTGTCTGTAAGCATAACAGAATATCACTAATAGTGTTATTGATTAGTGCTTGCTTATGGGATAGATGGGTCTCAAGTTGTGCCAGTTATTGTTTGGCTGTTTTCTCAGCCTCTGCTCCCTCCCCTGTATCTGCATTATTCATAGACAGGATAAATTTTGGGTTGAAAGTTTTGAGGGTGGGTTGGTATCTCTATCACTTCACTGGGGTTTCTGTGTGACTACAGGAACTTGCTACTATGGAACTTGCCCCATCAAGTTCCATATCTCCACTGTAGTGAGTCTCAGCTAGACTCACCCCCATATCTCCAGTGTAGTGAGTCTCAGCTAGACTCACCCCCATAGATACTTGGGTGCTTTCCTTATTCCAGGTCTCTGATTTTAAAATAGAAAAAAAATGTCATGTCACATTCAAAATACAAGAAATGTATCTTTCTTCTGGCTAGGAAAATGACAATATATATGCTATTTGTTGCCATACTCCTGTTTTTTCAGACAACGATATTTTACGTGAGGTTTAGTTTTAAACATCCCCTCTCTATAGATAGAAAAATGCACTCATATACACATATAAATATATTCATCTTAAATAAAAGCTAAGTTTATGATATACAATTCTTCAACATCCTATTTCTTTTTTTCTTTTTTTTAAAATTAGATGTTTTCTTTATTTACATTTCAAATGCTATCCTGAAAGTTCCCTATACTCCCCCTCCATTCCCCACCTGCCCACTCCCACTTCCTGGCCCTGGCATTCCCCTCTACTGGGGCATATAAAGTTTGTAAGACCACGGGGCCTCTCTTCCCAGTGATGGCCGACTAGGCCATCTTCTGCTACATATGCATCTAGAGATATGAGCTCTGGGGGTACTGTTTAGTTCATATTGTTGTTCCACCTAAAGGGTTGTAGACCCCTTCAACTCCTTGGGTAATTTCTCTAGCTCCTCCATTGGGGCCTCTGTGTTCCATCCTATAGATGACTACTAGCATCCCCATCTGTGTTTGCCAGGCACTAACATAGCCTCACTTGAGATAGTTATATCAGGGTCCTTTCATCAAACATCCTATTTCAATATCACATATTTTCAACAACTTATCAGTACATATTAATCTATCTCATTTAAAAATTATTAATATATACTGGTAGTCTCATCTAAGTATATAAATATTTAGATTTTATTCAATCTTTTGTTTGTACTTTTCTTTTTATTAGATATTTTCTTCATTTACATTTCAAATGCTATCCCCAAAGCCCCCTATGCCCTCCCCCTGCCCTGCTCCCCAACCCACCCACTCCTACTTATTTGTATTTCTTATCATGTTCATTCCCCTTACTGCTCTAAATCTATAATAATATTAATTTTCTGTCATTCTTTTTAATATTTTTCCTAGATTATATATGCAGTAGAAAACATGTATTTTTTATCTTTGTGGTATTGGATTATTTCCATAACATGATGACAACTATCTCGGTAAATTCTCTGTAAAACAGTATAATTTCATTCTTCTTTAAAACTGGGTAAAACTTTTCTATGGACATTATTTCTTTATTCATTCAGCTGCCGATGAACAGCAAAACTGAGTTCTTAATGTGGCCATTGTGGATACTACTGTATAAAGTGGGTAAATATTGGTGTACAGGTTCAATCATAGAATTGGCAGTGGAACTTTACGAATGATTGGAAAATGAAGTACCACTGGCAAATAAATGCATAAAAATGTTTACTATTCCTTATTAGGAGAAAGCAAATCACTACTGTATCTGGATTCCACTTCACCCCATTTAGCATTACAGTCATCAAGAAAAATATAGAAACATCAACAAATGACAGCAAGTATTCAAGGGAAAATTATTGAGACCTATCAAAATAGTAAAAGATAATTTTCATATTATTTAGCTGTATAATTTCTTGTCAAACAAAAGGATTCAGTCCAATTAGTAGATAAATATGTATATATGTTTTATTCTTAGATATATATTAAATAACTGATAATTTCATACATTGGATTTGATCACACTTATTCCCTTTTCCAAATTCTTCCAGATGTACCCCACCCTACGCACCCAATGTATGCCCTTGTTATAAATCTGGCAAGTTTAATTTGTGTTACCTATATGCAAGTAGATATGGCAATTTACTAGAGCATGGTATACATATCAGGGGCCAAATCATTAAATAAACTAAATGCTCCACCTTCCAGTCATTCTGTATTACTAATAGATCCTCAGTTAGAGGTGGAACTTCATGCCCATCACCACTTCCCTTCTCCATATTGGGATTTTGTTTTTCTTGAACTTCAGAAGCTCTTGTATATGCTGTTACAACAACATAAGATAATTCATATGTACAAATACTGTATTGTGTCCCAAAACTTTGTAATCATCCACTACTTCTGGCTCTTATAATCTTTCTGACCCCTCTTCTGCATTAATACCTGATACTTGGAAGAAGGAATGTGATACATATGTCACATTTAGGGTGGGTCATTTTTCAGTCTCTTACTTTCTGCATTTGGCCTTATCATAGGACTCTGTGATAATCATTACATTCTGCAGAAAGGTTTTATGTGATAATGATTGAGAGATACCTAAACTATGGATATAACAAGTGATTAGAAGTTTATCTTTATTATTATGTACATTTAACAGATTAAGAATAAGTTTGCCTCTGGTGCCTAAGATCTAGCTATCCATAAGATCTTGATATTGATGAGAATGTTAGATGCGGGGTTCTATCCTTTGGCACAATTCTTAAATCCAACCTGAAAGTTTACTGCCATGACACCTGTGCAACTATTATAGAAATATCTCATAGCATTCACAAGTGGATATGCTTGATGAATCCTTTTTTATTTTTCTTTTAAATCAGCAGCATTCAAAGGACCTACTGGTATTATGAAATCTAGCCAGTAAGGATGAAGCTTCTAAGTTGGCACCAGCTTAATTTCTCCATGGTCTGAGTCAGCTATGTGGTGTCCTTGGTAACAGGGTCTTATGATCACGTTCTGGAGAGTAAACAAGAGAAATGGTAATTGCCTACATGGTTTGGGGAATCAAGAAAACTTCAGTAACTAAAAACTCTAAAAGAGGTAACCCATTCCTGCAACTTGTTTTTTTCTTATTCTATGAAGTCTAATAGAGACATTCCTTCCCCCTTAGGAAGTTATATGTATACATGTATATATTTCAGAAAGCTTATGCAGTAGTAGGTTTCACATGATTTTTTTTTTTTTTACTGAGGATCATTAATGGTAGTTATCCTTTCCCCTATTCCTTCATTAACCCTTCCCCCTATTTCCTACCCCATTTAATTATTCCTACTTCATTATTCTTCTTTACCCTTTATATCATTGCATTATACCTCTCCTTTCTTAAAAGCCTTCCCCCATATTCCCTTACCTCTATAGTTATTTCAAATGGAACACATATATCTAGAGATTTAAATCTAGTATTCATAAATGAGAGAAAATATACATTTGTCTATCTGTGTCTAGATTATCTCAGGAGCAATGATTAGTTTCAGCTCCATCCATTTACATATGAATTTCATTTTTTTCATTTTTTATTAGGTATTTTCTTTATTTACATTTCAAATGTTATCCTCTTTCCTACTTTCCTCTCTGAAAATCCCCTATCCTTTCCCCCATGCCCCTGCTTCCCAACCTACTCACTCCCCCTTCCTGGCCCAGGCATTCCCCTATATTGGGGTATAGAAACTTCACAGGACCAAGGGCCTCTCCTCCCATTGATGACTGACTACGCTATCCTCAGCTACATATGCAGCTAGAGCCATGAATCTATCCACGTGTATTCTTTGATTGGTTTAGTTGCAGGGAGCTCTGGGGTTACTGGTTAGTGCATACTGTTGTTCCTCCTAAGGGGCTTCAAACTCCTTCAACTCCTTGGGTACTTTCTCTAGCTCTTTCATTGGGGAACCTGTGCTCTATCTAATAAATGACTGTGAGCATCCACTTCTGTATTAGTCATACACTGGTAGAGCCTATCAGGAGATAGCTAGATCAGGCTCCTGTCAGAAAGCACTTATTGGCACCAGCAATAGTGTCTGGGTTTGGTCGTTGTTTATGGGATAGATCACAATGTCAGGAAGTTTCTGGATGGTCATTTCTTCAGTCTCTGCTCCAAACTTTGTCTCTATAACTCCTTCCATGGGTATTATGTTCCCCATTCTAAGAAGGAACTAAGAATCCACACTTTGGTCTTCTGCCTTCATGAGTTTCATGTGTTTTGCAAATTGTATCTTGAGTATTCTAAGTTTCTGGGCTAAAATCCACATATCAGTGAGTGCATATCATGTATGTTCTTTTGAGATTGGATTACCTCATTTAGGATGATATCCCCCAGATCCATCCATTTGTCTAAGAATTTCATGAATTCATTGTTTTTACAGGCTGTGTAGGACTCCATTGTGTAAATGTACCACATTTTCTGTATCCATTCCTCTGTTAAGGGTCATCTGGGTTATTTCCAGCTTCTTGGTATTATAAATAAGGCTGCTATGAACATAGTGGAGCATGTGTCCTTATTACAAATTGGGGCATCTTCTGGGTATATGTCCAGGAGTGGTATTGCTGGATCTTCCAGAAGAACTATGTCTAATTTTCTGAGGAACTGCCAAACTGATTTCCAGAGTGGTTGCACCAGCTTGCAATCTCACTAGCAATGGAAGAGTGTTCCTCTTTCTCCACATCCTTGCCAGCATCTGCTGTCACCTGAGTTTTCGATCTTAGCTATTCTGACAGGTGTAAGGTGGAATCTCAGGTTGTTTTGATTGTTATTTCCCTGATGATTAAGGATGTTGAACATTTTTAGGTGTTTCTCAGCAATTTGGTATTCCTCAGTTTTGAATTATTTGTTTAGCTCTATACCCCATTTTAATATGTTTATTTGGTTTTCTGGAGTCCAACTTCTTTAGTTCTTTATATATATTGGATATTGGCCCCCTATTAGATTTAGGATTGGTCAATATATTTTCCCAATCTCTTGGTTGCCATTTTGTCTTATTAACAGTGTCCTTTGCCTTATAGAAGCTTTGCAATTTTATAAGGTCCCATTTGTTGATTCTTGATCTTATAGCACAAGCCATTGGTGTTCTGTTCAGGAACTTTTCCCCTATCTCCATATCTTTGAGGCTTTTCAACACTTTCTCCTCTATAAGTTTCAGTGTCTCTGGTTTTATGTGGAGTTCTTTGTTCCACTTAAACTTGAGCTTTGTGCAAGGATATAAGAATGGATCAATTCTCATTCTTCTACATGATAACTGCCAGTTGAGCCAGCACTATTTATTAAAAATGCTGTCTTCTTTCCACTGGATAGTTTTTGCTCCTTTGTCAAAGATCAATTGACCATAGGTATGTGGGTTCATTTCTGGGTCTTCGATTCTATTCCACTGATCTATCTCTTTGTCACTGTACCAGTACCATGCAGTTTTTATCACAATTGCTCTGTAGTACAGCTTGAGGTCAGGCATGGTGATTCCAACAGAGGTTCTTTTATTGTTGAGAATAGTTTTTGATATCCTATGATTTTTGTTATTCCAAATGAATTTGCACATTGCCCTTTCTACCTCTGTGAAAAATTGAGTTGGAATTTTGATGGGAATTACATTGAATCTGTAGATTGCTTTCAACAAGATAGCCATTTTTACTATATTAATCCCGAAAAGAATTTCATTTTCTTAATAGCTGAATAACGTTTTATAATTATAAATGTTTCACTTTTTATTGTCCATCTGCATATTGGTCAGAATCTATGCTTTTTCCATTCCCTGGTAACTATTCCCTATAGCACAGTCATTGAGACTAACAACATGAAATCAAAAGAGCTTTCTTATTTATTTCTTTTTTTTTTTTTTTTTTTTTTTTTTTTTTTTTTTTTTTTTTTTTTTTTTTTTTTTTTTTTTTTTTTTTTTTTTTTTTTGCAGCAAAGGACACCATTATTTGATTGAAGTGGTAGCCTACAAAATGGGGAAAAAAAGTTTATCAGCTATACATCCAACAAATTGCTAATATCTAGAACATTTAAAGAATTAAGAAAACTAAATACTAAGAAAACAATAGAAATTTGTGCATGGAACAAAAATCTCAAGAAATAAAACAAAACAAAAACAAATGGCTGAACCACTTTAAAATTATGTTCAGCGTCCCTAGTATTAGGAAGATATAGCTTTGAGATTTCATCTCACCCCAGTCAGAATGGCTCAGATAGAAATATAATGATAAATGCTTGCATGGATATGAGGGAAAGAAATCTCTGATTCATCTCTGCTGACAGTAAAATTTGGTGTAGCCACCATGAGACTCAGTGTAAAGGGTCCTCTATAAGCTAGTGATAAATCTATCACAGGACCCAACTGTGACAGTTTGAATATGTTTGGCTCAGGAAGTTGCACTATTAGAAGGTGTGGCCCTGTTAGAGTGGGAGTTCCACTGTGGGCATGGTCTTTAATACCCTTGTACTAGCTGCCTTGGAGTTAATCTTCTCCTACCAGTGTTCAGATGAAGATGTAGAACTCTCAGCTCCTCCTACTCCATGCTTTCCTGGATGCTATCATGTTCCCAGTTTGATGATAAGGGTTTGAACCTATGAACCTGTAAACTAGTGTCAATTAAATGTTTTCCTTATTAGAGTTGCCTTGGGCATGGTATCTTTTCACAGAACTACAACCCTAACTTAGACACCAGCTATATAACATTCTTTCACTATACTCAAATCACTCTGTATCCTACTGAAAAAAATAATTGTTCATACATGTTAATTGGTACTCTGTTCTCAATAGCTAGAAAATGGAAATATGCTAGATATCTATCAGCTGATGAAAGTTTAATGGGAATGTGATACATTTACACAATTGTATATGAATCATTCTGTCTAAGAATAACAAAGGCATTCATATGGATATCTTACTGCTTGTTTATTGCTCTACTGGTAGATACACTTTAATGTCATTGCAAATAAAATAATTCTATGGCTAATTTTCATAACCCACGCTTTCCAGACCAAAACTATTGGTTTTTAATATTCATAGAACTAAATTTTCTCTATATGCAGGTTTTTATTTTAATAGATATTAAATTTTTTTCTCCACAATGTTTTATAAATAAGTATAGAACTGTACATAGAATACTTTATTCAACTCTCTTCCCCCCCCCCCGAATTAAACCTCATGGTCTCCCTGCTCAAACAACAACAACAAAAATACCAGTTTCAGCCTCTCCTCCCCTCTGTCTATGCATGATATGGATTCCACAGACCACCCAACCCTGGCTTCCCTTTCCTAGCTCCTCCTTGTGTCCCAGGCCCCAACTCTGCTGGACATCCTTTGCTCAAACACAGGCCATGGCTGCCGATCATGTAGGCTGTCCATGGACACTCTGCGCTCTCATTCTGCTCTCCAGGAGCAATTCTCAAGGTCACCACCCTAGATGTAACAAACCATATTCCCCTGGCCCCTCAATCCTTCAGCTTCTAACACCTGAAAGAATTCCTTGTGAAGACACCAGCCAGCAGGCAACTAAAAGAGGCAATGAACAGCCAATTTTTTTCTCTGAAATTCCTAAGAGGAAACCAAGGAACAAAACATATACCCAATGTAGACAAACCTAGAAATCAGCACCATACCAATAATCACACTAAACTCAGATGCCTAGACTCCAGCATGAGAATAAAATCAACATCAGTGCAGGCAATGTGTCTCCACCTAAGCCCAGATATCCCACCAGAGCAGGTCCTGAATATTCCAACAAAGCTAAAGCACAAGACCTTAAAAGAAACTATATGAAGATGATGGAGTTCTTCAAAAAGGTAATAGATAAATCTTTGGAAGAAATCTGGGGAAGCACAAACAAACAATTGGAGGAAATTAATAAGTTCCTTAAAGAAAGCCAAGAAAAAACACTTGAAGGAAACAAATAAAGACCTTAAAATGGAAATAGAAGCAAGAAATTAAAAAAAAAAGAAACTTGAACTGATGGAGTTATGGAAATGAAAAATTTAGGAAATGAAGAGGCACTTTAGAGGTGAGCTTTAACAACAGAATATAAGAGATGAAAGAGAGACTCTTAGACATTGAAAAATAATAGAAGAAATGGATACAGCACTCAAAGAAAATTTTAAATGTTAAAAAAAAAATTCCTGACTCAAACATCTAGAAAACAATGAAAGGACCAAACCGAAGAATAATAGAAATAGAGGAAGGTGAAGAATCACAGCTCAATGGCCTACAAAAATTTATCAACAAAATCATTGAAGAAAACTTTCCTAATCTTAAAAAAAAGATAGGCATATAAAAGTATAAGAATTAAACAGATTCTTCTCTACACTTTGTCCCTGTATTTCCTTTAGACTGGAATAATTCTGGGTTAAAATTTTAAGAAGTGTATGTGGCCCCATCCCTCAACCCGGGGCCATGCCTAACCTCTAGATGTGGTCTTTACAGGTTCTCTCTCCCCTTTCTTGGGTATTTCAGATAATGCCATCCCCATGTGGTCCCAGGAGACTCTTGCTTTCCTGAAACCAGGAACTTTCTGGTTGCTACCCCCAGCTCCCCATCCTCCATTGCTACATACCTCTGTTCAGTTTCTTGATTCTCTGTATGTCTCTCCTGTCTCCTCCCACACTTAATCATGTCCCACCTTTATTCCTCTTCCCCTCCTCTCTTTCTCCCAAGTCCCTCCCACCCTCTACTGCCTGTGATTATTTTGTTCCCTCTTCTAAGTAGGACTGAGACATCCATATTTTGGTCTTCCCTTTTCTTGACCTTCATATGCTCTGTAAGTTGTATCATGGGTATTCTGCCCCACCTGGGCATCCATCCCATATACAGCCACCAAACCCAGACACTATTGTTGATGCCAAGAAGTGCATGCATTCAGGAGCCTGATATGCATGTCTCCTGAAAAGCATACCAGAGTCTTACTGATACAGATGGGAATGCTTGCAGCACACCATTGGACTGAGCCAGAGGACCCCAATGGAGGAGTTAGGGGAAGGACTGAAGGAACTGAAGGGGTTTGCAACCCCATAGGAAGAACAACAATATCAACCACCTAGATCCTCCAGAGCTTCCAGAGACTAAACCACCAAGCAAAAAATACACATGAAGAGACCCATGGCTCCCACTGCATATGTAGCAGAGGATAGCCTTGTCTGGCATCAAAGGGAGAGGCAGCCCTTTGTCCTTTGAAGGCTTGATGCCCCAGCATAACAGAATGCTAGGAAGGTGTGGAAAGAGTGGATGGGTGGGTAGGTGGATGGGTGGGGGAACACCATTGTGGAGGCAGGAGGAAGAGGTGGGATGGGGGGTTTTCAGAGGGGAAACATTTGAAGGGGGATAACATTTGAAGGCAGATAACATTTGAAATGTAAATAAACAAAATAACCAATAACAGAACACCAAATAAATTGGATGAAAAAAGAAAGTTCTTTTGCAATATAATAATCAAATCAATAAGCATACAGGACAAAGATAGAATATTAAAAGTTTCAAGAGAAAATGACAAGGAATATACAAAGGCAGACCTGTTAGAATTATACCTAACATCTCAATGAAGACACTAAAAGCCAGAAGGGCCTGGACAGATATGGTGCAGACTCTAAATAACCATAGATGTCATCTCAGACTACTATACCCACCAAATCTTTCAACCACCACATATAGAGAAAATAAGATATTCCATGATAAAGTCAAATAAAAACAGTATCTATTCACAAACTCAGCCCTACAAAAGTTACTAGAAGGAAAACTCCAACAATTGTATGTTAACTGTAGCCATAAAAAAAACACACACAAACAAAAGACAAAAAATGTATAGATGTGTGTGTGTAGGTGTACACACACATACAAATCTTACTATTACCACCATCACCACTACCTGCACCACCACAACTTCTCTTAGCATCACGACCACCAATAACAAAATAACAGGGATTAGCAATCATTTGCTATTGATATATCTAAATATCAATTGACTCAATTCTGAAAGACATAAGATGACAGAAAAGATTCAAAAACAGGATCTACTCTTGTGCTGCATACATTAAACAGAGCTCAACATTAAGGATAGATATTACCTCAGGGTAAAGTGTTGGGAAAAGATATTCCAAGAAAATGGAACAAGAAGTATGCTGGTGTCACCATTTTAATATCTCACAAAATAGACTTCAAACCATAATTAATCAAAAGAGAACACTACATATTAATCAAAGGAAAGATCCACCAAGATGACAATTCAATTGTTTTTAAATTATTTTTTTCAATTTTTTAATTAGATATTTTCTTCATTTACATTTCAAATGATATCCCAAAAGTCCCCTATATCCTCCCCCTGCCCTGCTCCCCTACCCATCCACTCCCATTTCTTGGCTCTGGCGTTCCCCTGTACTGGGGCATATAAAGTTTGCAAGACCCAGGGCCGCTCCTCCCAATGATGGTCGACTGGGCCATCTTCTGCTACATATGCAGCTAGAGACATGAGCTCTGGTGGTACTGATTAGTTCATATTGTTGTTCCACCTATAGGGTTGCAGACCCCTTCAGCTCCTTGGGTGCTTTCTTTAGCTCTTCCATTGGGGGCCCTGTGTTCCATCCTATAGATGACTGTGATCATCCTCTTCTCTATTTGCCAGGCACTGGCATAGCCTCACTTGAGATAGTTATATCAGGGTCCTTTCAGCAAAATCTTGCTGGCATATGCAATAATGTCTGGGTTTGGTGGCTGATTATGGGATGGATACCCAGGTGGGGCAATCTCTGGATGGTCCATCCTTTTGTCTCTGGTCCAAACATTTTCTCTGTAACTCCTTCCATGGGTATTTTGTTCCCTATTCTAAGAAGGAATGAAGTATCCATGCATTGGTCTTCCTTCTTGATTTTCTTGGCTTTTGCAAATTGTATCTTTGGTATTTTAACTTTCTGGGCTAATATCCACTTATCTGTGAGTGCATATCAAGTGAGTTTTTTTGTGATTGGGTTACTTCACTCAAGATGATATCCTCCTGATATATCCATTTGCTTAAGAATTTCATAAATTCACTGTTTATGAGCTGAGTAGTACTCCATTGTATAAATGTACTACATTTTCTATATCCATTCCTCTGTTGAGGGACATCTGGTTTCTTTACAGCTCCTGGCTATTATAAATAAGGCTGCTGTGAACATAGTGGAGCATTTGTCCTTATTACATGTTGGAGCATCTTTTAGGTATATGCCCAGGAGTAGTATAGCTGAGTCCTCAGGTAATACTATGTCCTATTTTCTGAGGAACCACCAGAGTGATTTCCAGAGTGGTTGTACAAGCTTGCAATCCCACCAGCAATCGTGGAGTTTCCCTCTTTCTCCACATCCTTGCCAGCATCTGCAGACACCTGAATTTTTGATCTTAGCCATTCTGACTGGTGTAAGGTGGAATCTCTGGGTTGTTTTGATTTGCATTTCCCTGATGATTAAGGATATTGAACATTTCATGTTCTTCTCAGCCCTTTGGTATTCCTCAGTTGATAATTCTTTGTTTAGCTCTATACCCCATTTTAATGGGGTTATTTGTTTTTCTGTAGTCCAGCTTCTTGAGCTCTTTGTATAATTTGGATATTAGTCCCCTATCAGATTTAGGATTGGTAAAAATCTTTTCCACTCTGTTGGTGGCCTTTTTGTCTTATTTACAGTATCTTTTGCCTTACAGAATCTTTGCAATTTTATGAGGTTCCTTTTGTTGATTCTTGATCTTACAGCACAAGCCATTGCTGTTCTGTTTAGAAATTTTTCCCCCTGTGCCCATATCTTCAATTCTTTCCCCCACTTTCTCCTCTATAAATTTCAGTTTCTCTGATTTTTATATGGAGTTCTTTGATCCACTTAGACTTGAGCTTTGTAAGAGGAGATAAGAATGGATCAATTTACATTCCTCTATATCAACTTTTAGAGTCCATCTTCCACTTCTCAAAATGGCTATGATCAATAACACAAGTGATAGCTAAAACAGTCTAGGATGTGGATCAAGGGAAATACCCATCCATTGTTGGTCGTAGTGTAAACTTGTATAACTATTATGGAAATCATTATGGTGGTTCTGCATAAAATTTGCAATTGATGTACCTCAAGACACAGCTATAACATTCTTAAGCATCCTACTATAATGGCACTGGTTTAAATATGTGCTTCATAGTAGTAGTCAGAAACTGGAAACAGCTTACATGTCCTCCAACTGAAGAATATATTTAAAATGTGATACAATTTACACGATGGAGTATTACTCAGTGGTTAAAAAATTACATCCTTGATATTTGGTGGCATTTTGATGCAACTAGAAAAAAATCAACCGGAATGAAATAACTCACACCCCTAAAGACAAATATGGCATGTATTCACTTATAAGTGGCGATTAGTTGTTAAGTGCATGATAATCAAGACCCAGAGAGGCTAGGTAAAGAGGACAGCTCTAGTGTGCAAGCATGGATCTCCCTGGGAAGGAGAAATGATACAGATTTTGAAGGTGGACTGGGGGCAAGTGAGAATGGGGATAAAGGAATCAATCAGGTCAGGGGAAGGGATAGAGGAAGAGTATGAGGAGAGATATCTAGAACTGAGTGTATTTTGAGGGACCATACAGAAGAAAACTAGTACAGTAGAAACTTACTGGTATCTATGAGGTTGGCCCTAGTGAGGAATGCTAGTAGTGGAGGATACAGAGTCTGGACTGGCCATCTTTTGGAGCCAGGGAAGACTTGTAGTGGTGGGACTGGGTTGCCACTAAAATATGATTTCTAATAATATTTTGCTATACTCATAGATTGCTTTTTGGTTCAGTCATCATAATAGTCTTCCTTTGGTAGCAGATAGGAGCAGAGGCAGAAACTCACAGCCAGACATTATGCAGAAACAGAGTCTAAATTGGAGTTCTTAACCAGGTCTCCCTTCTTGGAGCTTAGGGAAGAATGGGAGGAAAAATTGTAGGACCCAGAGGGAATACTGGATACCAGGAGAAAATAGCCCACTGAATCAATGCAGCAGGTCTCACATGGGCTCACAGAGACTGAAGTGGCATACACTAGGTCTGCTCCAAATCCTCTGTGTATATGTTATGGCTATTAGCATATTATTTTTGTGTGATTCCTAACAGTGGTAGCAGATATGTCTATGACTCCTTTGCCTGCTCTGGGGACTCTTTCCTTCCTATTCGGTTGCCTTGTCTGGCCTTTATATGAGGGCTTTTGTCTTGTCTTATTGTATCTTGTTTTGTCCTGTTTCATTGTCTCTTAAAGACCAGCTCATTTCTTATAAGAGGTAAAGGGGAGTAGATAGGAGGGAGAGAGAATGTAGGGGGAATCTGGGAAGAGTAGAAGGAGGGGACACTATGTTTCAAATGTACGGTATGAGAGAATATATTTTCAATAAAAGGAGCCTTTCTTCATCTCCATAATTTCTAGTATTTAAATGACAATATTTTAATAAGAGATTCAGCTTCATTACTTTCTTTTTAAATAGAAATTACAGTGATGCATATGGATACTAAAACACATGAAAGGTTTCATAAAGCAAATATTTAACATCAAAAGAGTCTCCTTGTGAATATCCCTGTTTAATAAGCCATTCACTGTCACTTGTTAATTCATGGCAATGTAGTGAGAGAGAAATTTGGCACACCTCTGAGTATAGCATGCATGGAGAGTATTTATAACAAAGAAGCAGAAGAAGGGTCAGTGTATTAAAATCTGTTAAGAGGAAACATAAGGTGTAATGGGAATTCTACAAAACCTGTTTGAACAATTTTTAGTGATAGAAGACCAAAATGTTCAGCAGTAACACAGTGCATTATGGAAGATGAGGAATCTGGCCAAATATCAAGCAAAATTAGGTATCAAAGGTATGGAGGGGTTGATTATTAAACAAGTTTAGCAGTGTTTTTCTTAAAGTATTTTAAAAGGATGTATCCTGTTAAGAAAAATTGTATATGTATGACAAAGGGTTATTTGCACAGAAAACCCCTTTGTCACATTTTATGCCAAGAAAGAGATCACTGATAGAATTCAATGTTTCCTCCCTCCAGTTTCTGTAAGATCTCATGTCTTTTCCAGAGAATTAGTATCTTAAAATTTTAAAATGTCATTTCTTTTTTGTTTTTATTATCCATGTCTGCCTCCTCCAGAAAACAATTTAGTTTAGGGATACTTATGAGCAGAAAAATAAGCCTTTTTTTTTTTTTAATTCTTTGACAAGATGTATTGGAGGCTAGCAAGGTTTACTAATGAGTAAAGTTTTTGCCACAAAAGTATAAGGACATGAGTTCATGTCTCCAGAAGATGTTTAGAAGCAGATGGAAATAATGACCCACCTGTAATCACAGAGTGCAGTGAACAGAAACAGAGAATTCCAGCAGAATCTGACTAAATAAACTATGAGCTCTGGATTCAGTGAGAAACCCTGCTTCAATATGTAACATGGAAAGCAATGGAGGAAAACATCTGCTGTCAACTCCAGGCCTCCTTGCCACATGTACACACACACACATACACACACACACACACACACACACACACACACACACACACACACACAAGCATGCGTATGCACACATGTATACCACTCACAAACACATACAAATTTTAAAAAGCTGAAAAATGTTTATCATTGTATGGAAGATGTAGTTAATTTTTGTAGTTTATTGGTGTACATGACTGTAATATTATGCTTCATACATATAGTACACATTTTTCTTTACATTACTGAAAGAAATGAGTCTTTGAATGTTTAATTATATCATACAAAAGGCCTCTGTGAACAATCTTTTGTCTCTGTGTTGGTAACATGCACATATTTCTGTTTAATTTAGTCCTTGTAGTGTAAATGTTGAGCTATAATGTTTTTAAACAGCTTTCAATATGTTAACTACTCATATTCTGATAAGTGTTTAAAGTTTTATCTGTTTTTCCAATGTTGTCTACTTTTGTTTTATTTCTACTATCTTTTTTGTGCTTTTTTAAAAAATAACTTTAAGTTAGATATGCTACATTTCTCAACTTACAGCTTAATTGTCACTCTATTAATGGTATCCTTGATAAATATTTTGTTTTAAGATCTGTATTTTCCATTATAGCTGCTGATTTGTGTCTAATTTGAGAAATCATTCTTTTTTGGACTCTGTGATAATAGAATTAATATCAATTTTACAATATTACCTCCTAAAATTTTTACAGCGTTCTTCACATTAAAATAATTAATTCACGTGGAATTTGTTATTGTGTAAGATATGGCACAAGGACCCACTAATATTTTTCATAAAAATTAATAGTAAATTCTCTTTGGTCCATTTATAGATAAGATTATCTTTTCCAAATTATGATAGTGTCTTCTCTAGTTCTGTGTTCTCTGTTATATTCCATTAGACTGTCTTACTTGAATTCAGCAACGACATGGAACCATAATTACCATAGTCACAATATATCTTTCTCTATATATGGGAAAGCCTTTCTAAATTTATCTTTATTTTCAATGCTATGTTTTGAACTAAGTGTATCCCACATGCATTTATGTTAAGAATCAAATTATTTTAAGATCCATCTATATCAATCATATATATATATATGTTGGTTTTTCAAGACAAGGTTTCTCTGTGTAGCCTTGGCTGTCCTGGACTCCCTCTGTAGACCAGGCTGGCCTCGAACTCAGAAATCTGCCTGCCTCTGCCTCCCAAGTGCTGGGATTAAAGGCGTGTGCCACCATGCCTAGATAAACATATATTTTCAAAGGACTCTATACTTTATTGCAGAGATAATTGCTCATCCATGTCCACTGCTGCTCTATTTATCTCTAGGAAGTGGGAACAGAAACAGATTAAATATTCATCAACCAATGAATGGGTAATGGACATACAGCACACTTACTCAAGGGAATATTCTTTAGAAAATATTTAGAAAAACTGAAATCATAAAAGGCACAAGCAAATGGATGGAGCTGGAAACAATTATACTAAGTGAAGTAACAAGATCCAGACAGATAAATATAATATATTTTCTCTCATTTGTAGAAGTTAGCCTTGAATCTTTTATATGTATGTTTATAAGGAATACTTATATGGGCCAGAAAATTAGTAAGGATCCATGGTGAGGTTATATATCAAAGGAGTGAAGACAGAATATAGAAATTTAAAGTGTTAAAGGGAAATAATGGTAAAGGAGGGTTAAATTAGAAGTGGGAGAAGAGGGCTGAGTAGGGAGGAGAAGATAAGGAGGTATGGGAGGTGATAAGTGACACTAAAGACATTTCTAAAAGTCCAATGGAAACCTACCACTGAGGAAATACTGCTACATTCGTAGTAATATGTTCATCATTTATGCATAAAGAGTTTAAATGGAGTTTTCCTAGAATGTGAGCTGTCTCTCTTTACTTATTTTCCCTGAGCAATAGGTATACAGCTTGCATTGCAGATGTATCAGTTGGGGTCAGGTACCCTACAGTTCCTTGTTCTCTGCATTTTGACCAATGGTGGATCTCTGTAATAGTATGCATCTGTTGCAAAAAGAAACACTTTTGATGTATAAATGTAACTGAATGTTACATTTATTGTGTGTATAAAGATAAATGTTTAGGATATAGCTAGAAACTATATTGTTTAGGGAAACTGGTTGTAGTCCTTTCCATTCTATAAACTTTTCACTGCACTGTATTTTGTATTTCCTTTCATCTTACTCTCTTAATAATTTTAGTAGTCATGTTTCAAATTTAATTGTCATGTTTGATATTTTCAAACATGGTCATTGGCCATTACTTTTTAAAACATAGTAAACAGGGTTGCTTTAATCACAGAACTAAAGATGACAGTGTTTGAACTGTTATCACATAAGTGCATAATCATTTTTTAATGCCATAACAGTTTGCTGCTTTTGATTCTTTACTTCTGTTGAAGTAACTGATCCCTTTATTAATTACATGACCAATAATAGTCTTAAATAATTTGCTTTTACATCCAGATATTATAAACTTGAGCTATCATACAACTAAATCTTTATGTTATTGGGTTTAACTCTTACCCTACAGTTATAGTTCTTTATACCTCAATTTATTATGTAGATTGTCCCTATTCAGCATCTTGGCCAGTCTCTAGAGTTTGACTTTCTCTTTATCAGCTTGTATCACCATAGAAGTAAATGGTATTTTTATTTTTTTGAGATAAATGTACTCAGAGTCAAAATGTTTTCCATGATTCTCATCAATTTATGCTGTCATTTCCTTCTAGCTCTTTTAAGATTACCCATTCTTTTTAAATCTTCTCATTAGTGTTGACAAATTTAAGTATATATTCACATATCACCTTTTGTTTTCTGATGTTTTTGATATATAAATTTGATCAAATACCTAGGAATTCTCACTAGATAATATTATTAGTGTTTTTAAATCCTCTTTTGTTGATAAGGTAAAAAATATTAAACTTACTGACATCCTAAATCAAATCCTTCTCAATTCTTTCTTCATAACTATGTCTTAATCATGGGCTATTATAACTTATTACTTAAGGTGAAATTAAAATAATTATCCTTTCTGAAAAATACACTTAACAATGCTTTCAAGTAAGGACAGTATTACCACAGAAAGTAGAGGCCAGTATGCTGAAATAATGGTTCAAATGAATGTAATTTTGACTAAGAAAAGGTGAACATGGATAAGCCTCTATAATGTTCTTTCACTAAAGAGGTAAGAATAAAGTTTACAAATTGGGACTAAAAACAACATTTCAAATAACTTAAAGATTGCTAGGAAAATCTTGGAGTCTTTCAGTAGTCATATGTCTCCATTATTTTCTACTTAGGTAATTGGGCAGAGAAAATTGATACTTAAATATATTTTCTCCTAGTTGGCCATCATTGGGAAGAGAGGCCCCTTGCTCTTGCAAACTTTATATGCCCCAGTACAGGGGAACAACCGGGCCAAGAAGTGGGAATGAATGGGTAGGGGAGCAGGATGGGGGGTGGGTATAGGGAACTTTTGGGATACCATTTGAAATGTAAATAAAGAAAATATCTAATAAAAATTGGAAAAAAAAACATAGAATAAAGATTTGACTTTGTATTTCATTAGTATTCATCATAACACAGAGATCTGAAATCTGAGGTGTATAATCAGTGTTTTGTTGTGACCTTGTTCGTGCTCATCTTTCACAAAAGCGTCCTGAGCAGTGTAGTCCATGTCCCTTTCTTTAGATTATAATGGGATTTCATTGCGGTGGTTTGAATGAGAATGACCCCAATAGGGCATATATTTGTATATTCAGACACTCGTTGGTGGAACTCTTTAGAAAGAATTAAGGGTGTGGCCTTGTTAGAGGTGATGTGTCACTAGGCATAGGATTTCAGGTTTCAAAAGACTGGCAAGTCTCATTCTCCAGCCAGTTTGTGGTTGTAAATCTAGAGGTGAGCTCTCAGCTGTTTCTTCACTCTGCTGTCATGTACTCTAACCCTCTGAAACTATAAACCAAATTAAATGCTTTGTTTTATAAGTTGCTTTGGTCATGCTGTGTTATTACAACAGTAGAAAAGTAACTGAAATATACATAAATAGAATATATATTCTTTATTCTGTTCACCTTTGTGAATAAGTTTAAAGTATCAAAAGGATAGAAATACTTTTTTGACTTTTTTTTTATTAGATGTTTTCTTATTTTACATTTCAAATGCTATCTCGAAATATTCCTACACCCTCCCCTCGCCCTCCTCCCCTACCCACCCACTCCCACTTCTTTTTTTTTTTTTTTCAACTTTTATTAGATATTTTCTTCATTTACATTTCAAGTGTTATCCAGAAAGTTCCCTATATCCTCCCCCCTCCCGGCCCTGCTACCCTACCCACCCGCTCCCACCCCCTGGCCCCGGNTTGATCTGCATTTCCCTGATGATTAAGGATGTTGAGCATTTTTTCAAGTGCTTCTCAGCCATTCGATATTCCTCAGTTGAGAATTCTTTGTTTAACTCTGTGCCCCACTTTTTAATGGGGATATTTGATTTTCTGGTGTCCACCTTCTTGAGTTCTTTATATATATTGGATATCAGTCCCCTATCTGATTTAGGATTGACCCTGGCGTTCCCCTGTATTGGGACATATAAAGTTTGCAATACCAAGGGGCCTCTCATCCTGATGATGGTTGACTAGGCCATCTTCTGCTACATATGAAGCTAGAGACACGAGCTCTGGGGGTACTGGTTAGTTCATATTGTTGCTCCTCTTATAGGGTTGCAGACCCCTTCAGCTCATTGGGTACTTTCTCTAGCTTCTCCATTTCCTTTTTTCTCTCATGCTTCAGAATTGGCCAGTTTCTTACATAGTGTTGTGAACATATTGTTTGTTCTATTTAGTAATGTTGATTTTTTTCCCTAGTTTCTTCCATTTGTTCTATTTTTGTTCCACTACTAAATTGATACTAGCTGGACTGTGGAGTGGAGAGCTCAGAGCACATATGGGCATATGACTGTTAATTACACTATTATTATTTCCTAAGCATAGTCCAAGCAATTCATTTGCTGTGGATATTTTGATTGATAGAACTAATTGCAACTGGATATTGAATCTAAAGCTTTTAACAGTTTGTCTTCATTTATAGCCACAGAGTGGTAAAAGCCAGCTGATATCTTCATAATTATACTTATTATTAGTCTGCAATTTAACATAGGTCAAGCTATTCTCCAGAAACTATAACCTAACACAGAACAGTTTGCCTACCTTCACTACTTCTGCTCGAGATGGAAAATAACTACATTTGGAAGCCACAGTAAATTTTATATTGAATGATATTTACATTTTCTTGGGACCTTTCTTTTGTCTCTGCAGAATTAGCTATATCTTGTTTAGGAGGCTAACTTGCAAAGGTAAAAGAATATTGAAAGGTAAATCAGATGTTAAGTTGCAATCTGACATATCATATTTAAAATGGATAATTAGAATTGTGTTTAAGAGCCAAAAAAGTATCATCTCAGTAGACTAATTTTGTAAAATCAATCTAAGTGATTGGTGATATATAATAATAATAATAATAATAATAATAATAATAATAATAATAATAATAACAAAAAGAAGAAAAGTCAGTAGTGCATAGGATTCACAAAAGTAAAGAAGTTGTTCTGAGTGTGGTGCTTTAGCCACTATCTCTGGCTGCATTAGAGCTTTGAGATTGGTGAGTTTAAAGGGAAAAGGGGACTAAGTAAAGTTTGTGACATTTTCTATCTTCATTAGTAAATAATGGAAGGTTATATTATGTTCTATTCCAAGATAAAACCTGAGCAGTGTGATATAATAGAAAATGGAATTAAGTTCAAACTTATTCAACAAGCCTGGGCATTTGGGACTGATAATACCATATTTATCCTTATTCATTATTATTTTATGTGTATGAGTGTTTTGCATAAATATATGTATGTGTTCCAAGTGCATGCCTAGTACACACAGAAGTCAAAAGAGCACTTTCTGGAACTAGAGTTACAGATGGCTGTGCATCTCCATGTGAATGTTAGAAACAAAACAAAGATCTATTGCAAGAACAAATACTATTTTTAATTGTCCAGCCATCTCTTCATCATCCCCATTACACTTAGTTGTTATAAGATATAAACTAATGAAAGACTATGCAAATTGAAATATATTGGCCTTACAAAGCTTAGGTCCATGGCTCTAATTTTTCCAAACATGAGTTTAGAAAATTGATTTCTTTTTTTTTTAATTTTGGAGACCCTTCTTGCAAAGTGAAATAAACATTTGCATATCTATTATATAAAAACAATTTATTAAACCAGAAAGAAGTATTGTATAAACTATACTCATGAGTAATTAACAAGAATAAAATATGAATAAACAGTTTTATTTTTTCTTTTAGAAAATGGTAATCAACATCTGATTTACAAATTGAGTTGTTAAAAATATAAGATTATACAGTATAAAATGTGGTTTTAAATGTTTTTTTTCTGTATTCACAAAGGCTGAAAACATGTTATATTAAAGATATATTACATATTTATACTATTATCTTATTTTAAAACATAGACAATCAATTAAAGCAATGTTTTCAAAAACAGTTGCTAAAAGAGGTTTGTTATTGTGATAGACATCTGAAGTTACTAATATTCTAAAATCATTATAATGAAAATGTGAAATTTCATCAACAACCGCTATTGTGGTATAGCTATTTCCTTTGGTGTAGCATGACATTGTCATTATGGAACAGAGGTTTCTTTAGTGACCTAGGATATTTTGCTCCAGGAGTTATGGCGATGTGATAAGCCAAACAACACAATGCTTATATTATTCTTTAATGGAAGGATGTGGGAGTCTGCCAGAAATTTGTTCAAGGTTCCACACAATACTTCCAATCCTGCCCCATGACAACATAATGCTCTTATAGGAAGCTGTGCTATACGGTAGATGGAAGATTGATGACTTCAGTGAGGCAGCATTTCTGAGTTAGTACCCATACTGAAGTGGAACTTCTTGCTGATATCACTGCTTCTGAGCAACTCATACTCCTCCAAGAATTTTCTTATCCATGCACTGTAAGTAACCTATATAAACTTACTAGTTCATGACATTGGACTTAGGTGAAACTATTTTGGGGCTTGTTGTTTTGTTTGTTTGTTCGGTCAGCTGGTACACAATTTGCAAAGAAATGATGTTTCTTCAAGTCTCTCCAAGAATGTCTTGTTACAAATTGGCAATGA
The DNA here is from genome assembly GCA_902729485.2 of Mus minutoides. Classification (NCBI taxonomy): domain Eukaryota; kingdom Metazoa; phylum Chordata; class Mammalia; order Rodentia; family Muridae; genus Mus; species Mus minutoides. Next base: position 989,904 of record LR753322.1, read on the forward strand.
GCAAAGATACAACAAAACCTAAAGTGAGTCTGACTGATCATTGTATATGCCTTTTATGGACAGAAAGACATGCAACTGAAGTTGAGGTATCTGCCAAAGGAAAAGTCTAAGTTTACCATCTACATTTCCAGGAAAATCCTTGAAAGTATTATGAAATATATTGCCATCCCTAAAGGTAGCCAACAGCATTTTTAAAGGATGATTATGGTAATATATACTGATAGAATATTTCATGATGAGAATGCAATCAAGACAGTAGAGAACTTGGAATGAGAGAGACAGTACTTAATACCCAGCTTGCTCGCCTACATTCACAATAGAATCAGGAAAGAAGTTAATTAATCAGCTTTACCAAGTCACATGGTTCTACATGTTTTTTATTAGGTAAGATAGACTTTGGAATATCTGAGTTATTTACTTATAACATTATGTAAATCATGTCTGTAATAACCCAAAGTAATCCAGTTAAAATGAGAAAAGTGAAGGCCATGGTAGTTTAAATGAGATGTCCCCCACAATCTTGGGTATTTGAATCCTTAGTCCACAACTGTTAACTCTGTTTGGGTAATCTTATGAGGTATGACTTTGCTGAAGGAAGTATGTCATTAGGAGTGAACTTTGAGATTTCAAAAATCATGTGACATTTCCAATTGTTCTCTCTGTTTCTTGTCTGTGGTTCAGATGTGAGCTCTCAGTTGCTGTTCCAGTTGCCTGCTACATGCTATCTATGTTCCACATCATGAGCTATTATCCTTTTGGAACTAGAAGCTAAATAAATCATATCTTCTATAAGTTGTCTTGGTCACAGCATTTTATCTCAGCAATTGAAAAGTAACTAAGATTTCTGGGCTAATATCCGCTTATCAGTGAGTGCATATTAAGTGACTTCTTTTGTGACTGGGTTACCTCACTCAGGATGATACCCTCCAGATACATCCATTTGTTCAAGAATTTCATAAATTCATTGTTTTTAATAGCTGAGTGGTACTCGATTGTGTAAATGTACCACATTTTCTGTATCCATTCCTCTGTTGAGGGACATCTGGGTTCTTTATTTCCAAAACACAGGAAAATCAAGAAAGACCAACGCGTAGATACTTCATTCCTCCATAGCATAGGGATTAAAATATACATGGAAGGAGGTGCAGAGACAAAGTTTGGATCTAAAATGAAAGGATGAACCATCCAGCGAGTGCCCCACCAGGGTGGTCCATCACATAATCAGCCACCAAATGCAGACACTACTGCATACGCCAGCAGGATATTGCTGAAAGGACCCTGATATAGCTGTCTCCTGTGAGGCTTTGACAGTGCCTGACTAATGCAGAAGTGGATGTTCACAATCATCTATAGGGCAGAACACAGGGTCCCTAATGTAGGAGCTAGAGAGAGTACTCAAGAGCTGTAGGGGTCTGCAACCCTATGGATGGAACAACAATATGAACTAATCAGAACCCCCAGAGGTCATGTCTCTAGCTGCATATGTATTAGAAGATGGCCTAGTTGGCCATTATTGGGGAGGAAAGGCCCTTGGTCTAACAATGTTTATATGCCCCAGTACAGGGGAATGCCAGGGCCAAGTAGTGGGAGTAGGTTGGTAGGGGAACAGGGTGGTGGGAGGGTATAGGGGACTTATGGGATAACACTTGAAATGTAAATGAAGAAATTCTCTAATAATAAATAAATAAGTGAAATAAAAAATAAAAATAAAAATAAATAAAAAGAAAAGTAACTAAGACAGAGGCCAAACAAAGAAACCTGCTTATTCACTTGAAAGCAACTGTGGCAAGAGTTAGTGCTGCTATCAATCCAGATTTGCTTGGGAAACCATTGAAAGAGGAACATATGATGTGTTTACAAGCTTTCACAATAGTTTAAATCACAAGGAACAGTTTACTGAAGGGTGGAAGTAAGTGATCACCACAATGACCCCTACTGTGAAAAAAGCAAGTTCAGTTATGGGTGAATATGGGGTTAGTGAAAAGGTGCAAAGAGTTAAGTTTATCCTATGAGTGGAAAATATATCCTTAGAAACTATATTGTGTGTCTCTATACAGTGTTAGAAAGTATATTTAATATGTACAGACTGCTAAGATACAAATGATATATGACTGTGGTATAGTTTTCTTCAGTGATATAACATGTAAAATTGATAATGTGTGACTGGGAGATTTAAAAGCCTACAAATATAGAGATTATTTTCTCAACCCAAAGCCATTTAGACAGGCAAGTGCTGTGCTGTGGTAGATTATCCTTATTTGTACAGAGTCATACATAATACGTATCACCTTCTCCAAAGCTAAAAAAAAAAAAAAAAATCTCAGGAGACAGGCTCAGAAATACTACAGAGTTGAAGGAAGGGAAGGGAAGACATGTCGAGATATAGCTCTTCTGCCTAGAAGTAACATTACCATTGCCATAACTGAACATTATGTCAATTTTATGAATTCCAGAATACCTTGGCCAAGGAGTCAATTGGTCCAAACATTGAAATATGTAAAACAACATAATGGTTTCTAGGTCTACAATAATGGAGAAATTAATCTTCTCTTGTAGGTGAGTTTAAAAATGTCACTAGAACCTCTTCTGAGGTTCTGACCACAACTGCTAATCCTACCCACCCTCTCTGCCAGCTAAATATGGACTTGAAAAGTGTGAAAGCTGTCTTGGATATGGAAAGCTGACTAAGAGTACAGAGTAGGTAAGAACACCTTTAAGTTCTTGTCATTCCCCTGCTGGGGTGGAACTTCCTGTTGATTCAGCTCCTTTTTAAGTGACCCAGATTCCTATAAGTATCCTCACACCCACATTCTAGTAAGCATCCTTAACAAATTCATTAGCTTACCAATTCTGTGGTAAATAAACATTCTTTATATATTTCCAGGAAATACCACTTCTATTCTCATGTTCTCTATTTACCTCCAAAAACATAGGCAATATAAATGATTTCAAAAAGTGTTAATATTTAAATGTATATGTATTTATTACATAATAATGATGTACATTCATGAGGTACAATATGGCATTTCAGAACATTTATTTAATATTCAATATATAGTGATCAAATCAGAATCTTAGAGAATTTCCATTTTTGTCATTTGTCTTTGAAACTTTCAAACACAATTTACAGTTCAATTTAAGATCTTTACAAAACATGTCATAGTTCACTGAGGCCTATAATAACCCTATCAAACTGGGATGGACTCATCCATCATGGTACACTTTAGATCCTACCTCCTGTTTCCTTGGTAACACTAAAAAGCAAAGTCTCTTCTTTAGGATTTTAATCACCATATGAAAAGGAAGGGTTACCTGAGTTCTGTGGCAGTCCATTAAAGAAAAACTGTTTTCTTCTGCTCTGACAAGTAGAATCTAAGTCTTTCCTTTGGATCTGGGTAGACTTGACATTGTAAACTACCCCAAAACATCACATAATATATTGACTCTTTCTTTTAAGAGTGAATCCAGCTGTTTCTGTCAATTATCTTGCAGGGAACAGACACCACAGGAAAACTGATTCTTCTCATGACAGATAAGAAGAAAGGAGGCATACTTCTCTTAATGATATATTATACTTATTCTTTCTGGAAGTACTCCCTCCCTTGGTTCAGTTGCTTGCAGAGCAATCATCATGTAGCACTTCAGACTCTGCCTGATTTGGTTCCTTTTCGTTTCTCTCTATCTCTTGTGTTTAATACTGATACTGGCCAAAAGCCTAGGCTTGCTTTCCATTTCACTCTGGGTTTTCTCGTTTTCAATCTTTTTTTTTTCCCCATGATGTCTCCTACTATGCAGCTGCTTGCCAAACTCCATTGCTGAACTGATTTTTGTGAAGCCATGATTTTCTTTTTGTCCATTATCTGTCAGCTGCCAAGATTTTTAAATTACCTGTCCTGTTATGTTTTTCTCAAAATCCAATCATATTGCTTTTGAGCTTCTTTCTGACACCATCTTAAAGACTTTTTAATTAAGGAGACCATGAGCTTCTTCACCTCCCCCCAAATCTCAACTCTCTTTAGTAGCAGTGCTTAAAACACAAGATCTGATTTTCTATATGACTGCATTTTTATATTTATCATTGACCCTTATCACATTGTATTCTTAGCCTCTACAAATTATGGTTCTATTGAAAGACTCACAACGTGAGGACTCCCCCACGTTCTGACTCAGGAGAGGCGACACCACAAATGTAAACTAGTACCCAAATAAGAACAATCTCCCAATAAAGATTTCTGTTTAACATATTGACAAATGCATTTTACAAACATTGTCATCCTTGAATCTCTTTCAGGTCCTGACCTCAGGTTACACTTCTAATAATTTAAATGGAGCCAGAAAACTGTATGAGTGTAAGCTTAGGGAGATAGGTTATATACCAAAGATATTACATATTACCAGAATTGCTTCAAGTTTACCATTGCTGTTTTGGTTTTGGTGGTGGTGGTGTTGTTGCTGATAGTGGTAGTGGTGGTGATGGTGGGATTTTTTTGTTGTTGTTTATTTGTTTGTCTGTGTTTTTAATAATGGTTATTACAGTTATCCTGGATACCTAGTGGAATTACAATTTTCCTGACAAGAGCTCAGAGGATTCAATGGCAGAAAAAGCAAAACAAAACACTTTAATTATGGTTGGGAGTCTATGTTGCCCTCACACCTGAAACTTCCATTACATCTTTTGGATAGGAATCAGGACTTTGTGGCAGTTAAAGTGGCTATATAAAACCTATATAGGGAAACTAAAGAGTCCTAGGAAGTAGATGGAGAAAGGAAACTGGTGAGGACAGTAGGTGAAGAGGGGAATGGGGAATGTAATCAAGTATGGAGAGAAGGGGAGTGAGAAAGGGCTGGGAGTGAGAAATGTAATCAGGGAGGGGCCATCTCTGGTGACTAGCTAGAGGCCTGGTATAGGATAGAGGATACAGGGAGTTTATGTTAGTGACCTTAGCTTAGATTCCTACCAGAAGGGGATATAAAGACTTAAATGGCCACCTTTTGTAACCAGACAGGATTTCCAGAGGAGGAAGGGGTCCATCAAAGATCTACCCACAAAATATTTAATCTGAAATTTGTCTTGTTTACAAGATGTATAGGGAATGTATATGAAGATGGAACAGAGACTCAGGGAACAACCAACCAATTACTGCCCCAACTTGAGACCTATTACATATGAGAGAACCATCCCTTGACACTATTAATGACACTCTACTATGCTTGCAGACAGGAAACTAGCATAACTGTCTCCTGAGAGGTTTTGTCCAGCAGCAGATGGAGGCAGATGCAGAGACCCACAGCTAAACATCAGGTGGAACCTAGGGAGTCTTGTATAAGAGTGGTGAATAGAAGTGAGCAATTTGGAGGGGTCAAGGACACCACAAGAAGCCCCAAAGCACCTGGGCCACCAATCAAGGAACGTGTAAGAGTTGGACCTAAACTCCCTATATATTTGTAGCAAATGTGCATCTTGGTTTTCATGTGGTTCTCCTAACAAATGGAACTAGGGTTGTCTTGGTCTCTCTTCCCTGCCATTGGATCTCCTTCCTCACTGCTTGGACTGTCTGGTTGGGCCTCAGTGGGAGAGGATGTGCCTAGACCTCCTTGGACTCCATGTCTCGGGGTGGAGTGGTACCCAAGAGAGTATCTCCTTCTCTCAGGAGAAGGGGGCAATGGAGAGTTGGACTTGTGGTGGTAAGACTGGGAGGAAAAGAGGGAAGAGCCTGTGATTGGAACATAAAGTGAGTTTAAACAAATAATATTGCATATGGTATTGATATATAGAGTCTTGAGTATATTGCCAACAGTATCTTATATGTAATATCTAGAGACTCTCATAAAGTAAGAATACTGAATTTCATTTGATAATGTTGTGAAATATGATTTTTTATTCTGATTAGTGTTTTATTAAGGTGCTTGCTTCTGTAATCCTTATTCTTAAGTCCACTATAGATTATAAGTTTAAGTTATGCTATGTTTCGATTTTTGCTTTAAAATAAATCATCTATTTTTCTTTGGATTTCTTCAATGATATATTGCTTATTCAATAGCATTTTATTTTTAGTTTCCAAATATATGTACAATTTTACATTCCCTTTGTGTGCTTTCTAATTTCAATCCATTGTAGTAAAAAAGATGAATTGTAAGACATTTTTAATTTGTTGATATTTCTTTTGTGTTCTAACCTCATAATCAGTCCTATGCAATATTCTATGCATTAATGAGAACAACATGTATTTTCTAGATGTCTGATGAAATTTCCATGGAGTCCATTTGGTCTAGGTATAACTTAATTCTGATATTTTCTTTTTTATTTTATTGAGTGAAAATCTCATACACAAATAGAATGTGTTTTGACCAAGTTTTCCCTTGATTATCACCCTCCCAGTATCTCACCTACATCACCACCACTGTTTAATCCCAGTTCCATAGATTATGTCTTCAGACATGCCATCAAGAAACTGTCTTCCCAGACATGCTCATAGGCCATCATAATAGGAGATTCATTAATGTTCTTTCCCTCCTCCCACATGACTTTTTGTCAATCCAACAAAAAGTAACTATCATAACTGTTTTCTGAATACAATGGGGCAGTTGCATATATGAACTGACAGTGGCTATGACTGCAAGTATAGACTTGCACAAGATCAATCCAGACCAAATCCCAGCATAGCAGAAGAGAATACCAGGAAGTCCCACCCCTATTTGAAGAGTTATCAGCAACATTTTCCCAAGTGTGTTAAATTGTATGTTTTCTTTAAAATTTGCTAAGTTTCTTTTCAGACACTTAATACGGTTTTCTTTTCTTGGGGTATTTGAGCCTTGCTATGTTTTATATCTTATGTTTGCTATACAGTCCTATTTGTACTGGAAGATATTTTGTGTAAATATGTTATTTTCAGTAAAAGACTTTCATCACAAGAGTGTTCACTGGGGGGAGGCTATATTTGCTTTGGTTTCATTTTGCCAAAATAATATAGGTTTTATGTAGCTACTTTAACTGCCATTATTGCTTTGGTTGAGTTGTGTGGAACAGTGGGGTTATAGAGACTACAAGTGCCTTCAGGTTACATAGTATAGGGATATATTAGTGACACAATCATATGTAGTGTGCACAGCAGTAAAGGTATTGTATCTGTTGTGTAGTTATCTTTGTGGGTCTGACTAGTACATTGCAGTGTACATGTGTGATGGCAGAAGAAATCCTATCATTTTCCTGGGGCTACACAAAGGTAAAGACATTTCATTATGTCTGAATTTTTGTAGTGTACATTGTATTAGTATAAGTATGAGGAATACTAGGGTGCAGTGAGTGTCCAAGAGCCAATCAGTGGAAGATCTAAAGTTATAAGATGTATTATAGATCAAATGGCACCCACCACCAAATATCTGTATGATACTGCACATGCCTTTCAGGTTCTGCATTTATGTGTGTTTGGAGGTACTGCACTGTGTCTGGAATGATGAAATACAGATTGCAAGTCTGGGGACTTTATTCTAATGGATCCCTAGCAATGTAGCACAGGCTGTGTAATTCACAGGCAGTATAGCATAGACTGTGTAATTCACAGGCAATGTAGCACAGTTTGCCTTTTTTTTTTTTTTTTTTTTTTTTTTTTTTTTTTTTTTTTTTTTTTTTTTGCCTTATTACTCTCATGGGAGGCCTCTTCTCATTTCAGCCTACTCTCAACTAGGGCAACAGGGAAGCTGATGCAAGGCACCTAGTTTTCTTACTTATCAAACTACTTACATTCTGCTTGTTCCACACTGCTTCCATTTTGTTTTATCTTTACTGTATTCCAGCCCTCTCTTTCACATACTCTAGCTGAATAGCAGCCATTTCTACATCTTTAATTCCTTTCTGTTTGGGAGTAGGGGATACAACCATTATGCATTAGTTACCCAGTCATCTGCCAAAACTCTAAACCTGATTTTAAGAGCTGAGTTATCCACATTTAAAATTTAGTTTATTCATCCACTTGTGGTACATTTCTACCTGATTATTTCATGAACACTTTAAAGCCAATAAATCTGAGATGAAATATAGTATATTTAACCATGTTTTCCCTAATCCCTAGCCCACCTGTTTCTTAAAACGTTTTATTTTTTCAAATATTTTAACTAAAATATAACTACATTCCTTCTAGTTCCTTTCCTCCCTCAAGGGATTCCCAGTCAGTCTTCCTCAAATGCCTCCCATACTTTCCCTCTAATTGACAGCTTATTTTTCTTTGATTCTGTTTGTTATGTGTATGTGTGTGTGTGTGTGTACGTGCATGTGTGTGTGCATGTGCAGAAATATATATATATATATATATATATATATATATATATATATATATATATATATAAAAAGCCTGCTGAAATCCATTTTTGTTAATGTGTATTATGATTTCAAGCATGACCACTAGGGAGGTCAATACACAAGAAGAAAGAGAATCAAATAACACCAAGGTTGTTTGGTAAAACTTTGAGGAACCATATTATTTTATATTCATATTTAAAATTACATATATTACATATATTACATATACATATATATATATATATATATATATATATTTACACACATGTATATATGTGCTTAATACATTTATATATATGTGTGTTTATATATGTGAACATAGATGCATATTTTATATACATGTATATATTATATAGATAGTTATAGACATAAATATAGATATAAATATAGATATAGATGAAAGGAAATTAAACTATTTGAATTGACAATACTCCCCAACAAGAAACACAGACAAATACGCAGTAGCAGAAACTAAATCCTCTTTTCAAAAGGTTGGTCAGGATAGTCCAAGTGACTCCTAAAATAATAGAGATCATCAGTGTAACCCTTGGTTGCCTGTCAGGGATTGGTAGTGGATCCCTACTGCTGAAGACATCACACACTTAGAACATGAAACTCAGGCGAGTCAAGCTGTATCAAACCTGAAAGCCTCATTCTTGCTCTCTAGATTTTGATCCAGAAAATACTATGCAAGCTGCCAAGGGGTAGAGTCAATTCAATAGTCCAACTAAGCTTCAATATCTATAAGTCTTACCCACTATTTTTTAAATAAATATGCCCATTAAATCTAATAATACCAAGGTTGTTTGATAAAGGTTTGTGGAATCATATTATTTTATGTTTAACTAGCATTATGCAAGATGTATATATGTATGTATATACATATACTAATAAATATATGTATATATATAATTTAATTATACATATATGTACATATACATATACATATACATATACATATACATATACATATACATATACATATAAGCTTACACATATATGGAAGTTAAGTCACTTCGGTTGACATTGCTTCCACATAAAAAGCACAAACTTACAACCACCCCAGGATCAGATACAAGAAATCTCTTTTCAAAGGATTAAGCTTGGATAGTTATCTATCCAACCCAGAACCCATAAAATCATTAATGGCTCATCCATTTCCTTCACCAATTATAATAAAACTATCAATAAATTGGTCAAAATATGCTCCTTTGCTATTTATTCACACCCTTAGCTTGTTTTCTACTCATAAGCAGTTACTTAACCAAGTGGCGTTTTGAAAAATAGTTTCAGCAGTCGGTAGGATTCAATGTACTACAAATACTCACGTTTTCTAAGTATATCAACACAACTATGAAACAAATCCTCCTTTTTTGACATATTTTTCATTATTTTCAACCTTTGTTTGCATTTTATACAGTATATTTTTAACCATATTCTTGCTGTCCCACCTTTTCCCAGATCTACTTTCATCTCCCAATGTACTCAATTTTGTGTTTTCTCTCTCCTTTTTATAACTCACTAAATCCAATTTATGTTGGCCAACTGCTCTTGGGTATAGTGCCTACCCTAGAGTATGATCAATATATTATAGGTCACACTTAAATAAAAATGACTCTGCCTTTCACAAAAGCAAAGGCCTTTCACAGAAGTTCCTCAGTGAAGAGTAGGGTTATATAACTAATTCCCTCCCTCATACTGGGACTTTTGTCTGTTTTCAATTTGAAGATGTTAAATGTATCCTGTCACAACTGATATAACTTCATGTGTACATCTGTTCTGTTATATGCAGAAAACACTTTTTGCTTGAAGTCTTTCACCACCTCTGCCTCTTATGATTTTTTTCTAAATGCTCTTCCACAGTAGTTCCTGAGGCTTGTGGGGGTGGGTATGACAGGTATCCCACGTAAGGCTACACACTCCAAAGTTCCTTATGTTCTATGGTAATTTACTGTGGTCTGTATCAATTGCCATCAACTGCAATGGTCTACAATTGTACTACAAAACTACCCATCTGATTAGGGTTAAGAGGTGTGCTAGGTCTATGGGTATAACAATAAGTATTAGGAACCATTTTCATCTATATGCCTTTATCAAAATATTAGGTTTCTCCAGAGAGCAGAGGTTCTTAACCTGTGGGTTGTGACCATGGAAAACATACTTCCAATGTCTTATGAATTAAGATACCACTCAGTAGCAAAATTACTGTTATGAAGTAGAAACAAAAATAATTTATGGTGGGGGATTTCTAAGATGATAGGAAATGTGAGTTCTCCAATGTTCATGACCAACAAGTTGAGAATGCCTGCCCTAGAGTGTATGATGCGTCTAGTTATAGGTTCTTAGCTTCCTTAACAGAGTGAGGTATGGATTCCATTTTCTGGAGGTGTTCTTAAGTCCGGTTAGAAAGTGATTGGTTAAATCTAAAACATTTGTAACAATTTTGTTGCTATAACATAAGTAGCCATATCTTACCAGAAATATCATCATTGTAGCTTGTTAAGTTCAAGGTTGAATGAGATTAATAACTTTCCTCCTCCAGTAGTATATATAGCACCTTCCAGCACTATGGAAGCTAAACCATAGAGATGAAGTTTCCAAGTCAGTACCCATGATTATGACGCACTCATATGTGTGATGTTCAGCAATGGGATCTTGCTGCCATGTTCTGGAAAAAAAAAGCAGTGGCAATAGCCTGTAATGTTTGCAGTTTATGAAGCACCTTTGCCAAGAACACAAAAGGGGCAACATATTCCTGGAACATGGATTTTTATTAGTACATGTGATATATAGTTGTGATATTGCTCTATTGTAGAAGAATAATTGTAAAAGAACTCAAAGTGTCTTCAAATATTTACATGTATGTACCTTAGAAACTTTCTACTGTAATTAGTTACTATATGGCTTTTTAGTGGCTTTTTGATGTAATTATCCTTCTCCATAATCCCTTATAAAATTCTTAATTTTATGACTTTATCATTTTGGTCTCTCCAAAAATTCCAAAAGAGTAAAATCTTTCTTTTTATCTCTTCCCCATTAGTCCCCCAACCTCATCTATTATAACATGTTATAATTGTTGTCTACCTATGTGCCTTCCTGGTGTTATTTTGAATCTCATAAATTATATCATGGCTGGGCGTGCTGGCGCACGCCTTTAATCCCAGCACTCAGGAGGCAGAGGCAGGTGGATTTCTGAGTTCGAGGCCAGCCTGGTCTACAAAGTGAGTTCCAGGACAGCCAGGGCTACACAGAGAAACCCTGTCTCAAAAAACCAAAATAAATAAATAAATAAATAAATAAATAAATAAATAAATAAATAAAATAAATTATATCATTGTTGCCTTATTTATTTCTACTTCCCCAGAGTCTATTAGAATATTTTTAATATACCAGGGTTATAGTAAACAGTAAATTGCTGAATGGATTTGAGGAAGTCAGATGGGTCAGATTTATAGATCCTAAGGTTTCACAGAGTAAATCAATTTCTATTGTACTTAGTATTTAGTATACTCTTTCAGGGCACATAATAAAATAAGAATATTGGAATAAGACTATCTTCAGAGATACAGTAAGATTGTCTTATATATCACTCACTGAGATGGTAGTGAGTATATTAAGTTGTATTAGCATATACATATGCTAATATAATATATGCACACTAGGTACCAGAGAAGGGAATATATTCATTTTTAAATAGCTTGTTAAAATTACAATAAAGGGAATTTAACTAATTCATATTAAGTTAGTATACTAATATTATAACGTATGCTATAATAACGCAGAAAGCTTCTCTGAAGGTCACTTGTGAAATCAAGTACAAAATTAAACTCAAATATTTTACAGATAGTTCCAAACCCAGAGCTAAAATTTTCTGAAGATGAATATACAGAATTATCCTATTGAAATGGGGCTAAGACTTAATTAATTCAACTTTGATTTTACATCTATGCCTTGGAAGAGTGAATGGGGTTATAATACATACAGGTACCTCTAGTGTAATAACAACTGATATGATTTACATTCCTTAAGGAACCACTGAATTAAATAAAGCCTTTAAAGCCCTGGTATAGTGCTATTGTGTAGTGATGAAATATTTCAAAGCCCTATCCAACAGAGATCTTTAGGTCACTCAAAGTTGAGATAAAAATCAATAATACCCATTGAATATTGAACTGCAAGCTACCAAAAGAATAAAAGATTGAGAAAAGGCATAGCTTACTGAAGTGCATCTACACAGCTTTATAAGTCTGTGTGATTTTCTGAATTACTCAGAAAATGATAACTTTATCTTTCATTCTGTCTCTGTTCTATGCATTCTTTCTATGATACTCTGGGGTCCCTTACTCTTTCTCTAATGCTCCCCACCATGTCATGTGTCTTCCTGCTACCATGTGGAGGACCACCAAGCATATGCCATCATTGCCTTCTCTCCTCTATTCTCCTCTCCTGGGCCACTGCTGAAATTCGCACCTTGCCTTCCTGTGCCCTTCCCCCAGCCTTTATAGGATTGAATCAGACCTATTTCTGCCATAGTTTGACTAGCCCACCTAGGGTGGAGTCTTACAACCTAGGTAAAATCTGTTGTGTCCCACATCTTCCACTTCCTGCAAGAAGCTACCTGCTGAGCAAGTGAGCTTGCTTTCTTGACAAGATCCTGACAAAGCAATGAGATCCTGGCAAAGTGGGGGATGGGTCTCCCCCCTTTAAATTTGAGACCATACAATTAAAGATTGAGCCTTGATCAGAAAATATTGTCTTGATTCATTATTTCTCTCACCGTCCTTCCCATCCATCCCCAGCTTACCTTTCAGGTACCCAGTAACCCATGGCTGCTGGTGGCTACACCTTCCCTGGGATATTTCTCCTTTAAACTCTAATGAAATTGTCCTTGAGCTTTAAAAATATTCAGAGATAAGTTATAGTCTATTTCTTTATGAATATCTTGTCAGATATTTCCTTATAGTGATGAAATACTGCCTACTAATATTAATATTTTCTGATGTATTAAAGCAATGAATATAATTGAATTATATTTTATATCTGAAAATATAATACTCAAAGATAATGAACAGTATATTTCTCAAATTTTAATATTGTAGTTTCTATTTCTTTAATATGAAGTAATATAATATGAGTGTATATAATAAGCAATACTACGTAAATAGTCAAATAATTTACATTTAACAGTAATCTTAATGTAGTTTTCAAAGTTTACTGAAGCAAAACTAGTACTACAATTTCCTTGGCCCAGAATACATAAAGTAAAGGCTTCAAGATAATTATTATTCAACAGAAATGTACACACAAATTTCCTGTGTTTGTTTCAGAAGTCCATTGGTGATATAAATTATTCTTTTGCAATATTTAATTTATGTAAGCACTACTATACGTCTTTGACATATTTTAAATAAATTATGACACTTAAATAGTATATCTTCAAATTGAGATGCAACTCCTAAATCAATAAAATTAGAAAATGATAAAGCTACCATTGATTAAATATAACCAATGTGGTTTATTGAAATAAAATCGAAAATAATGTATTTTTATAAGAAATATGTATCTTATTTCACTCATGAACTATATTAACAACTCTTAATATAAAATATACATTTTGAAAATAGATTTATTTAATATAAAAATGATATTTGATAATATATCCAATGTTATGTACAATGTAAATATACACACAGAGACAATATAGCTATTTACTATAATAATTCTTTGGTATATAAAACATGGAGTACATTATTAGAATCCCCGAACACATGAGTCCTAGGAAGAAGATAGCAAAAGTAGACAGAACAGATAAGATTAAAGAATCACTTTGGAATTTGAACACAGACAGTAAAATTTTTAAGCTGCATTCACAATAAATCAGACCATCTCTACTCTGTGATGATAAATACAGTACTTATTATTTGCATACGTAAATATTCTTGTTCAGTGTTTTATTATTTTTCCATTAGCCGAAGTACGTTGTGCTGTGATGTTATTTTACCTTTACATGATATGAATGCAATATTAACATCTTTAGTCTGTTGTTCTTTCGATACATATTTGTACAAATAAAAGTAATTTTTATGATCCAGGTTTGTTTCCATATCAAGTGTTCAATTTGTTAAATTACCTTATTGTCTTTTCTGTATCTATTACAACTATTAATATTAAACCACAATTCAAAGGCTTTAAAATATGAATTTTTTTCATTAATGAATAGAAATTGAAAATCACTACTAGATTTTGCTTAGTTACATTAGCACTGAACCAGATCAGCTACTTGCATTATGATTTACATAATTTCACCAAAATTAGAAGTGGGAAACAATGTTAAATCAAAACTGAAAGTGTAGAACATATTCAAAGTCAGGTTATTCATTGTCAAATTTGGTTAAAGCTAGGTTTATTTAATGGCCATTTCAGTTGTTTCCTGTTCCCATTTACAGGTAGAATGTGAATATCTGTCTCTGATGAGAGTACTGATACTTATATTTAATCAACTTCATACGGCAAAACCCTTTTCTTCAACAAGTTGTATCTATATTCTCATTCTTATTTCCTATATATCAACACAATTTACTTTCATATAAAAATATTTTATTGAGCATATTGCCATGAAAAGTTTAAGCAATTAAAGGGAGGGGATTATCATGCACAACTGCTTTATGATGTAATTTAAGTAATTGTAATTAATTAATTTCATATCTGATGATTCCCTTTGTATAGATCTCTCTCTCTCTCTCTCTCACACACACACACACACACACACACACACACACTGAACTGTCCTAAAAAGGTAGTTGCCATCTAGCAGTAGATTTTCAGGAACTTTAAAATAATCAGCTTTACACCCAGTGATGATAAATAACAATGCCAAGGACTGGGAACTAAAGTACCCACAAGAAATAAGAGGTAAAATGCATTCATATGATAGAAACAAAAATGATCTCTTTAGAGACTAGCTAATTCATACAAGAAGAGAGACTACAGTCTAATATGCAAGACTACATAAAATGCTGTTTTAGTTCATAATCATAGGTTATCTTAGTTTGGAAAATGCATAAGAATATCTATTCATATTTCCTGAATGTTAAGGCAATATGTGAAAATTTTTGTCAAAATTAAGTGTTAATTTATTTCAGAAAAAAAAAAACATTGACTCTTTGTACTTTAACCATCCAAATTTAAGCAGTGTACAGTTCTAGGGTGATACTTCATGCTTATGTTGTGTTTAGTTTGTGTTTTGGTATATGTGAATGCTAATACCAGTAGATAGTAGATACCCTTTGAAGAAATGGCACAAATAGTGAAAGAGGCAGGCAGGAATGGTTTCATTTTGTGGTTTTTTTTCTTTCATTTTATGTAAGAGATGCTTATTGATAGTGCATAATTACACTGAATCTCCATAATACTACAAGAGCAGCATATAGCAATGATGCTTTTCTAACACAATAAACAAACATTACATATGAGAGGCTTAGTCTTTTAGAGCAGTTTAAGCCTTGAGATTTGGGTCTAAAATATTGCTCATCATTTGCTAGCTATGTGACTACACACTTGCTCACTATGGACACTGTCTCCACATTTATAAGATAAGTTGAATAGTTTACATTTTATTCATGATGCGTGTTTGTGTGTTGTGTGTGAGTACTTGAGTATACATGACACCACATGAATGTGTAAAACAGCTGGGAACTTGAAGACCAGTTTTCCCATTTAGTCATGTAGATTTCAGGCACCGAACTCAGATTGTCAGAGTTGCCCCAAAGCAGCTTAACTCTCTGAGCCAGCTCACCAGACCATGTTGGGTAATTTATTGTAAAGTTTTTATGAGGATTTAGTGACACAGTAAATTTAAAGTATTTAGGAAATAGTAATTTAGGTCTCTTTGTTTGGGTCCTAAATAATATTACTAGTTATTATATAGAAGATTACTCTTATTACAGAGTGAGCTTTTTTTTTTTTTTTTTTTTTACTTATTAACTTTAAATCCTGCTCACTGTCTAACTCCGAGTCATCCCCACCCATAATCCTTACCACATTCCCCTCCCTTTCTCTTCTGAGTTGGTGCCCTATCCTCAGGTATCCTTTTTACCCTGACACTTCAAATCTCTGTGAGGCTAGGTGGTTCCTCTCCCAATGAGGCCAGACAAAGCAAACCAGCTAGAAAGACATACACCACTTAGAGGCAACATCTTTTGGGATATACCCTACTCCAGTTGTTCAGGACCCATTTGAAGGTCAAGCTGAACATCTACTACATATATGAGCAGAGGAGGCCTAGGTCCAGCTTGTGTATATTCTTTGGTTAGTGGTTCAGAATCTGAGAGCTCCAAGGGTCCAAGTTAGTTGGTTCTATTGGTCTTCCTGTGGAGTTCCTACCCCCTACTGGGCCTGAAAACCTTCCTCCAATTATTCCATAAGAGTTCACAGCTGCACCTGCTGTTTGGTTATAGGTGTCAGTATTTGTCTGAGTCAGCTGCTGGGTGTAGCCTCTCAGAGGTCACAAATTGGACTGGTTATTGTTTGTCCATTCCCTTAGCATCAGCTCCTTCCTTTATGCCTGCATTACTTGTAGACAGTTTAAATTTTGGGTTGAAACTATTGTGGGTGGGTTGGTGTCTTCATCACTCTACTGGGGTTCCTACCTGGCTATGGGAGGTGCCCTCTTCAGATTTCAGCATCTTTATTCATCATGGAAATGCAAATCAAAATGACTTTGAGATCCCATTTCATATATATCAGAATGTGAAACATAAAAAAACTAAAGGAACAGCAAGCACATGCTAGTGAAGATGTGGAACAAGGGGAACACTTTTCCATTGCTTCTGGAGAGCAAACTTTTACAACCACTTTGCTAATCAATTAACAGTTTCTCAGAAAATTAGGAATAGTTCTACCTCAAGACCTAGCTATACCACTCCTAGACATATACATAAATGATATCCCACTATAACTCAAGGAATCTTGCTCAGTTATATTATAGTGGCTTTATTCATAATAGCTAGAAACCAGAAACAAGGTAAATGTCCCTCATCTGAAAAAATGGTTAAAGCAAATGTGGTATAGTTGTACACATCATGAATTTTGCAAGTGTACGGAACTAGAAAATATCCTGAGTGAGATAAGCCACACTCAGGAAGACAAACCTGGTAATTTACTCATATATAGGCGGATAGTAGCTATAAAATACAGGATAACCATGGTACAATCCACAGATCCAAAGAAGGTAAGTAACAAGGAGTGCCCAAGGGCAGATGCGTGAACCTCAATGAGAAGGGAAAATAGAATAGACATGGGGGTAGGTGGAGGGAGTGAATGGGGTTAGGGAGGAGTTGGAGAGGGGAGCAGGAGAGATAATGTGAGGGAGGGACAGAGGGAGAGAGTACTGAGAAAGAGAACTAGTCAGTGGCAGGCAGGGGCCATCTCTGGGACAAGCTAGAATCCTAGGACAATGAATACTCCCAGAAATCTATGAGAATGACCCTAGTTAAGTCTCATAGCAATGGGAAATATGGAAACTGAAATTACCACATTCTATAACCAGAAAACACTTAGGAGTGGAGGGATGGTGACACCAACCCTTAGTGTCCATTAGCAGTCTTCCATTGGCAGCCTTCAGATGAAGATGTCGAACTCTCAGCTTCTGTAACATGCCTGCCTGGATACTGCCATGTTCCTACCTTGATGATAATGGACTTAACCTCTGAACCTGTAAGCCAGCTCAAATTAAATGTTGTCCTTTATAAGATTTGCCTTGGTTATGGTGTCTCTTCAGAGCAGTAAAACTGTAACTAAGACAGGCTTTAAACCACTAGAAAAGGTTTTCTGCTACATCGACTCCAGTAGTGACCTGCCTGACAGGCAGAAAAGCCTGAACACTGTCCCGAGGTGAAAAGGTCATGGAAACTTAGTCTTCCTGGAACCTTGACATCCTGTATAACAAATGCTCCAATGATCTTGCTTTAGTTGGTAAATGGATCTGTGTGCTTTCCCTTAATATTGCTTTATTATAAGTGCCTCTAGGGATTGAATTTTTGACATATAGCTAAGTTTGATTCTTCACCAGTCCTAGGCAGTTAGTCCTTGAACCAACCCTGGGCATGAATACCTAAGCCACTGCCCTACAGAGGAATTTACCATTATCTAGGAAGAAGGAAGTTGATGATCTAAGGAGGGACCAGAGTAGATACTTAGAACTATAGATAGCTGAGTTTCATCCATACACAAGAATTTACAGTGGCCTAGAGGGAAGGTGGACTATACAATAGAATAGAATAGGAATTATGGCAAAGTCATGAAGCCCTTGCCCCTGACTTCTAAGATTAAGCTGACCTTAGGTGGGGCTGCTTTTGACCCCAGTTATTAACATTGAATTTTATCCCAGCTGGTTCCTGCCAGTCCTTTCTTTTTGCATTCCTCTGTTTTGTGTAAGAATCCAGTAACCTAATTGTACCTTGCCAGAGTGTCATCTAAGTTCCGTATTTTCTTCTGTATAAAAAGTCTGATACTTGCTTGCAATCCAGCCAGCCATGGAGGAGTGTTCCTCATTCTCCACATCCTTGCCAGCATCTGCTGTCATCTGAGTTTTTGATCTTAGCCATTCTGACTGGAGTGAGGTGGAATCTCAAGGTTGTTTGATTTGCATTTCCCTGATGATTAAGGATATTGCACTTTTTTTCAGGTGCTTCTCTGCCATTAGGTATTTCTCACTTGAGAATTCTTTATTTAGCTCTGCAACCCATTTTTTTAATGGTATTATTTGAATTTCTGGAGTCCAGCTTCTTGAGCTCTTTGTATATATTGGATATTCGTCCACTATCAGATTTAGGATTGGTAAAAATCCTTTTCCAATCTGTTGCTGGCCTTTTTGTCTTATTGTCAGTGTTTTTTGCCTTACAGAAGTTTTGCAATTTTATAAGGTCCCTTTTGTCAATTCTTGATCTTACAGCACAAGCCATTGCTGTTCTGTTTAGGAATTTTTCCCCAGTGCCCATATCTTCAAGGGTTTTCCCCACTTTCTCCTCTATAAATTTCAGTTTCTCTGGTTTTATGTGAAGGTCTCTGATCCACTTAGACTTGAGCTTTGTACAAGGAGATAAGAATGGACTAATTCGCATTCTTCTGCCAGTTCTGCCAGCACCATTTGTTGAAAATGCTGTCATTTTTCCACTGGATGGTATTAGCTCCTTTGTCAAAGATCAAGTGACCATAGGTGTGTGGGTTAATTTCTGAGTCTTCAATTCTATTCCATTGATCTACCTGTCTGTTGCTGTACCAGTACCATGCAGTATTTATCACAATTGCTCTGTAGTACAGCTTGAAGTCAGGCATGGTGATTCCACCAGAGGTTCTTTTATTGTTTTTTTTTTTTCCTCTTTATTAGATATTTTCTTCATTTACATTTCACAAGTTATCCTGAAATTTTCCCTTACCCTCCCGCGTCCCCGTCCTGCTCCCCTACCCACCCCCTCCCACATAATGGCCCTGGCATTCCCCTGTTCTGGGGCATATAGAGTCTGTATGACCAAGGGGCCTCTCCTCCCAATGATGGCCAACTAGGCCATCTTCTTCCATATATGCAGCTAGAGACATGAGCGCAGGGGGAACTAGTTAGTTTATGTTATTCTTCCACCTAGAGGGTTGAAGACCCCTTCTGCTCCTTGGGTACTTTCTCTAGCTCCTACCTTGGGAGTCCTGTGTTCCAACTAATAGCTGACTGTGAGCATCCACTTCTGTGTTTACCAGGCACTGGTATAGCCTCCCACAAGACAGCTATATCAGGTCCCATTCAGCATTATCTTGCTGGCATATGCTATAGTGTTTATTTTGGTGGCTGATTATGGGAGGGATCCCTGGCAGCTGCCGTCACTGGTTGGTCCATCCTTTTGATTCAGCTTCACACATGATCTCTGTAACTCCTTCAGTGTGTGCTTTGTTCTTGATTCTAGGAAGGGGCACTGAGACCACATTTTGAACTTCATTCTTC
>LR753322.1:1010288-1028691 GCA_902729485.2 Mus minutoides
GATGTTATGTGAGTTAAGAAGAGTTTTTGCTGTCCTATGTTTTTTATTGTTCCAGATGAATTTGCAAATGGCCCTTTCTATCTCAGTGAAGAATTGAGTTGGAATTTTGATGGTGATTTCATTGAATCTGTAGATTGCTTTTGGCAGGATAGCCATTTTTACTATATTAATCCTGCCAATCCATGAGCATGGGAGATCTTTCTGTCTTCTGAGATCTTCTTCAATTTCTTTTTTCAGAGACTTGAAGTTCTTATCATACAGATCTTTCACTTCCTTAGTTAGACTCACACCAAGGTATTTTATAAAATTTGTGACTATTGTGAAGGGTGTTGTTTCCCTAATTTCTTTCTCAGCCCATTTATCCTTATATAGAGAAAGGCCATTGATTTGTTTGAGTGAATTTTATATCCAGCTACTGCACTGAAGATGTTTATCAGGTTTAAGAGTTCTCTGGTGGAATTTTTAGGGTCACTTATATATTTTATCATATCATCTGCAAATAGTGATATTTTGACTTCTTCCTTTCCAATTTGAATCCCCTTGATCTCCTTTTGTTGTGAAATTGCTCTGGCTAGTACTTCAAGTTCTATATTGAATAGGTAGGGAGAAAGTGGGCAGCCTTGTCTAGTCCCTGATTTTGGAGGGATTGCTTCGAGTTTCTCTTCATTTAGTTTGTTATTGGCTACTGGTTTGCTGTAGATTGCTTTTATTAAGTTTAGTTATGGGCCTTGAATTCCTGATCTTTCCAAGACTTTTATCATGAAAGGGTGTTGGATTTTGTCAAATGCTTTCTCAGCATCTAAGGAGATGATCATGTGGTTGTTGTCTTTGAGGTTGTTGTTTATATTGTGAATTATGTTGATGGATTTCTGTATATTAAACCATCCCTGCATCCCTGGGATGAAGCCTACTGGATCATGATGGATGATCATTTTGATGTGTTATTGGCTTTGGTTTGCAAGGATTTTATTGAGTATTTTTGCATCGATAATCATAAGGGAAATTGGTCTGAAGTTCTCTTTCTATGTTAGATCTTTTTGTGGTTTAGGTATCAGAGTAATTGTGGATTCATAGAATAAATTGGGTAGAGTATCTTCTGTTTCTATTTTGTGGAATAGTTTGAGAACAGTTGGAATTAGGTCTTCTTTGAAGATCTGATAGACCTCTGCACTAAACCCATCTGGTCCTGGGCTTTTTTGTTTGGGAGTCTATTGATGTTTCTATTTCTTTAGAGGAAATGGGACTGTTTAGATCATTAATCTGATCCTGATTTAACTTTCGTACCTGGTATCTGTCTAAGAAGTTGTCCATTTCATCCAGGTTTTCCAGTTTTATTCATTATAGTCTTTTGTAGTAGGATCTGATGATGTTTTGGATTTCCTCAGGTTCTGTTGTTATGTCTCCTTTTTCATTTCTGATTTTGTTAATTAGAATACTGTCCCTGTGCCCTCTAGTTAGTCTGGCTAAGGATTTATCTATCTTGTTGATTTTCTTATAGAACCAGCTCCTGGTTTGGTTGATTTTTTGAATAGTTCTTTTTGTTTCTACTTGGTTGATTTCTGCCTTGAGTTTGAGTATTTCCTGCCTTCTACTCTTCCTGGGTGTATTTGCTTCCTATAGTTCTATAGCTTCTAGGTGTGCTGTCTGGCTGCTAGTGTATGCTCTCTCTAGTTTCTTTTGGGAGACACTCAGGGCTATAAGTTTTCCTCTTAGTAATGCCTTCATTATACCCCATACATTTGGGTATGTTGTGGATTGCAAGCTGGTACAACCACTCTGGAAATCAGTCTGGAGATTCCTCAGAAAATTGGACATAGTACTACCAGAAGATACAGCAATACCTCTACTGGGCATATACCCAGAAGATGTTCCAACTGGTAATAAAAACACATGCTCCACTATGTTCATAGCGGCCTCATTTATAATATCTAGAAGCTGGAAAGAACCCAGATGTCCCTCAACAGAGGAATGGATATAGAAAATGTGGTTCATTTACACAAAGAAGTACAACTCAACTATTAAAAAACAATGAATTTATGAAATTCTTGGGCAAATGGATGTATCTGGAGGATATCATCCCTAGTGAGGTAACCCAATCACAAAAGAAGTCACTTGATATTCACTCACTGATAAGTGGATATTAGCCTAGAAACTTAGAATACCCAAGATACAATTTACAAAACACAAGAAAATCATAAAGAATAAAGACCAAAGTATGGATACTTCATTCCTTCTTAGAATAGAGATCAAAACACACATGAATGGAGTTACAGAGACAAAGATTGGAGCTAAGAGGAAAGGATGGACCATCCAGAGACTACCTCTCCCAGGGATCATTCCATAATCAGCCACCAAACCCAGACACTATTGCATATGCCAGCAAGATTTTGCTGAAAGGACCCTGATATAACTATCTCGAGTGAGGCTATGCCAGTGCCTGGCAAATACAGAAGATGTTGCTGATAGTCATCTATAAGATGGAACACAGGGCCCCCAATGGAGGAGCTAGAGAAATTACCCAAGGAGCTGAAGAGCTCTACAACCTTTTATGTGGAACAACAATACAAACTATCCAGTACCCGCAGAGCTGGTGTCTCTAGATGCATATGTAGCAGAAGATGGCCTAGTTGGCCATCATTGGGAAGAGAGGTTCCTTGGTTTTACAAACTTTATATGTCCCAGTACAGGGGAATGCCAAGGCCAAGAAGTGGGAGTGGGTGGGTAGGGGAGCAGGATGGGGGGAGGGTTTAGGGAACTTTCAGGATAGCATTTGAAATGTAAATAAAGAAAATATCTAATTAAAAAAAAAAGAAAAAAAATCTGATACTTGATTTGACAAATTACATTCAGACCCAGCACTCTCTGGATCTCCAGACACATGTAGGTGTCTGTCAATTCCCACCGACTCTATGCCCATCTGTCTGAGACCCTGATTCCCACAGATTGAGGGGGGCCTACTAGGCCTGGTTCATGGCAGTTTTCCCTACAAAACCTTAGAACCACTATTTCTCCTGCCAACAAGAAGTGCACGAATAAAGATGGAATAGAATTTGAGGCAATGACCAATCAACGGCTAGCCCAGTTTGAGAACATTGCCATAAAAGAGATTCCACCCTTGACACAATGTTATTCTGTTATACTTCAAGAAAGGCACCTAGGGCCGGAATCCCAGCACTCGGGACGCAGAGGCAGGTGGATTTCTGAGTTTGAGGCCAGCCTGGTCTACAAAGTGAGTTCCAGGACAGCCAGAGTTATACAGAGAAACCCTGTCTGGAAACAAACAAACAAACAAACAAAGAAACAAAACTAACAGATCTGTCACCTGAGATGCCTCAGCCAACAACTGACAGAAACAGATGTACAGACCCACAGCCAAACATTAGGCAGAGCTTAGAGAATTCTATAGAAGAGGGAGAAGGACTGAAGAAGCCAGAAAGTTCAAGAACAACAATAACAATAACAACAACAACAAAAAAAAAAACATACAGAATCACCTAATCTGTACCCATAGGAGCCAACTGAGACTGAACTACCAAACAGAGGTCAAAGATAGAGTGGGCCTAAGACCTTGGCACAGTTGTGCAGTCTCCGTCTTCATCTGCGACTCCTATCAGCACAAACAGGATCTGTTTCTGACTCTATTGGCTATATTTGGATCCTTCTCATAATTGGGCTGCCTTATCTAGCTAACAATAAGCAAAAATAATCCTAGTTCTACTGCAACTTGATATGCCAAAATTGGTTGATATCCATGGAAGGACTCACCTTTTCAATGCCTTTTCTGAAGAGAAAGGGATGACAAGGGAGGGGAGGGAAGAGAGAGAAGAGGAGGAAGGAGAGGCTATGATCAAAATGGAAACTAAATTAATTAATAAAATTTCTTTTAAAATAATATCATTTAGGGTTTGCCATTGCATGTACAATGTGGTGCACAGATGATACCCCTAGAAAGCAAAACATGTCATGTATGTACTAATTTATTCTTCACTCTTCTTTGATAACAGAATGAAACATTACTCTTTTAATACAGTTGGGTACACACAATTCAAATTTTTCTGTGAGACAGGAAGAAAATATAAATGACTCAAGTGGGCATTGGAGTCTATGGCAAACTTTAAGTACTCATATCCCATTTAAAGTAACATGGGACTGTTTATATAACTATCAGCATATGAACTCAAGAACAGCAGATTTGCTGTTTTCTTCTGGAGAAACTAGAAAGGTAGATTTAATTGTGTCTGACTTTTAGACTATAGCAATAGCTAAAAGTGCTATCACATTATATAGAGTTCCTTTCTGTGCTGTAATATGGTCTGATAATTGTTTTATCCACTAAGCAGAAAGCTTATGCTTGCATCTTATTTATTATGTCTTTGTGTCTGTAAAAATGAGTACAGTACCTAACACATAGTATGATTTAATAAATGTTTGACAAATAAATACCTGAACAACTAAATACTTCAGTACAATCCAGATATCTGAACTATTTATAAAAAGTCCTATCCCATGTAAATACCTTCATGCTTGTCTGTGTCTTTTTCTTCGGGAAATGTGGCTTTTCTATAATTCACTTCCTGTATCCTTTTCCGAGATTTGTATCAAGTGGATCAATATAAAGAAAAATTGTTATCATTTATTTTAAACAAGGTAATAGTAGAAGGAAAAGTAATTTGTTGAAGTTTCACTGTTCCCCAGAAAATGTAAATCATTATCTTTTCCTCTGCATATGGGTCCCAGATACTGAAATACCTAACAAGCTTTCTCATCATTCAGCTTATCAACCTAACTGTTTGGATGACACAGGAATTCTGTCAGTGGCTGGTGGGTAGTAAACTCACATGGCTTCTTGTCATTATTATCAAGCAGGGACTGACAGAGAACAGAGAAGTAGTTCTCTCCATATTAAGTCTTGAAGTGAAGTGCTAATGAATGTTAACAGCTTACAGAGTGTCCTGTAGTGTTGTCTATTTATAACATATCTGCCTATTCATCTTGAACCAGCAGTGCATTTAGCACAGAACATTTAAAATGAGTAAGAATACAGAAAAAAGAAGATAGTCAGTGACAAAATTCTAATATTTTCATTGAGAAACAATGAACATATTAAAGATAGTTAGAAGTAATCTAAAATATAAGGTACAAAAAGAAAATACCACTAATAACAATTAGTCACAAAGTTTAAACTATGCTCAGGAATATATTCATCACTCACTCATGTGACAATCTAAGAAAACTGCATTGGAAGCAAGGTGGAAGATTTGAATTTTTCCTTGCTCAAGGATTTGTGGCTTTAAAGATTCCACTGAATACAATTTACAGAACATTTGCAAAGAACAAACAGATAATTAAAGGATTTGTTCTATTTCCAGTTATATGTATTAGCTTGCTAATCAAAAAGAAAACTCAAAATTTAGGAGATCAAGCCTGCAGTTGGCACATCAGGAGGGTATAGCTAAATTACCTAGATGAAACTGTAGCAAATGTTTATCTCAGCGGGAATCTGCCAGTAATGCATCCTTCAACATAAGAAATTAAATGTGTATTCCTGCCTGAGATATATGTTGCTGCCGATTCTAGTAGAATAAGGAAGTAAACTAGATATCGTCTCAGCCATCAAGGCATTTTGAATACACTTGTAGAGATCAATATTATAAAAAGTGGCTCAAAAATAACACTGAATGAAAAGGTATTACAATAAGACATAATATACACTAAGGAAAATAAAATTTATATGAATTTTATGGGTGCAGTAAATTAATGATATTAGTTTTAGGGACTGGAGAAATGGCTTAGTGGTTTAGAATGATTGCTGCTCTTGCAGAAGACCTGAATTTGGATACCAATACCAATGTCAGACAGTTTACAACCTCCTTAACTCCAGATCCAAGGAGTTTGATGCTCTCTTTTGACCTACAAGTGTAACTACACATAGGAATCTCTCTCTATCTCTCTCTCTATCTTTCTCTCTCTCTCTCTCTCTCTCTCTCTCTCTCTCTCTTTCAAACACACACACATACATGTAAAAGTGTTTTCTTGAAAAAAAAAGTAATTAGTTTTTGAAAGTAGGAAATGGAAAAAGGTTACTCAAAAGGTATAAAGGTTTGATTAGTCTGGTCTGAAACAATACGTCACAATGACTTGTTGAATTACATAATGACCACAATTAGTAATAAATTACTATATGTGGCAAAAAAAAACTCTGATTGTGGCTGTCAAAGACTGTCTACATTGGGTTAACTTAAATGAGAAGACTCACTTTAATTCTGGATGGCACCATTGCATGAGCTAGGTTCAAGAACTGAGGAAAAGGGAGAAGGAAAAGGGAGCATAACTATTCACTTCTCTCCCTGCTTTGTGAATGGATGTGTAGTATGACCAGCCATTTCAGTCTCATGCCACCAAGACTTTGGCAGTCTGGAACTGTAAGGAAAAATATTTTCTTTTAAGTTGCATTTGTTACATATTTTGTCACAAAAGAGCATTAAATATACATGTTTCAAAATTTCCAAAATAGATTTTAGTAGTCTAAGCATAAAAACCATATAAGCAACAACAAAGGCATATATTTAAAAGTAAGTAGCTGATCTTCAGATCTCCACTCTCTGTCCTGTCCACTGAATCCAATCCCCAAGTCTTGTCCTCAGTCCCATATATACCACATACTGCAGCCCCCCTCCTATCTTCCCCATCACCAGCAGATCCCACATATCTTCTGCTATAGCCTTCCTCACCATCTTTGTCTCAGCCTCAAACTTCTTTAGGCATTCCCTGAGAATCACTGTTGATCATTCTGGCCAGTAAAGCAAACATGGCAGCGAAACAAGGAGCTAATATTAAAATCTTCACACTCTTTTCTCTTCACCAAATTCAATACCTCAGTCTCATCTCCAACTCTATAGCATACTCCATGCTATGGATCCTTTTCACTTTCTGCCCCCATTACCAATAGACTAAGTGGATCATAGTGATACACCATGCTTCCCTTCTTCCTGTGGACACCTTCATCCTGCATCTAGCCATCTCTATCCCTAAGTGTCATCTTTCAATACCAAGAAACATATTTTAACTGGAATCCCCACTGGCCACAGCTGGCAGGATCTCAGAAGCGTTCTTTATCAAATAACTCACACCACAACATGATCATAAGAAGGAGAAAGAACAGAAACCAAAGACCAAAACAACCACCCAACAATTAACATTTAGATATTAACATTACAAATAATCCCAAACTCAGATGCCCAAAGTGCCAGCATAAAATAACTTCCAAATAATATGTCTCTACTAAAACCCATTAACCCTATTAGAGTGGGTGGACATCTCTGAGACAAGCTTAAATTCTAGGACTGTTGAAACTCCCATGAATCTAAGAGGGTGACCCTAACTAAAATTTCTAGCAATTGAGTATATGGAACCTGAAATGGTCACATCCTGTAACCAAGCAAGACTTCCAATGGAAGGATGGGGACACCAGCCCAGTCACAAAACATTCAACCCACTATTTGTCCTGCCTACAACATATGCAAGGATAAAGATGGAACAGAAATCAAGGGAGTAGCCAACCAATGATTGGCCCAGCTTGAGACCCACACCAGGAGACAAAGCGCACCCTGATGCTATTAATGATATTCTGCTCTATTTGCAGACTGAAATCTAGCATAACTGTCCCTTAGAAGACTTTAACCAGAAGATGATGGAAACAGATACAGACTCTCAGCCAAGCATGAGAGCCAGAGGAATCTTGTGGAAGAAAGGGAGGAAGGATTGAAGGAGCTAGAGAGGTCAAGAGCACCACAAGAAAACTCTATAGAATCAATTAACCCATGTAGAGAAAAATATCTTGTGTACTCTATGCATATAACATGTGTCAATTAAAGCTGATTGACCTGTAGCTGGGGGAGGAAATAGAATATGGGATATTCTATAGGGAGAAAGGATTCTGGGATAGAGCCAGGAGTGAGAAGATTGGGCCCCTTGAGGAACAGGAAGGAGGATGCACAGGAGCAGATTTAGACTGCTACATGATAGAAATTAGATCATAATAAATGAGATATTAATTTATGAGTTCATTGGGAGACAGCTAACTATTATCCTTAGGTATTTGTAAATATAATTTGAGTTTCAGAGTTGTTATTCTGGGAATGTAGAGCAGGGAAGAAAGCAGCTCCTTTCAAACCTGGGCCCATAGGATCTCACAGAGACAGAAACACCAATCAAAGAATATGCATGTGATATACCTAGGCACCCTACCAATATGCACAGCTTAGTCTTCAAACCCATACCAAATGGAGCAGAAACTTCCTCTGACTATCTCCTTTCTCAAACTAGACTGCCTTGTTAGGCTCAATAGGAGATATACCTAGTGATACTGCAAATTGATATGCTGAGGATGGTTGATATCCATGGAAAACCTCCCCTTCTCTGAGAAGAAAGGGAGGAGGAGGAGTAAGGGGAGATAGGTAAGAGGGAGAAACTGGGAGAAAAAGAGGGAAAAGAAGCTGTGATCATGATGTGAAGTAAATAAATAACATAATAAAAAAGAGACGTTTAGCATCCTTAGCCATCAGGGAAATAAAAATCAAAACTACTTTGACATTCCATCATACGCCTGTCAGAATGGCTAAAATCAATAACACACGTGATACTTAATGTTGGTGAGGATATAGAGCAAGGGGAATGCTCCTCCATTGCTGGTGGTAATGTCCACTTGTACCATCACTATGGAAATCACTATGATGGTTCCTCAGAAAATTGGGAATCAATCTGTGGGGAATTGCAGGCTGGTATACAGTTGAGCTGAGATCTGAACCCGATGGTCATAATTCACCTACATGACACAGTAGGTGTTCCCTCATGCTCCTAGAATTCTGCCTAAGGTACCACCTCCCACAGCCCCCACAAAAGAAGCATGGTCAGTAGTCATGTAAGCAATGGCCAAAGCTTCTGACCTTCAGGCTAAACTCCTCCCCAGTTACCTAGCAACAGTGAAGACCATAAAAAAGGGTTCTCAGCCCCCACCATGCTCTCTTACTCTCTCTCATTCCTTTGTCCTCTCACTTCTCTCACATCTCTCTCCTCTTCCCTTTCCCTTTCCCTTTCCCCTTTTTCCTTTCCCTTTCCCTTTCCGTTTCCATTTCCCTTTCCTTTCTTCCTCCTCTTCTTCCTCCTCCTCCTCCTCCTTCTCTCTCTCTCAATCTCTCTCTCTCCCTTCTCTCTTTCTCCTTGCATTTCTATAATAAAGCTTTTAAATCATAGAGAGTCTCTACTCTGTGCCATCAAGTTCTGCTGTACACTCTGGTCAGTGTTGAGAACTTTTTCTCTCATTCCCTCTCTTCTGCAACCCTGGGGCCTTAGCAAGGTAGCTGGGGGGGGGGGGTCCCGGTGAGGGGCTGCCCCTTCTCCACTCCCCACTGAGTGGGGTCAGAGGCTTAGATGCTCACCCAGGGCCGAATGGAAAGCATCTGGCAATCTCCCAGCGTCTGCCTGCCCAGAGTACAGGGACTCTGGACGGACCTGGCATATTTTTCCTCCCCACTTTTTCCCAGGGCCCCAAGGACGCCCCCTTTTATTTTGTTCCCAACATCAATCTACCTCAAGACTGAGATATATCACTTCTGGCATAAATCCAAAAGATGTTTCCACATACCATAAGGACACTTACTCAACTGCTTTCATAGTGCCTTTATTCATAATGGCCAGAAATTTATGAAAAATCTTAGATGTCTCTCAAGAGAAAATGGATACACAAAATTTAATACAATTACACAATGGAATATCACTTACCAGATTTTTTTAAATGGCATTATTAAACTTGCAGGCAAATGATATAAGCAGAAAAAGGTTATCCTGAGTGAGATAACCCACACCCAGAAAGAAAAATATGATATGTATTCGGTATTAAGTGGATAATCAAACTACAATCCACAGACTCAGAGAGGTTAGGTAACAAGGTCAGGTCTGTTAAGGAAGCAAGGATCTCCTTGGGAAAGTGAAATAGAATAGATTTTAGGTGGACTGGAGGCAGTGGGGATAGGAGCTCAACTGATTTTGTGGAAGAAATATGATGGAAGAAGAATGAGGAGTTGTTTGGAACTGAGGATGTTTGGAGGAGTAGTGTGGAAACCTAGTGCAGTGAAAACATTCAGGAATATCTTTGGGTGATCCTAGTGAGGACTCCTAGTACATGGATATAAGGAATTTTAATTAGCAGTCTTGTATAGCCAGGCAAGGATTACAGTGGTGGGTCTGGGTTGCATTCAGTTGAGTTTCTGGCTGAGGTTGGGGTGGGATCCTGATGGAGATCCTCAACAACCCTGGCTGATGTATCAACAGGGAACTGCTCTCTGTAAATTGAGGGGAGTGTGGCATTGTCAAAAACAGCATCCACACGGCTCACTGAATATAGAGAGGTTGAACTGGTGTCTGTATGGAGCCTTCACCCCTATCTTTAGTCTTCTAGCCAAACAAGTATGATTTAGCTTTAAGTCCATAACACAAGAGGAGGCACATGCCTCATACTGCTTGCTTGGCCAGGACCAAAAGTCTGCATAGCCCAGTGACCTACAGTAGAATTAAACATGACTACTAAAATAAACAAACATACAAACAAACAAAATCAATTAAATTATTCCTAGTGATTTTCTACTATACTCATAGATAGATGCCTTATCTAGTCATGATCAAAGAGGCTTCCTCTGGCAGTAGAGGAAAGCAGGTAGAAAGACTTTTACTCAGACTCCATCAGGTCTCTCCCCTTGAAACTTGGGGAACCCAGCAGAAGAAGAGAAGGGAAAGTTGTAGGACAACAAGAGAACATGGTCCATCCAGTCAACTAATCAGGGCTCATATGGGCTCATAGAGTCTGAAGAGGCAAGCACAGAGGCTGATATATATATATATATATATATATATATATATATATATATATATATATATATATAGGCTGTTATCTTGGTGTTTCGTGGGACTCCTAAATGTGAGAGTAAGGACGTGTCTGACTATTTTCTCTGCTCTTGAGACTCTTCCTCCTATTGAGTTGCCTTGTCCAACCTTCAAATGAGGGCCATGAGCATGTCTCATTGTATATTGTTTTGATTTGTTATCTTTGGGAGTCTTGCTCTTTTCTAAAGGAAAAATGGGGGTAATGGATCAGGGGAGTGAGGAGGTGGGGTAGAGCTAGGAAAAATGGAAAGAGGGGAAACTGTGATCATGTTGTATTGTATAAGAATCTATTTTCAAATTGAAAAATGAATATAGATATTAAGACTCCCTTGGATATCACCCAAAAGAAAAGAAAGCTGATAGTGTCATGAGAAAGAATTACTCTCAGAGAAAGTTCTTGAATAGGTAAAAGAAAATTTAATATTGTTGATTTTTAGCTTCACAATAGCACAAAATACTTGTAATTATTTTCCTATTTAAAATGTTTCTTTTATAAAATGTTAATTTTTAATTATGAATTAAAATGAATATATTGTGCAAAATTTATTTTGGTAAAAGAAAAAAATAGAAAGAAAAAATGATAGATTAGTGAGATGATAGATATGTTAAATTACTTTAATAAACTTAGGTAAATCATTCAATTAGAGAGAGATACAAGCAGGCACACATATACACATACAGAGGGAGAGAGAGAGAGGGAGAGAGAGAGAGAGAGAGAGAGAGAGAGAGAGAGAGAGAGAGAGGCAGGAACAGAGAGAAACAGAAACACAGACAAAGTAAAAGATTATAATGCCACATTATATTGAATGAGTACTTGGTCAAGACAGTAATTAGGCAGAATTATTAGGATCATTATAATATTTATTATACTATATTTAGAATATAGAACAATATAGAATAAATAGATAATATATTATATATTTAGAATAATATTAGATTAGAATAATTAGAAGAATAAGACAGTAATAAATACAGAAATCAAACTTCCTAGAATTAAATGAAAATGATTAAGAATATAAAACACACAAAGTTGTGGAACACAAAGAAAGGATGTGCTAAGAGGACAGTTTATAGCACAAAGTAACTTCATAAAGAAATTAAAGAGATGTTGTACTAGCAACATAACAGTATACCTGAAAGCCCTAGAAGAAAAAGAAGCAAACATAACTAAAAGGAGTAGACACAGGAAATAATCAAACTCAGGGCTGAAATCAATAAAATAGACACAAAGAGAGCAATACAAAGAATCAATGAAACAAACAGTTCCTTTTTTGAGAAAATCAACATGATAGACAAACTTTTATCCAAACTAACTAAAGAACACAGAGAGTATATCCAAATTAACAAAATCAGAAACAAAAGGAAGAATGTAACAACAGACACCTAGAAAATCCAAACTATGCCATACTTCAAATGCCTGTACTCCACAAAAATGGATAATGTAAAAGAAATAGAAATTTGTCTTGATAGATATCACTTGCCAAAGTTAAATCAAGATCACATAAACGATTTAAATAGACCTAAGGAAATAGAAGCAGTCATTAAAAGTCTTGCAACCAGAGATAGAGAGATGAATCCATGAATAAAAGAACATTGGCTACTCTTCCAGAGGACCTGAGCTCTATTCCCAGCACCCACAAGGAAGCTCACACTTATCTGTAACTCCAGTTGCAAGTGCTGCAACACTCTTACACAGACATTAATGTAGACAAAACACCAATACATATAAAATAATTTAAAATCTCTGTTTTAGAGTTTCATTGCTCTATATACTATGACCAAGGCAACTCTTACATAATGAAAAAATTTGTGACTGGTATAGAAATCTAGAGGTTTAGTCCATTATCATGATGGTGGAAAGAATGACAGCATGAAGACAGACATGGTGCTGGAGGAACTGTGAGTTCTATATCTTGATATGAAGGCAGCCAGAAGACACTCTTCTGCAGACAGCTAGGAGGAGGCTCTCTTCCAAACTTGGTGGAGCTTGAGAACTAGGAGACCTCAAAGCCTACCTACACAGTGACACACCTCTTCCAACAAGGCTGCACCTACTCCAACAAGACCCCACCTCCTAATAATACCACTTTTCATGGAACAAGTATAGTCAAATAACCACATTCCACTCTTTGGCACCCACAGGCATGTTTAAACCCATTAAGTCTATAGGGGCCTGTACTGGCTAATTTTGTGTCAACTTGACACAAGCTTGAGTTATCACAGAGAAAGGAGCTTCAGTTGGGGAAATGCCTCCATGAAATCCAGCTGTGAGGCATTTTCTCAATGAGTGGGTGGGACCATCTCTGGGCTGGTAGTCTTGGTTCTATAAGAGAGCAGGCTGAGCAAGCCAGGGGAAGCAAGCCAGTAAAGAAATCCCTCCATGGCCTCTGCATCAGCTCCTGCCTCCTGACCTGCTTGAGTTCCAGTCCTAACTTCCTTGGTGATGAACGGCAGTGTGGAAGTGTAAGCCAAATAAACCCTTTCCTCCCCAACTTGCTTCTTGGTCATGATGTTTGTGCAGCAATAGAAACTCTGACTAAGACAAATTGGTACCAGCAGAGTGGGGTATTCCTCTGACAACCTGACTATGTTTTGGGAAGGACTGTGGCAGGACTTTGGAACTTTGGGCTAGAAGATCCATTCTGTGTTAAGAGCTTTGTCAGATGTGTAGGAGCTTGGACAATAATGTTGAGAACAGTGCGGAAAATGGACGCCTGGCTTGTGAAATTTCAGAGGGAAAATTAAAGACTCTTTTCAGGGCCATTGAAATTTTGGAGTTTGATTATTCTGTGGTTCTGGTTAGCTGGGGCTGAAAAATCAGCTGTGATTAACAAGATACCAGAACTACTACAGCAAAACATTTGCATTACTGGGACTATTGATGCTGGTTAGCTGGAGCTAAGAAATTAGCAGTGATTAAGAAGAGACCAGCATTGTTGAGGTGACCTCTTCTGGGAAGTATTTTCTGAAAGCTCAAAGAGGCTGTGTTCCAAAGACAGCCAAGGTTGTACTCCTAGTGCAGTGGGACTTGGTAATGTGTAAGAGTTACCCAGGTGGTACTGGTTTTAAAGGCATGAAGGGGTCATGCAGAGCAGCTGAGGCCACAGAAGCACTGTGAGAGGCCATGGAAGGCCATTGGTGAAAGTGCAGCCTCAGTTGCAATTGATGGCCCAAGACTGAAGGAGTCATGCAAAGGAGTTGAGGCTTGGTACCATGAAGAGAGCTTATGAGAGGCTAGTGTTGAAGCCTAGTTATAGTGGAAGTCAGCAGCATTTTGGAGGTGCCAGTATCATGGGATGACCAGGAAGAACAGCAGCAGCAGTGAAGTACAGGCAGCTGGAGCCTAGAAGACAAGGTGTGTGCTAAAAAGGGCATGGCTGGATAAGTGACCCAAGCCCTTGGAGGAGCCCAGAAGATGGTGAATTGGATCCCAGACATTGGACAGTTGGAGATTGATTTTTGCTTTTGATTGTGACTGTGCCCTGATATTTTTCCCTCTTGAAGAAAGTTTTTTAGTGAAGCCCACAGTTAAGAGACTTTCAATTTTAAAGTACTTTGAATTTCAAAAGATACTGATACTTTTAATATGTAAAGACTGTGGAATTTTTAAAGTTATTTAGATCTTGGGGATGAATAAGAACTAAGGGTTGAGGCTTACTAGTGATGAATTTGTGTGTCAAGTTGACCAGGGGTCAATTGTACTGGCTAATTTTGTGTCAACTTGACACAAGCTGGAGTTATCACAGAGAAAGGAGTTTCAGTTGGGGAAATGCCTCTATGAGATCCAGCTGTGAGGCATTTTCTCAATTAGTGATCAAGGGCCCCTTGTGGGTGGAACCATCTCTGGGCTGGTAGTCTTGGTTCTGTAAGAGAGCAGGCTGAGCAAGCCAGGGGAAGCAAGCCAGTCTAAGAGGAAAGGATGGACCATCCAGAGACTATCCCACAGGGGCATCCATCCCATAATCAGTCACCAAACTCAGACACTATTGCATAGGACAGCAAGTGTTTACTGAATGGACCCTGATATAGCTGTCTCGTACAGAAGTGGATGCTCACAGTCATCTATATGATGGAACACAGGGCCCACAATGGAGAAGCTAGAGATAGAACCCAAGGAGCTGAAGGGTTCTGCAACCCTATAAGAGGAACAGCCATATGAACTATCCAGAACCCCCAGAACTCATGTCTCTAGCTCCATATGTAGCAGAAGATGACCTAGTCGGCCATCATTGGGAAGAGAGGCCCCTTGGTATTGCAATCTTTATATGCCCCAATACAGGGGAATGCCAGGGCCAAGAAGTGGGAGTGTGTGTGCAGGATAGCAGGGTGGGTGAGAGGGAACTTTCGGGATAGCATTTGAAATGTAAATTAAGAAAATATCTAAAAAAAAAAAAAAAAAAAAAAAAAAAAAAAAGAGCATCCCTCCATGGCCTCTGCATCAGCTCCTGCCTCCTGACCTGCTTGAATTCCAGTCCTTACTTCCTTGGTGATGAACAGCAGTGTGGAAGTGGAAGTGGAGTAAACCCTTTCCTCCCCAACTTGCTTCTTGGTCATGATGTTTGTGCAGGAATAGAAACCCTGACTAAGACAGGGCCATACTTAGCTATAGCATAACACAAGATACATTTAAGCCAACGTCAAAAGTCCCCATAGTCTATCACAGTCTCAACAATGTTTAAGTCAAAGTTGAAAGTCTCTTCTGAGATTCATGCAATCTTTTAAATGTACTACTCTATAAAAAAATCAAAATCCAGAAGCATATCACATATGTCCAACATCACAGGACATATGTCCAAAATGTCATAGGGAGGAAGTACTAGACCTCAAGTCCAAAAGACAGCTGGGCAAGCTCCAAACTCCATATTCATGTCTGATGTCTAATTCTTTTCATTGTTGTTGACTTCAAGAAACTTCTTTCCTTGGGCTAGTTCCACTCCCTGTTAGCAGTTTTTCTGTGCAGGTATCCCATGGCTTTAGCATATCTAAAATTCTGAGGAATCTAAGACAAATTCAATTTCACAGCTTCTTGTTCCAATGTCTGGGATCCACCTATCGTTTCCAAAGCATTTGAGTAAGTTCTCCAGCTCTTCCCTCTGAAGCACTCTAGACTCTGGTTGACTCCGCTCCACTACTGTTGCTGTTCTTGGTGGTCATCCCATGGTACTGCCATCTCCAATATGCTGAGGTCTTTCGGTGCAATGAGGCTACACCTACTCCAACAAGGCCAAACCTCCTTATAGTGCCCTTTCCCATTGGACAAGCATATTCAAAACACCACAGTCTCAAGCAAACAAACAAAAACAAACAAATGAACAAAACAGTGCCAGACCAGAAGGTTTTAGTGCAGAACTTTACCAGATTTTCAAAGAAGAGCTAATACTAATACTCCTCAAACTACTCTACAAAATAGAAACATAAGGGACATTGCCAAATACATTATATGAGGCTACAGTCACTCTGATACCCAAACCACACAAAAACTCAACAGAGTAAAAGAATTACAGACCAATTTTCCTCATGAACATTGATAGAAAAATATTCAATAAAATACTCAAAAACAAGATCAAAGAACGTATCAAAAAATCTCAGGTGGCAGAACATATGAAAATCTGTCCAAATAATGCACCATATAAATAAACTGGAAGAAAACCACATGGTCATCTAAAAGAGCCACTGACAACATCCCAAACCCCTTCCTAATAAAATTATTAGAAGGTACAAGATACAAGAGATATATCTAAACATAATAAGGGCAATTTACAGCAAGTCCATTGCTAATTTTAAATCAAATTAAACTCAAAGCAATTCTATTAAAATCAGGAACAAGACAATATTCAGATGTAATATAAACACCTACAGACACCTGACATTTTATAAAGAAGCCAGAATTATACAATGGGGAAAAAGCATCTTTAGCGAACAGTGTTGTTCTAATTGGATGTCTGCATGTAGAAGAATATAAAGAGATCTATATTTATCACTATGCACAAAACTCACATCCAAGTGCATCCAAGTTTTAACATAAAACAAGACACATTGAAACTGATAGAAGAGAAAGTAGGGAATAACCTTAATGCATTGGCATAAGATACAACTTCCTGGACAGTATAGCAATAGCACAGGCACTAATCAATACATTGGACCTCATATAAAAGAAAAGCATTTATAAGAAAAGCTTTTATAAGGCAAAAGATAGTTAATAGGTCAAAACAGCAGCCTATGGATTGGGAAAAGATTTTCATCAACTTCACATCTGATAGAGGGTTAATATATATATATATATATATATATATATATATCTCAAATAAGTAGATATAAACAAAACAAAAAATACAATTTGAAAAATGGGGTGCAGATTTAACCAAAGAATTCTTGATAGAGTAATCATAAATGGCTGAGAAAAACTTAAAGAATTGTTCAAAATCTTTAGCCAAGAAGGAAATGCAAATAAAAACAACTCTAAAATTCCATCTTATGTAAGTCAGAATGAGTGACAGCTCAGGCTGGTAGAGATGTGGAACATGTGGAACACTCCTCCATTGCTGTGGTAGTACAAATTTGTATAGCCACATTGGAAATCAATATTGGTTTATAAAAAAATTGGGAATAGACCTACCTAAAGACCCAGCTATCCTACTCCAGGGCATATACCCAAAGGATGCTCCCTCCTACCACAAGTTGACTTGCTCAACTATGTTCATAGCAGCTTTATTTGTAATAACTAGAAACTGGAAACAACCTAGATATCCCTCAGCCAAAAAATGGATACAAGGGGTTCAGAAAAGGAGGAATCAGGTAGAGGGACAATGGAAGGATAGAGTACTAGGAATAACAACTGGAATGGGTTACAATTTTACAGATGAGCTAGAAGCCTAATGCAATGGAATAATCCAGGAATCTAAGAGAGTAAGAGAGTGACATATACATACATATATATATATATATATATATATATATATATATATATATATATATATATATATATATATATATATACTTTACACTTGTATATGGTGTCTTCACATACACCAAAAGAGGGCATCAGATCCCATTACAAATTGATTTGCATCACCATATGGTTGCTAGGAATTGACCTTGGGACCACTGCTGAATCAGCCCTGCTCAGTGTTCTTGTGGGAGGCAGGTCTTTGACTGTCTTTGACTGTTTTGCCTACCTTTGGAACCCTTTCTTCCTACTGCATTGCCTGATCCAGTCTTTTTTTTTTTTTTTCAACTTTTATTAGATATGTTCTTCATTTACATTTAAAGTGTTATCCAGGAAGTTCCCTATATCCTCCCCCCTCCCGGCCCTGCTACCCTACCCACCCGCTCCCACCCCCTGGCCCCGGCGTTCCCCTGTATTGGGGCATATAAAGTCTGCGTAACCAAGGGGCCTCTCTTCCCACTGATGGCCAACTAGGCCATCCTCTTCTATATATGCAGCTAGAGACACGAGCCCAGGGGG
>LR753322.1:1031455-1091367 GCA_902729485.2 Mus minutoides
GAGTTCTCTGGCTGGGAGAGGCCCAGCCTCCGGTGGGGCGGAGTTCTCAGCTCCTGCCCCTGGGGGCCACTGCTGACCCGCTGCTCCCCAAAACCACCTCTGCACTGCACTCACGCTTAACCCCAATTGGATCTTAAAGTCCTGGGGTGTCCCTAGCTGTGTCCGCTGGGCTCAGAGGAAAGATGGAGCTGCGCAGGTGCTCTGGCTGGGAGCGGCCCAGCCTCCGGTGGGGCGGAGTTCTCGGACCCTGCCCGTGGGGGGAACTGCTGACTGGCTGCTCCCAAAACCAACTCTGCGCTGCACTCACCCGTAACCCCAATGCGATCTTAAAGTCCTGGGGTGTCCCTAGCTGTGTCCGCTGGGCTCCGAGGGAAGATGGCAGCAGCGCGGGTGCTCTGGCTGGGAGCGGCCCAGCCTCCGGTCACCTGATCCAGTCTTAATATGAAGGGATGTGTTGCAGTGGCTATTCCTGTTTGTCAACTTGACTATATCTGGAATATATATTGGAAGGCTCACTAGTGATCCTAATCTAGAGGCTGGGAGATAGAAGTTTCTGACCTGGATCTTGATATGAGATCTTGAGACATAGTGACTATGAATTCCAGAAGATTAAGACAGGGAGATCTCTGAGTTCATGGTCATTTGGGATTAAAGACGTGGTGGCACACACCTTTAATCTGGGATACACCTTGTGTTGGAAACATACATAAGGACATTGGAAGAAGGAAGATACTCTCTCTCTTTCCTTCGCCTGCTTGCCTTGTGGACCTGAGCAACTGCTAGATCCTTGGACTTTAATTCACAGCTGCTGCTGACCCTCGTTGGGAGTTGGACTGCAGATTGTAAGTCATCAACAAATTCCTTTACTATATAGAGACTACCCGTAAGTTTTGTGACTCTAGAGAACCCTGAGTAATACAAGTGTTTAGTCTTATTGCAACTTTATATGTCATATTTGGTTGCTATCTCTGGGAGGTCTTTACTTTTCTGAAGAGAATCAGAGGAGTAGTAGATGGTGGGGGAGAAGAGAGTTAGGGAGGTGGGGGGAAGTGCTGAGAAGGGAGGAAGGAGAGGAAACTGTGGTTGAGATATAATAAATGAGAGAAGAATAAATAAATAAATAAATAAATAAATAAACATTAATTTTAATTATGAATAAAATGAATATATTGTATAAAATATATTTTTCATTAACTTACTTATGCATTCACTTTACAACCCAATTGCTGCCCCTGATCCCTGTTCCACCTTCACACAGTCACTCTCCCATCCCTTCCCCTTCTCCTCTGATTGGGTGGAGGCATCCTTTGGTATCAACCAACCCTGGCCCATCAAGTATAAAAATCTATTTTTGATAAAAAACAAATACTTTTAGGAAGAAAATTTTTAATTATTAAGATGAAAGATATATTAAATTGCTTCAATAAATCATTCTACCAGAGAAAGAGACAAACAGTCCCCACTTAGACACACATACACAGACACACAGACACAGACACACATACACAGACACACATACACAGACACACATACACAGACACACAAACACAGACACACAAACACAGACACACATACACAGACACACAAACACAGACACACATACACAGACACACATACACAGACACACAAACACAGACACACATACACAGACACACATACACAGACACACAAACACAGACACACATACACAGACACACATACACAGACACACAAACACAAAGAGAGACAGAGACAGACATACACAGACATAAACAGACACACAGAGAGGTGAGGTAAAGTTGAGATTATAATGTCACATTATTTCCCACAAATAAGCTTATTATTCACCAACTAAAAGTAATGGTAAATAGAAACAAGACAACAAAATTATTTTGTTATGTGAGATCAGAATTGAAAATATTATGAATTCCTATGTACTTGTAAAACTTACTAAACTATCTAGCATTCAACACAAAGAAAAAATGAATATTTAAGATTAGTTAGCATGGGCTGTAATTTGGGAAAAAGGGTTAGAAAAGGAAGGTATTATTTTTGTGGATTGAATGATAAAATTCTCCCATGGTCTCAGGCATGTGAACATTTGTCCCTGGTTCATGATGTTGTTTGTTGAGGTTTAGGTGCCACAATCTTCTGGAACCAAAAACCAAAATAAATACTCTATTCTTTAGATTTCCTGTGGTCATGATGTTTTATCACAGTCACACAAAAGTAATTAATGCAGGCCCATGAAGTAAATGGTTACAGATAAATCCTGGGTTTTCCTCCATATGTAGAAACAAAAATCAATGGTTGATTCCAATGCAGAATAGTTATTGCTAGAAAATGAAAGTGTTAGGATGAAGTAAGGGGAGGATAGGATGGTACACAGGTATGTATGAATATTGAACCAGTACAATATATGAGGAGAAAGCCTGGGTTAAGAAATGGACTCAGAGTAGTTGTACCAGCTTGAAATCCCACCAGCAATGGAGGTTTGTTCCTCTTTCTCCACATCCTTGCCATCATCTGCTGTCATCTAAATTTCTTATCTTAGCCATTCAACTACTCTGGTAATCAGTTTGGTGGTTCCTCAGAAAATTGCACATAGTTCTACCAGAAGATCCAGAAATACCACTCCTGGAAATATACCCAGAAGATGATGCAACATGTAATAAGGACACATGCTCCACTATGTTCATAGCAGCCTTATTTATAATAGTCAGAAGCTGGAAAGAACCCAGAAGTTCAACATAGGGTACAGAAAATGTGGTACATTTACATAATGGTATACTACCCAGCTATTAAAAACAACGACTTCCTGAAATTCTTAGGCAAATGGATAAAACTAGAAAATATCATACTGAGTGAGGAAACCCAATCACAAAAGAACACACATGGTATACACTCACTGATAAGTGGATATTAGCTCAGAAGTTCAGAATACCCAAGATACAACTCACAGACCACATGAAGCTTAAGAAGGAAGACCAAAGTGTGGGTGCTTGGGTCCTTAGAATGAAATCAAAATATTCACAGGAGCAAATATGGAGATAAAGTGTAGAGCAGATACTTAAAGAAAGACCACCCTGAGACTGTCCCACCTTGGGATTTATCCCATATACAGTTACCAAACCCATATACTATTGTAGATGCCAAGAATTGCATGCTGAATGAAACCTGATATGGCTGTCTCCTGAAATGCCCTGCCAAACCTTATAAATACAGAGGCAGATATTAGTAGCAAACCATTGGACTGAGTGTGGGATCCCCAATGAAGGAGTTATAGAAAAAACTGAAGGAGCTGAAGGGGTTTGCAACCCCATAGGAAGAACAATATCAACAAACCAGATGCCTCCTCCCAGAACTTCCAGGGACTAAACCATCAACAAATGAGTATGCATGGCTCAAGCTACATATGTAGCAGCAGATAGCCTTGACATACATCAATGGGAGATGTCCTTGGTCCTATGAAGGCTCCATAGATGCCCCAGTGTAGGTGAATTGAGGGCTGCAAGGTGGGAGTGAGTAGAAGCAAGGGGAAGGAGGATGTGATAGCGTGTTACCAGGAGAAGGGAAACTGGGAAAGAGAAAAACATTTGAAATGCAAAGAAAATATCCAATAAAAATGTAGCCAAACTTGTG
Organism: Mus minutoides; assembly: GCA_902729485.2. NCBI lineage: Eukaryota > Metazoa > Chordata > Mammalia > Rodentia > Muridae > Mus > Mus minutoides. The sequence goes on from LR753322.1 coordinate 1,035,077, forward strand.
CACTGTGGAATTTAGGAAATAACAGTAAATACATCTGTGTTTTTGGTATAGAACAAAAAAATGTTTAACTTCATAGAGCTTTTGCTATTTTGAAATTTTTAAAATATGCTTACTGATAAAATAAAAATAAAAAATAAAATGCATTGTTTTTAACACACACAGAGGAAGAGAGAGAGAGAGAGAGAGAGAGAGAGAGAGAGAGAGAGAGAGAGAGAGAGAGAGAGAGAACATTTCCCCACAAGTGCTATGAATCACTGCCAGGTATGAAATCTCTCCTGAAGTTTCTAGTTGAAGGAATACAAGACTCTTTCAAACAAAAATATGAGCCATTACTATCCTCTTGATTGACCCTCAGAACTTAAAACAAGACCGTTTTTCTGAAGACACACAAATTAGGAGAATTGTACTGTGCCTGTCCTGGAAGTCTCCTCTCTGAAAACTGGCTTCCATAATATCTGAAGGTGTTATACTAGCAAACATAGGAGAGTAATATGTACTCCTATATATTTGTAATGCCTATGAACCAAAACAATGACTGATAATTAAAAAAAATATTCAAATTGTGCAATCATACCACTTTTATCATGGGTTAACAAAGACTTGCATAAGTTGACCTGATTAAATAATTCCCTCAATAGAGAGTAATTAAAGCCTGATATTGTAAATTTAGTCAACTACCCGTGAATGGAGAGATTATGGACCCTAGAGGAGAACATACTACTGCCATTTCCTTAAACAAATATAATCTCTAACTGTGTTTGTTTTAAAATGTACCCATATACTCTGAGGTAAGTGTAACTCTCATTCTTAATCAGAGACATGGTTTTATTCAAAAGATTGTAGACAACTACAGATATCCATAAGTTATCAAAATGCAGAGAATGATTTTCTATGCAATGCCAAACTCCAATTAATTTGGCTCAAATGCAACTCCCACACCTAAACTTGAGGAAAAATTATGGAATAGTAGACAGAAATATCGTCAGACACAGAGGACCAAGATGCCTTTTGGATAGTATTCCACAGATATGACAAGGAAGTTGTGTCAATGAAGGCTCAACAATTTAATTGCCTAAACAAGACTCGTAAAATTATATCAGATGGCATGCCAATGAGACTTAGGCAAACTACACAATTCCTAGATGAAAAGCTAGGAATATATATATATATATATATATATATATATATATATATATATATATTCACATGACAAGAATTAACCTGATGGACAAAGGCACCAAGAGATATAAGGGATAAAAATGACATTCTAAACACATGTAATTCAAACCAAGCAGGAGTAAGTAGCTGTATTAATAAGAAACAAAGCACATATCAAGCTAAATTTTTCAAAAGAGATACAGAATTTCACTACATATCCAAAAAGAGAAATCTCATCAAGAGGCCAAAAAATTGAGTATATGTTCAGTGTTTTCTGGTGGACCAATTTCATATAATCACTACTACCAGGAATAGAAGGACAAATGTGTCAAGATAAAATAATAGTAGTGGTCTTCAATGCCTTGCCTGAATCAATACATCAATCATAAAAGCAAAAGTTAGTAAATAAATTTTAGAGTTAAATTGAACCATAGACCAAATGGACTTCAAAGGTATGTGCAAAATAGTCCACCCAACATGTGTGGGATACTTGTTTTCAACAGCTCATGGAATTTTCTCCAAAACAGATTATATTTTAGGCATGCCAGATGGAGTTGTCACGATGAAGGTCTTGTTTAGGAAAAATATATAAATGAAATACAAAAGTATTTTTATATTGTAATTCTTTATATTGTAATATTTTATGACTTGTTTCTTGGTTATATTCAGAAAACAAAATAGTATCTTTCATATAGCAAACTCTGATGCATGCAATATACAGCATATAATACCGCTATGTTAAGCCAGGAACATACATCTAAATTTCATTTATATGCATACCATGGAAAATTAGTCAATATTGTGTGTGTGCATAAGCAAGATTCATGTCAATATGTCAACATGTTAATTAAACCAATTCAACTTTGTGTACCTTTTACTAGTACCATTAATTTCTATATATTTTATGTAGATTTTTGTCCTGCAATTCAGGAAAAATTCAGAAAAATAGCTAGAATGTAGAAAAGAACACCCTGGCATACATGCAGTTTCAATACAGACAGTATAGTAATACAGCTGATAGAAGAATAATGTTATTCAATCTTACTGATCTAGATTAAAGAGAACAAATAATTATAAGCCAATAAACATATAACTAAGATTTGTAATTTTTTTCAGATTTCCCCAGAAGTATATGCTCAGGATCGAATTGCTCTTCAAATTTGGCAATATCTAATAAACTATTCACTCTATACTACAGCAAGCTACATTTTCTAAAATAATGCTCTTTTATATTTTGGCTAATTATTATCATTGGCCAAGTCAGTGGTTTTCATCTTTGAGCCTTTATCAGAGTATAATGATGAGCCCAAGTAGGCATCATTCATACCTCTAGTCTTGTCAACATTTAATTAGTCAAATAGTGGAGAATTGTACCAAATAAGAGTAATGAGTTTATATCCATTACTGAGAAGTTTGACTGAGAAGCAACCAGTTCACCTAAACTTTGATTTCAGAAGATTAGGAGAAAAAAAAGTCTATCTCTGATACCTCTGATAATATAAATAAACACTTTCTCCTCGATAAATTTCAGTGTCTCTGGTTTTATGTGGAGGTCTTTGATCCACTTAGACTTGAGCTTTGTACAAGGAGATAAGAATGGATCAATTGGAATTCTTCTACATGTTGACCTACAGTTGTGCCAGCACCATTTGTTGAAAATGCTGTCTTTTTTCCACAGGATGGTTTTAGCTCCCTTGTCACAGATAAGGTGTCAAAGGGGTATGGATTCATTTCTGGGTCTTCAATTCTATTCCATTGGTCTACCTGTCTGTCGCTGTTCCACAGCCATGAAGTTTTTATCATAATTGCTCTGTAGTACAGCTTGAGGTCAGGCATGGTCGAAGATATGGGCACAAGGGTAAAATTCCTAAACAGAACAGCAATGGCCTGTGCTGTAAGATCAAGAATTGACAAATGGGACCTTATAAAATTGCAAAGCTTCTGTAGGGCAAAAGATACTGTCAATAAGACAAAAAAGGGCTTCAACTGATTGGGAAAGAATTTTTACCAATCCTAAATCTGATAGGGGGCTAATATCCAATATTTACAAAGAGCTCAAGAAGCTGAACTCCAGAAATTCAAATAACCCCATTAAAATGGGTTACAGAGCTAAGCAAAGAATTCTCAACTGAGGAATACTGAAGGGCTGAGAAGCATTTGAGAAAACATTCAACATCCTTAATCATCAGGGAAATGCAAATCAAAACAACCCCGAGATTCCACCTCACACCAGTCAGAATGGCTAGGGTAAAAAATTCAGGGGACAGCAGATGCTGGCAAGGATGTGGAGAAAGAGAAACACTCCTCCATTGCTGGTGGGATTGCAGGCTGGTGAAACCACTCTGGAAATCAGTCTGGCGGTGCCTCAGAAAATTGGACATAGTACTAACAATTGATCCAGCAATAGCCCTCCTGGGCATATACCCAGAAGATGTTCCAACTGGTATCAAGGACACATGTTCCACTATGTTCATANGTGGAACACAGGGTCCCCAAAGTAGGAGCTAGAGAGAGTACCCAAGAGCTGTAGGGGTCTGCAACCCTATAGATGGGATCAACAATATTAACTAATCAGAACCCCCAGAGCTCATGTCTCTAGCTGCATATGTAGCAGAAGATGGCCTAGTCGGCCATTATCGGGAAGAAAGGCCCCTTGGTCTAGCAATCTTTATATGCACCAGTACAGGGGAATGCCAGGCCCAAGAAGTAGGAGTGTGTGGGTAGGAGAGCAGGGTGTGGGGGTATAGGGGACTTATGGGATAGCACTTGAAATGTAAATGAAGAAAATATCTAATTTAAAAAAGAAGAAAAAAGCTGTAAAATATTTTTAAAAACTCTATTCCAAATATATATATATATATATATATATATATATATATATATATATATATATATACACACACACACACACACATATATATATATATACACATATATATACACACACACACATATATGTTATTTGAATATATTTACCTGAGTTGTTTTTACCTCTTCTACATGAAACCAAATCTTTATATTATTATGTATTCATACTTCATTTATCTTCTACATTTATTTCCTTGGCTATTGTAAAAAGATACTCTACATTTGCTAACTATAAAACAATAGAAATGAAGTTGTTTACAGTTCACAATCATTCATGATCACTTTGTTTTATAAGCAAGGAGAAAATCTTTTCCTTACTTTGTACAGCTACTTGTCTTGTGGGAAAGCTCTTACAATCTTGCTTTTATTTGTCATCCCCTCCCATGTGTCCCTCCCTGTATTATCTCCTGTTTTTCTTTCTCACATAAGAGCATTTACAATGGTATGCAGCGCTCACCTCGGTAATCCTAGATAACACCCTAATTTCAAGAGCTTTAGCTTAATTCTTTTAGCAAAGATGTCTTGTCAAACAATAGGACATTTATAAGATCCAATAATTAAGATTTGAGATCATATAGTATTCTATATTCTACATTCTTTATTTTCTGTGACGATTAGGATTTGGAAGAGATGAAATTTGTATCAGAGAAGAATATCAAGGAACCATCATTACAATAATAATGTAAGGATCAATTCATGGAACAAGTATTGTAAAATGAAGTTCTTTTTGTTATCTCAAATAAGCAGACCTCTTAAATTTACGGCAAGATGTTTTCCTTAAGAAGAAAGTGAAACTCACATGTCATATAGTGAAATATTTCAAAACTTTGGTTTCACAAAATTTATATAAAGAAATCTTCTGAAGTTGTTATTTTTTCCTCAGGATATCCATATATACACATAATGCAAGTGTAACCTTTTTAGAGATTATTTTATAGTTTAAAGTTTTTAGTAAAGGCATAGAAAATAAGCAAAAACTTTTTTTTAGAAAATAAAGAAACACACACATACATACACAAAGAAGTGGTGGGGAGATACAAGTACTACAGACTGAAATGAAAGTGACATTATTGCTGAAGTTACTGATAAAAGGGTTTTTTTTTTTTTTTTTTTTTTTTGGTTTTTGGTTTTTTGAGACAAGGTTTTTCTGTATAGCCCTGGCTGTCCTGGAACTCACTTTGTAGACCAGGCTGGCCTCGAACTCAGAAATCCACTTGCCTCTGCCTCCCGAGTGCTGGGATTAAAGGTGTGCGCCACCACGCCCGGCTGATAAAAGGGGTTTTAAGGAAAAACTGTAACTGAGCAAACTGGGCAATTAGATGAAATGCATAAGATTATATAAAGTTAGAGCCTAGTGAAATAATTTAATGAAACATAAATTAAGTAGATAATAAATTAAGATATTGTATAAGTATTCAAGGAAACACACCCACAAATGAAAACCTAGTCACATCAAATTAATATTAAATTCTAGAAATACATATGAATTAATAACAATTATTCATAAATAATTTGCAAACCTGAATGATGCACGTATATGTCCCATTTCTCTTATAAAGCCAGTATCATTCACATGCAACAATCACTAAAAGACATCACAACAAAAGAAAGCTATGTGCCAACAAACTTTATGAACACAGATACAAAAATCTTAAACAGTACACTAACAAAAAAAAATCCAGACAAAATATTAATTACAAACCATTACAAAATGGAATTTAAAAGGGTTGAAAATGTCTAATGTCAGAAAAGCAACTAAAGTAACATTAAGAAGAAAAAAAAGCATATGCAATTATCTGAATAGAAGCAGAAAAAAAAACTTTGATAAACTCAAATATGCATGTAAGAATGATCTTTTTTAATGCTACATATCCATAAAATTGAATATCAGGTCATAAAAATATGTACAAATGCTATAATGTAGATGAACCTTCAACCCATTATGCTAAGAACAAGAACCTTTTCCAAAAAACAACTTTATACAGAAATTTCTAGTGAGATTTGACAATTTGGAAAACGGTGATTCTCAGATTATTCTAAGTTTATGACTATGGGAAAGTGAAAAAAGAAAGGGTAGTACTAGTTAAAATTATAGGGTTTGATTTGTTTTATTTTTGAGATAATAAAATTTTTCAAAATCCATTCTAATCATAAAGTCCTATATACTGAAAATCGTTGGACCAGATGCTTTTAAGAGATTCTTAGGTTTTAAAATTATTTCTCAATGCAAAATTTAAGTAAATCATATATTTTGTCAGATTCTTAACCAGAAATGATTATTACTAACCTTTTACTGAAATGAAGGACATAGAATAGCTACAGGTTTTATTTACTTGACCAGAGAAAGATATACTCACTCAGGATGTTATGTTTCAAACTCTTAAGAATTCTAACACTATAAAAATGTGAAATTTTGAAAAAAAATGAACACAAATGCTTCTATTGAAATTTGATATTTTTGAGCAGGCCAAAGGGGGAAATGTTTTTGTTGTGTATCGTACTTTAAGTGAGAAGTATTGCCCATAGGATCATATATTTGAAAACTTGGCCTCCAGCAGGTTGTGCTGTTTGGAGAGATTAAGCCACTTTTAGGAGGTCCAGCCTAGTGTCAGAATTATGTCAGTGGGGAAAGACTTTGAGGGGTTATAACCTTGCCCATTTCCTTTTCATGTTCTCTACTTCCTGCATGTGGATTAAAACTGTGATCAGATAATATATGGTCAATTTTGGAGAAGGTACCATAAGGTGCTGAGATTAAGGTATATTCTTTTGTTTTAGTTTAAAATGTTCTATAGATATCAGTTAAATTCATTTATTTCATAACTTCTGTTAGTTTCACTGTGTCTCTGTTTAGATTCTTTTTCCATGACCTGTCCATTGATGAGAGTGGGGTGCTGAAGTTTCCCATTATTATTGTGAGGTGCAGTGTATGCTTTGAGCTTTAGTAAAGTTTCCTTTATGAATGTGGGTGTCCTTGTATTTGGAGCACAAATGTGCAGAATTGAGCATTCATTTTGGTAGATTTTTCCTTTGATGAGTATGAAGTGTTCTTCTTTCTAACAAGGTCACAGGCTCCATTATATTCACAGCAGTCCTATTTATAATAGCCAGAAGCTTGAAAGAACCTAGATGTCCCTCAACAGAGGAATGGATACAGAAAATGTGGTACATCTATACAATGGAGTACTACTCAGCTATTAAAAACAATGACTTCATGAAATTTGCAGGCAAATGGATGGAACTAGAAAATATCATCCTGAGTTTGTTAACACAGTCACAAAGAATACACATGATATGCACTCACTGATAAGTGGATATTAGCCCAAAAGCTTGGAATGGCCATGATACAATTCACAGACCATATGAAGTTCAAGAAGAAGGAAGACCAAAGTTTGGATGATTCAGTCTTTCTTAGAAGAGGGAACAAAATACTCATAGAAGATAGAGGGTTGGAGGGACTTTAGAGGAAGAGAGGAGGGGTAGGTGAAAAGGGGAGAAGGATCAGGTATTGGAAGAGACAGGGGTGATATACAAAGGTTCAAGAAATTGAACAGTGGTGTGTAACAATGGGGCATGGATTACTGGGGTTAGCTACGAGAATGTCCTAGATGCCAGGAAAGCAAGAGGCTCCCAGGACCCAACAAGGATTAGATTATCTGAAGTACTCCACAAAGGGGACAGAGAACCTGTAGAGACCATATCCAGAGGTTAAGCAAGGTCCACGGTTGGGGGATGGGGACACTCACTCATCTCCAAACTTTTAACCCAGAATTACTCCTGTCTAAAGGAAATGCAGAGACAAAGTGTGGAGCAGAGACTAAAGGAAAGGCCATTCAGACACTGCCCAACTTGGGGATCTATCCCATATATAGACACCAAACCCAGACACTATTGCAGATGCCAAGAAGTGCTTGCTGACAGGAGCCTGATACAGCTGTCTACTGAGAGGCTTTGCTAGAACCTGACCAATACAGATGTGGATGCTTGCAGCCAACCATTGGACTATGCATGGGGACCACAATGGAGGAGTTAGGGAAAAGGACTGCAGGATCTGAAGAGGTTTGCAACCCCATAGGAAGAATAACAGTATCAACCAAGCAGAACCCCCAGAGCTCTCAGGGATTAAACCACCAACCAAAGAGTACACATGGAGGGACCTATGGCTCCAGCAGCACATGTATCAAAGAATGGCCTTATCTGGCATCAATAGAAGGAGAGGCCCTTAGTCCTCTGAAGGATAGATGCCCCAGAGTAGCAGAATGCCAGGGTGGCAAGGTGGGAGAGAGTGGGAGGGTGGGGGGAGCACCTTCATAGAAGCAGGGGTAGGAGAGATGGGATGGGCGTTTGGGAAGGGGAAAATGAGAAAGAGGATAACATTTGAAATATCCAATAAATAAATAAAAAAAACCAAAACAAATAAAAATCATGGATGCTTAACCAAAAAAAAAAAAAAAAAAAATGGGGACCTACTCCTGGAGAAGCTTGCGAAAACATTAATATATAAATATATAAACAGGATTCAAATGAATTTACTGTGTAAATAGTGGAGAAAATGCCCCAATTAGACATCATATGCCACCCAGTACAATGTTCAGTTCCGGGAATAGGTTATATCTTGTTGATTTACTGGCCAAAGGTGTTTCATAATCACATGCAAACATCACGGGGCATTGTCAAGCCTATTATGTATCTTCTATAACCTGATGGTAAGGCCCTATTGCAGACAACATGTTACTGAACACGCAAAAATGGACTTGGAGCCTGTCTTAGTCAGGGTTTCTATTCCTGCACAAACATCATGAACAAAAAGCAAGTTGGGGAGCAAGGGGTTTATTCAGCTTACACTTCCACACTGCTATTATCACCAAGGAAGCCAGGACTGGAAATCAAGCAGGTCAGAAAGCAGGAGCTGATGCAGAAGCCATGGAGGGATGTTCTTTTTTTTTTTTTTATTAGATATTTTTTCTTCATTTACATTTCAAATGTTATCCAAAAAGTTCCCTATATGGTCCCCCATCCCCTGCCCTGCTCCCCTACCCACCCATTCCCACATCTTGTCCCTGGCATTCCCCTGTACTGGGGCATATAAAGTTTGCATGACCAAGGGACCTGTCTTCCCAATGATGGCCCACCAGGCCATCTTCTGCTACATATGCAGCTAGAGACAGGAGATCTGGGGGTTGTGGTTAGTTTATATTGTTCTTCAACCTATAGGGTTGGAGACCCCTTCAGCTCTTTTGGTACTTGTTCTAGCTCCTCCATTGGGAACCCTGTGTTCCTTCTAATAGCTGACTGTGAATATCCACTTCTGTGTTTCCCAGGCACTGGTATAGCTTCACACGAGACAGCTATATCAGGGCCCTTTCAGCAATATCTTGCTGGCACATGCAATATTGTCTGTGTTTGCTGGATGATTATGGGATGAATCCCTGGCTGCAGCAGTCACTGGTTGGACCATCCTTTTGTCTCAGCTCCACATGTGATTCCTGTAACTCCTTCAGTGTGTGCTTTGTTCCTAATACTAAGAAGGGGTGAAGTGTCCACACTTTGGTCTTCATTCTTCTTGAGTTTCATGTGTTTTGCAAATTGTACCTTGGGAAATCTAAGTTTCTGGGCTCGGATACACTTATCAGTGAGTATATGATATGTGAGAACTTTTGTGATTGGGTTACCTCACTCAGGATGATACCCTGCAGATCCATCCATTTGCCTAGGAATTTTATAAATTCATTGTTTTTAATAGCTGTGTAGTACTCCATTGGGTAAATGTACCACAATTTTTGTATCAATTCCTCTTTTGAGGGACATCTAGGTTCTTTCCAGCTTCTGGCTATTATAAATAAGGCTGCTATGAACATAGTGGAGCATGTGTCCTTATTATCAGTTGGAGCATCTTCTGGATATATGCCCAGGAGAGGTATTGCAGGATCCTCTGGTAGTACTATGTCCAATTTTCTGAGGAACTGCCAGACTGATTTCCAGAGTGGTTGTACAAGCTTGCAATCCCACCAGCAATGGAGGAGTGTTCCTCTTTCTCCACATCCATGCCAGCATCTGCTGTCACCTGAAGTTTTGATCTTAGCCATTCTGACTGGAGTGAAGTGGAATCTCAGGGTTGTTTTGATTTGCATTTCCCTGATGATTAAGGATGTTGAACATTTTTTTTCAGGTGCTTCTCAGCCATTCGGTATTCCTCAGTTGAGAATTCTTTGTTTAGCTCTGTACCCCATTTTTAATGGGGTTATTCAATTTTCTAGTGTCCACCTTCTTGAGTTCTTTATATATATATATTGGATATTAGTCCCCTATCTGATTTAGGATTCGTAAAGATCCTTTCCCAATATGTTTGTGGCCTTTTTGTCTTATTGACAGTATCTCTTGACTTACACAAGCTTTGCAACTTTATGAGGTCCTATTTGTCAATTCTCGATCTTACAGCACAAGCCTTTGCAGTTCTATTCAGGCATTTTTCCCCAGTGCCCATATCTTCGAGGCTTTTCCCCACTTTCTCCTCTATAAGTTTCAGTGTCTCTGGTTTATGTGGATTTCCTTGAACCACTTAGACTTGACCTTAGTACAAGGAGATAAGAATGGATCAATTCCCATTCTTCTGCATGATAACCACCAGTTTTGCCAACACCATTTGTTGAAAATGCTATCTTTTTTCCACTGGAAGGTTTTAGCTCCCTTGTCAAGGATCAGGTGACAATAGGTGTGTGGGTTCATTTCTGGGTCTTCAATCCTATTCCATTGATCTACCTGTCTGTAGCTGTACCAGTACCAGGCAGTTTTTATTACAATTGCTCTGTAGTACAGCTTGAAGTCAGGCATGGTGATTCCAACATAGGTTCTTTTATTGTTGTGAAGAGTTTTTGCTATCCTAGGTTTTTTGTTATTCCAGATGAACTTGCAAATTGCCCTTTCTAAATCATCGAAGAATTGAGTTGGAATTTTCATAGGGGTTACATTGAATCTGTAGATTGCTTTAGGCAAGATAGCCATTTTTACTATATTGATCCTGCCAATCCATGACTATGGGAGATCTTTCCATCTTCTGAGATCTGGCTTGCATCCCCTGGCTTGCTCAGCCTGCTCTCTTATAGAAACAAGACTACCAGCCCAGAGATGGCGTCACCCACAAGGGGACCTCCCTTCTTGATCACTAATTGAGAAAAATGCCTTAAAGCCTTACAGCTGGATCTCGTGGAGGCATTTCCCAAGTGAAACACCTTTCTCTGTGATAACTCCAGCTGTGTCAAGTTGACACAAAATTAGCCAGTACAGAGCCAAACTAGAAGCTTCACCACTATTAACTATCATTTATAGTGCTGAAAGGTACTATGCATGCTTCTGGAGGAGACAAGTAATCATTGGCATCGCCCAGCTATAACCACTATGAACTACAACAGAGACCTGCCTTCAAGGTATGTGGTGCACACTGTGCAATAGAGACACAAACCTTCTCAGAATAACCAATCATTTATTCATTAGATACAAAGGACACTCCATAAAATAGAACCCACACCTGATATTTTTAATTAGCTAAGGGCATAAAACTAGGTACTCCAGGGACATAAAAATAGATACACCATGGGCCTCGGGGAAAACCTACTACTATTATTCTGATAAATGAACATACCAATAAAATGGCTCCTCATGACATATAGATCAAGGAATCTCTCAGTCCTCATTTGAGAAGCTTCTTCTTATAGTAGGTGGCATTAACATAGATAGTTACATTGGACAATGTGCAAGAGTGAGCACTCATACCTAAGTGGGATATCTTTTACAACCCTATCCAGTCAAAGCTCAGGGATCCATGCAGAAGAGGATGCAGAAAGATTATAAGAGGCAGAGATGGTGTATAACTCTAAGGGAAGAGCATCTTCCAGATACAACAGGGCTATTGCACATGAACTCACATTGACTGTGAAAGCATGCAAGTTCAAACACAAACAAAAGTTCTACACAAGTTCAAACAAAACAAAATCAGAACATGAAGAAGTTGACAAAAAATCACACCCCTAAGCAAGTAGATATTTGTGATTACAAGATGATAGGACAGAAAAATATACTTCTTTCCCATCTAACAAACCTAATTCTTTTTTATTTTATTTTTTTATTATTTTCTTTATTTACATTTCAAATGTTATTGCTTTTCCTGGTTTCCCCTCTGAAAACCCTCTATCCCATGCTCCCTCTCCCTGCTTAACAACCCACCCACTCCCATTTCCCTGTTCTGGCATTCCCCTCCACTGGAGCATAGAACCTTCACAGGACCAAGGGCCTCCCCTCCCATTGATGCCAGACAAGGCCATCCTCTGCTACATATGAGGCTGGAGCCATGAGTCCCTCCATGTACACTCTTTCATTGGTGTTAAACCTAATTCTTACTCATTAATATTTCTTCATCCCACAATAAATGTTATCCTTGAAATCAAAATAGCCATAAAATACACATTTAAAAATCCAATGGGAAAAAATCCAATTGAGGTAGATAGGTAAGGACAGCTATATTTTTGCATTCACTGCTGAACCTTCACAACACACTATATTAATTAGAGAGCATATGAAAAATAATACAATGTCATAGAAATACAAACAATTAGTCTCATCCTTGTAGTATCTGTGGATCTTAAAGGACAAACAGACACCAAAGATTTTGAATGACTTTAGTAGAACATTTAACTAAAAACATGCTAGCAAGTGTAAATTAACATAGTAATAAAAGGCCAGAGAGAGTCAGGGAATGCAGCCTTGGCTTTTCTTCTGAGGAGTTCATCATCATTTATGTTCCTAGTTGTTAAATAACATTAGCATTGTTTCTGATCAGTGAACTTAAAGTATCACTAAAGTCTATGTTTTCTTATGCTTACTGAAACCCAATTAATCTTGCATTAATACATAACAAAATATAAATATGTTATGTGACCATATTTCTTTTTATTAGAGAGTTTCTTCATTTATATTTCAACTGTTACCCAAAAGTCCCCTATACTCTCCCCCCGCCCTGCTCCCCTACCCACCCACTCCCACTATTTGGCCCTGGAATTCCCCTGTACTGGGGCATATAAACATTATTAGACCAAGGGCCTTTCTTCCCCAATAATGGCCAGCTAGGCCATCTTCTAATACATATGCAGCTAGAGACATGAGCTCTGGGAATTCTGATTAGTTCATATTGTTGCTCCATCTATAGGGTTGCAGACCCCTACAGCTCTTGGGTACTCTCTCTAGCTCCTACATTGGGGACCCTGTGTTCTGCCCTATGGATGATTGTGAGCATCCACTTCTGCGTTAGTCAGGGACTGTCAAAGCCTCACAGGAGACAGCTATATCAGGGTCCTTTCAGCAATATCCTGCTGGCGTAGGCAGTAGTGTCTGCGTTTGGTGGCTGATTATGTGATGGACCACCCGGTTGGGGCACTCTCTGGATAGTCCATCCTTTCATTTTAGCTCCAAACTTTGTCTCTGCACCTCCTTCCATGTATATTTTAATCCCTATTCTAGGGAGAAATGAAGTATCCACGCGTTGGTCTTTCTTGATTTTCTTGTAGTATTAGAATAATCTCTTTTAAGGTAGTAGGACAATGTGTCTTGATAAGCACTTACTTTGTGGTTAGTTCTATGTGAGTCATTATAGAAGACACTAGAATAATATAAAATATTGTCTTTGTCCCTTATGGAGATCAAAATTGATCAAAAGAACATATCAACTAAAGTAACTGAAAATTTAAATTTAAATAAGTATGATAATATTTTAATATGTTAGATTTCATGGACTTTAAGGAGTTTAGAAAAGGAATAGGTTATATCTATAAAGGATTTAATGGGAAATTATATGCATTGTTATATTCTTATTAAATGATTTATGTTATAGTATTTTATATAATTTAATACAGTAATTTATATAACTTAATCCTCTTCAGAACTGTGTGAAGTACATGACAATACTTTGAGAGCTGCAAAAAAAATCAAATATCAAAATTTCAAAATTTGTCCCAAATCATACCCAGATTTGTGATTTAAAATATTGGCCTCCAAATATAAGCGGTATGAATTTGATTTGAGGCAGAAAAATATAGTAAGTACAAAGGCCCTGGGGTAAAAATAAACTTCCTACAAAGGAGATTGAAGCCAATTTAATGAACAAATATAATAAAGAAGGAGAATAGTAGAAAATAATGTTGTACAGGAGACATATTTTGGATCATATCATTGTTGAAACGAGATTGTGACTTCTATTTGCCTGATATTTAATAAGTTATACTCTCTATATAGAAAATAAATTGCATCTCTGGCAAATATATAATTATGGATTTTAATTTGGTAGATGTTAGAATAATAGTAAACGGGAAATTATAGAAATTGAAAAGAGATATGGGATAGATTGGGAATCTATTTTAAAGGTAAATCTAGGCAAGATTTGAAGATAAGTTGGATGTGAAGCAAGAATATAAGAATAAAATATGTCTTCATTGAGACTAGAAGTTAATTGTTTGCTACTTATGTCATCCAATGATAGGAAATAAAACAACCTTAGGAAGAATAGAAGTTGATTGAATAAAGAGTTCTAGTTAAGCCTCATTTAATTTGAAATTATTTTAAACATAAAATCAGCTCTAAGATGAATTCAGCATTTACAGTGACACTTTAGAGTGACAAGAAAGGTGTAGAATAACAAGGATAACAGGATATACTTACCTAAATAGATTACATTTTTTTACATATTTTAATTTTGAGTCTAATAAACATTCAGCCAATAAAGAATAAAGCTCATTTTGGTCTTAGATGAATAAATAGTTTCTAGGGATTCTTTGGCCCTCTTACAAAAAGACTTTTTAAACACAGGTTCCTACTTATTTACCCTCTTATGGACACCATCTGTCTAACTTTTAAGTGTTTCTGCACCTTTTGATATAATGTGGCATATGGTTACAGAAAATTAATAGCTTCCTCCCAGCTGCATTTACTGATTTCACTTTTAAGTGTCAATAAGGCTGTTGATCCTTGACACAGCTGAGAAAATTAGGGTGATTGTTGACAAACTCCAGGACATGTATTGCCCTTTGTCACCTAGAGGCTTACTTTGCTTAAAAGAAAAGAGCTTGAGCTTCAGGGAGTATTTATTACTCCCTCATAACTAACCAAATATTCTAAGAGTTCTCTGACAGGAAAAGGAGTCATATCACCCCTCCAAAGCAGTCACCCTTAGATAATAGAAATTGTTATTATATTCTCTACTCAAGGTAGCTTCCTTGACTTCTAAATATCAATAAATCTCAATGTTCCCAAGTGCTTGATCCTCAGATTGTATTTATTACATGCACTTGCCCATTAGATATTGTTAGCCATCACAACACTAGATATTTACACAGATGACTCATTAATGTATTATAACCATGAATATGTTTCTTAAGCTCTGGATTTGAATATATAACTAAAAACTCAATACACTTAAGTATTTTAACAGAAATTTTAATATCTGCAAAATCAAATGGATTACTTCCTCAAATCTGTTTCTCAAAGAGCTTTATCCAACTTAAAAAAATGTGCATTCATTCTTCCTGTTGATCAAGTGAAAGAAAGAAAAGTTGAGGATTCTCCCTTCTCTTTCATTGGTACTCCACATCTAACAAACCACAAAAATCTATGAGAGCTGGCCCCAAATCTCTCCAGAATCCAACAGTTTCTCACTTGTCAATTATCCCAATCACTTTCAAAACCAATCACTTTTTCTCTGAACTACTAACAATGCTTCATTACTGGCCTTTCACATTCAAGGACTTTCTTTTCTGTTTTTGAAAACTACACAAATGCCACAGTGAACACTTAAAATGTAAGTCAGATGCTGTATCCTCTTGCTTAGAATAAATATCTGACAAGCTAACACATAATGTGAATTTATATTATCTCTGGCCATTTATGAGGTAAGGGGGAAGTACTAGTAAGATAAAACTCTGTGGATCTAGTAAATCAATAGAAGATGTTCACCTAATGTTAGTAAAAAACAAAAAACAAACAAACAAAAATACCCTTAAGTTTTAGAAAAGAATGAGGAACTGAATGAAAGGGTTCATCAAACAAAGGTGCTTGCCATACAAACAGGTTAATCAAAAATTGATCTGTGGAATCTACAGTGGGAACATAAAACTGACTGCCAAAAATTGTCCTAGGACCTCCACACATGATGTACTTTTTAGGCACACACACATATACACATACACATACACATACACATACACATACACACGCACACACACACATACAGAGAGAGAGAGAGAGAGAGAGAGAGAGAGAGAGAGAGAGAGAGAGATTAAAGTTAAATAGAAACAAAAATTCTACAAATATAATCACTGTAAATAAAATGTTTTATTATAACCAGTAAATTAGAATATATGCCAATACAATTTAAGAAGAAAAAGAAACAGAACACAGATTGAAAAAAGCATAACAGAATATCTAAGAACTCTGATAAGATTATAAAAGATAAAATAGACATATAACATTATACTGGAATAAGAAAATATATACATGAATCAATAATTATCAACAAATTATCAAAATAAATATCACACCAAGTCACATGTCAAGGATGCTCACAAAATTACCAAGCAAAATAATGGCAAACAAGTCTGCATGTACCTATGAATACCATATTTGAAACTGAAGAAAATCAAAGATGAAACATTTTTAAAGGATCCGAAGGAAAAATGTAAAAATCAAAGAATATTTTAAAGAATTACCCTGATTACTTTGTTCAGATTCCATGTGAACCTGAATGGTGGAGAGCTAGACACTTAAAGTACTGGAAGAGTAAGAGATATATGTTAACCTAGAATTTTATAGACAGCAGCACTATTCTTCAAAAGTAAAAGAAAAATAAAGGCAAACAAAAAATTAAGGGAGTTTATCACTAGTAGGGCTAATTATCAATAAATCATAATAATTACTCAGATAGAAGGAAAACTTGCATAAATATTAACCTTTCAAAAACACATTAAATGTCAATTTCCAAACACATCAATTATAAGATAGAGACTGGACGAGTGAACAAATGAACAACAACAACAAAAAAGACCTAAGTATATCTTACCTATAGAAATTCTTGTAAATTGTAAAAGTAAAGGAATGAGTTTTAGACATGTAGCTCCAAGGTAGAATGCTCACCTATCATGTATGAAACCCTGGGTTCAATCCCTAGAACCATACAAATTAATAAAAGAATTTAAAAGATGAAGAAAGATATATTATGCTAACACTAATCAAAGATAAAATAAGAGATAAGTGCTCAGTGCACCATCCTCTCTTGGCTACAAAGTCAGTGCAGAAGAGAGATTTGAAAAGAGTACAAGCACCAGAAAATAAAAAAGGTTTGCAAAATGCTAGGTTCTGGGCTGGACCCAGCCATTACAGTTATGAGCTTATAGTTGCTGTGGTTGCATACACTGGGTCTGCCCATGAATGGATATATTTTTAGTCAGGGAAGGAGGGAGGAGGTACTCAGGAGCTCTGACCCATCACTGCTGAGTTATGGGCTACTGAGAAATTCGGGAAGAGGGAGTTCATTGCTTTCATTTCTGTGCTGGTAACTTCATCAGATTGAAGTGGGTAGTGTCCATCCTATGGTCAATTAGGTACCCTTTGTTAAACTAAATGAGTCACAAAATAAAACCTCATCATAAATCTGGGGAGGGGGCTTGGTAGGATAAAGAGAAGGGTTAATATTCACTGCAAAGAAATAAGATAATGAGGGAGAATAATCAAAATACATTATATACATTATGAAACTGCCAAAGAACAGAACCAATCAATAAAAAAACATAAACTAAGGTCTGGCCACTGCTCTACCAGCCTCCATGAGATTGTTGAACAAGGAATATCCAGGCTTACTGAACAACGCACAACAAAGTTAGATCCTATCTCCCCCATTCCTCTCCCCATATACCAGGGCACACTAGGATACTTTGAGCTATCTGTCTATGGAGTTCCATTTGTCTGCCCACTCCTCTGCAAGCTTCCATCAGATTCATCAGGCCTGTAAAACAAGGAAATTTTAGGATAACTACACAAGGACTATCCAGGCCTGCTACACCAAGGCAGCCCACCTAAGGCCTGCTACAAAAGTAACATCCAGATTAGCCCAACCTTTCTGATACCTGCTACACCAGGAATATCCAGGGACATACAGGTCAAAAAATATTGAATCTAAAAATTCCAGACACAAATCATTCATAAAATCTAGGATAGTATGAAAAAACAAACCTAATAATAGGAATAGAAGAAGGAGACAAGTACCAGAAAATATTTTCAACAAAATCATAGAAGAAAATTTCAGCAGCCTAAAAAAAAGAGATGCCTACAAACATACAAGAAGTTTATTGATTGGACAAGAAAAGAAAATTTTCCTGTCACATAATAATCAAAACACAAAATTTACACAAGGAAAGAATATTAAAAGCTGAAAAGGGGAAAGACCAGGTAAACATACAAAGACAGACCTATCAGAATGGTATGTGACCACTCAATAGAGACTCTAAAAGCTAGAAGGCCTGAAGAGATGTCTTACAGCCTCTAAGAAAGCACACATGCCAACCTTGAATACTATACCCAGAAAAACTCTCTATCACCATAGCTGGAGAAAAAAAAAAGATATTCCAAGACAAAACCAAATCTAAATAATATCTATCCACGAAATCCAGCTGAACAGAAAATACTTGACAGAAAATTCCAACCCAAGGAAGTTAATGACAGACAAGAAAACACAGGAAATAATTCCATAGGAGCAAAATCAAAATAAGGGAATAACACACAAATATGTACACATACTCACTCACTGACACCACCAACATCAAAATAACAATAAATAACAATAACTAATCATTAATACCTCTCAACATCAATGGACTCAATTCTCTAATAAAATGATACAGGCTAAACAAATAGATTAAAAAACAAGATCCATCATTCTGTTGCATATTGTGGATGCCAACAAGTGCTTGCTGACAGGATCCTGATATAGCTGTCTTCTGAGAGGATCTGCCAGTGCCTGTCAAATACAGAGTTGGATGCTCTCAGCCAACCGTTGGACTAAACACAGGGTCCCCAATGGAAGAGCTAGAGAAAGGATCCAAGCTGCTGAAGGGGTTTGCAGCCCCAATAGGAGGAACAACAATATGAACTAACCAGTACCCCCAGAGCTCCTAGGGACTAAACCATCAACCAAAGAGTACACATGGAGGGACCCATGGCTCCATCTGCATTTGTAGCAGAGGGTGGCCTTGTCAGACATCAGTGGGAGGAGAAGCCCTTGATCCTGTGAAGGCTCGATGCCCCAGTGTAGGAGAATGCCATAATGGGGAAGCAGGGGTGGGTAAGTTGGTGAGCAGGGGAAGGAAGGATGGGACAAGGGGTTTTCTGAGGGGAACAGAGGAAAGGGATAACATTTGAAATATAAATAATGAAAATATCTAATAAGGAAGGAAGAAAGAATGAAAGAAAGAGAAGGAAGGAAGGAAGGAAGGAAGGAAGGAAGGAAGGAAGGAAGGAAGGAAGAGAAGAGAAGAGAAGAGAAGAGAAGAGAAGAGAAGAGAAGAGAAGAGAAGAGAAGAGAAGAGAAGAGAAGAGAAGAGAAGAGAAGAGAAGAGAAGAGAGAGAAAGAAAGAGAGAGAAAGAGAGAGAAAGAGAGAGAAAGAGAGAGAGAAAGAAAGAAAGAAAGAAAGAAAGAAAGAAAGAAAGAAAGAAAGAAAGAAAGAAAATAAAAATGAATCAATTTGCATTCTTCCACATGTTGCCCTTTAGTTGAACCAGCACCATTTGTTGAAAATACTGTCTTTTTTCCACTGGATTGTTTTAGCTCCTTTTTCAGAATCAAATGACCATAGGTGTTTAGGTTCATTTCTGGGTCTTCAATTCTATTTCATTGATCTTCCTGTGTGTCTCTGTACCAATACCATGCAGTGTTGTTTATTATTATTATTATTATTATTATTATTATTATTATTATTATTATCACAATATCTCTGTAATACAGCCTGAGGTCAGGTATGGTGATTCCACCAGTTCTTTTATTGTTGAGTATAGTTTTCTTTTGTTTTTCTTTTTGCAATTGCAAACTTTATATGCCCCAGTGCAGGGGAAGGCCAGAGCCAAGAAGTGGGAGTGGGTGGGTAGGGGAGCAGGGTGGGGGGGGGATATAGGGAACTTTCAGGATAGCATTTGAAATGTAAATAAAGAAAATATCTAATCAGAATAGTTTTCAATATTCTGGGGTTTTTTTGTTTTTTTTTTTGTTTTGTTTTTTTGCTATTCCAGATGAATTTGAGAATTGCTCTTTCTAATTCTATGAAGAATTGAGTTGGAATTTTGATGGGGATTGCATTGAATCTGTAGACTGCTGAAAGCAAGATGGCCATTTTTACTATATTAATCCTGCCAATCCATAAGCATGGGAGGTCTTTTTTTTTCTTCTGAGGTCTTCTTCCATTTCTTTCTTCATAGACTGGAATTTATTTTCATACAGATCTCTTACTTGCTTAGTTAGAGTCAAACCAAGATATTTTATATTGTTTGTGACTGCTGTAAAAGGTGTCATTTCAAGCCAGGCGTGGTGG
Organism: Mus minutoides; assembly: GCA_902729485.2. Classification (NCBI taxonomy): domain Eukaryota; kingdom Metazoa; phylum Chordata; class Mammalia; order Rodentia; family Muridae; genus Mus; species Mus minutoides. The sequence goes on from LR753322.1 coordinate 1,055,716, forward strand.
CGCACGCCTTTAATCCCAGCACTCAGGAGGCAGAGGCAGGTGGATTTCTGAGTTCGAGGCCAGCCTGATCTACAAAGTGAGTTCCAGGACATCCAGGGCTATCCAGAGAAACCCTGTCTCGAAAAAAAAAAAAAAAAAAAAAAAGGTGTCATTTCCCTAATTTCTATCTCAGTCAGTTTATCCTTTGATTATAGGAAGGATACTGGTTTGTTTGAGTCAGTGTTAGATCCAGCCACTTTGCTGAAGTTGTTTATCAGGTTTATGATTTCTCTGGTTGAATTTTTGGAGCCACTTAAGTATATGATCATACCATCTGCAAATAATGATATTTTGACTTCTTTTTTTCCAATTTGTATCACTTTTATCTCCTTTTGTTGTCTAACTACTCTAGGTAGAACTTCAAATACTGTATTGAATAGATAGGGAGATTAGTGGGATTTTTTTCAAGTTTCTCTCCATTTAGTTTGATGTTGGCTACTAGTTTGCTGTATAACATTGCTTTTACAATGTTTTGGTATGGGCTTTATATTTCTGATCTTTCCAAGATTTTTTTAACATGAAGGGATGTTGAATTTTGTCAAATGCTTTTTCAGCATCTAATGGAATGATTATGTGGGTTCTTTTTTTTTTTTCTTTGAGTTTGTTTATGTAGTGGATTACATTGGTGGATTTCCATATACTGAACCATATCTGCATCCCAGGGATGAAGCGTACTTGACCATGGTGATTCCCCCAGTTCTTTTTATACCCTCATCCTAGCTGCCTGGAATCCAGTATTCTGCTAGCAGCCTTCAGCTGAAGATGCAGAACTCTCAGCACTGCTTGCACCATGCCTGCATAGATGCTGTCATGCTCTCACCTTAATGATAATGGACTGAAACTGAATGTGTAAGCCAGCCCCTATTAAATGTTGTCCTTATAAGAATTGCCTTGGTCATGGTGTCTGTTCACAACAGTAAAACCCTAATTAAGACACTGGCCCCTTCCCTGTACTTGCCTTCCAAAATCCTTTCCCCATTTCCTCCCCTTCTCCTCTTCGCAGGTGGGGATGCCCCAGGTATCCCCACATCCTGGTACATAAAGTCTCTACAAGGCTACTTGCTCCTTCTCCCACTGAGGCCAGACAAGGCAACCCAAATAAAAGAACATCCCCACCACACAGGCAATGGCTTTTGGGATAGACCCTGCTCCAGTTGTTCAGGACCCACATGAAGACCAAGTTGTACATCTGCTACATATATGGGGGGAAGGCTGGATCCAGCCCATGTATGCTCTTTGGTTGGTGGTTCAGTCTCTGAGAGCCTCAAGGGCCCACATTAATCTATTCTATCGATCTTCCTGTGGCATTCTTATGGCTTTAGTGACTGCAATAACAAATAGTTTAGGCTGGTATGAAAATATACAAAAGATTGAGTAGATTGGTAAGTGAAAAAATGTATTTCTTGTAGTTCTAGAGTCTGGCCAAACAATTAAGATGCTGAGAGATCAGGCCATGAAATGACCTGTTCCCTGTTATTCAGAATCATTCATTCCTTTCTTTGTATGAAGGAAAGAAGTCTGGGAGTCAGACATTATAAAGGCCCCTCCGATCATATTTATGAGGAGTCAACATTTGTCCCTTAAATATGTTGCAGAATATATCTCTACCCTTATGACACTAAACTGAAGATTGGGATTTAAGCATATATGTTTAAAATATAGAAAGATTTCAATGTATAACAATAGTCAAATATCAATATATTAAAATGCTATATAAAATGAAATTGCAGTGTTTGGTGTCAGGCAAAAGAGTTTAATACAATTTTTTCAGGTAAACTCTCTGCCAACTCAGATGGTCTGGAGCTTCCTATGTATCTCAGAGTGGTCTTGAGCTATAAGCATTCCCCTCCTACTGCCTCCCAAGTACTGCGATTACAAATGATTACCAAACCCATCTATGTACTAGACAAGCATGATTCAGTTTGTTTATTTAGAACCTCTCTATCCTTTGTAAGTCCTTACCTATTATAATTCTTAAATTTGTTCATCATTTTGTTTTTGTATTTTATCACTTACCTCATAAATTTATTATAGGTTAGCTTTTTATAAGTATTGTTAACATTTTTTTAAATATTTGTACATGAATTTAACTGGTCTGATACCAATTTTGTTACTGATGCTTTCCTTTCCTTCATTGTTATCTATGCATTTACTTTCATGTATATAAGTCACTTACTTTTAGACATTTCTGACTTATACTTTAAGATTCACTTCAAATATAACTTCCATATAAATGTTTTCCTTGACAGATAACATATTCCCCTCAAAACATCTAGCAATTTACCAGCTCTAATTTTATTCATGACACTTTGGAACACTTGTAATTATATATTGATTTATTTAATTGATTTTGTCATCTCTCCTAGAAGAATCTGAGTCCCATGTAACTAACTGCATTAGTTAGCATTATATCACTGTTGTTTCAAATAAACCTCCTTAGATTTTAAAATAATGATTTTACTCCATTAAAAAATATAACAGAATTATCTTTGTTATTTTGTGTTATTTAATACTTCTAATTTTGATGTTTTGTCTTGCTATATAATTATTTTTTCTTATATGTTAGGAGAGGTTTATTCTCTGTGCCCTCTTCCAAGATTCTGTCATCCATCCCCAGCTTATAATATCCTCTATACATTAATATTACACATTCTTTCCAGAACTTCATACCCTACCAAAATTGCTTTTCATTTTCTTCTACACCCTTTACTTCAAACATACTCCTCTTCAAAATACATCTTGAATAAAACCACTTCTGCCACACCTACCAATATTACTACCCTAGCACAAAAATTATCACCATTGCTGGGTTATGATCACAACCTCCTAACAAGTCTCCCTAACTCATGTTTAACAGGTGCTGTCAATCAAATATGATTCATCTCCATGCATTAAGCATTTGGTCCCAAGTTGGATAATTAAAAAAAAAAAAATCTAACACGCTTAAGAAGCATAACCCATTTCCCACAAAAGCAAATAATACTGGTCTTTAAAAGTGAGTTAATTTTACTTTGATTAGCATTATTATAAAAAGAACAAGACTAGCCTCTCCCTGTGGTGACACTGGCTTCCTGCCTTGCCATTTATCTTGGCTACTGTCATAATGAAAATTTCAAAGAAGTCCTACAGCTAACATGAAGACTCATCAGAGCCTGTGTTGTGATATTTGGACTTTCAGTCACCAAAAGTGTGAACAAAATACATCTTTTTTTTTTTCTTGGCAAAGTGGTTCATGATATGATTAAGAAGAAGTGCCCATATTCCCCACAAATGAAGCAAAACAAAAATAAATACCTCCACTTCTAAAAGAGTGGCACCAGAACATAGCAAGTATAAGAAAGTAATTCTAAGATATAGAAACACAGGACACTACCAATGGAAGTGGAATAGAACAGACTGGAAACTGTCTTCGTTCTCATCCAGGAGTTCTCTATGGAAAAAGGCAAATGGTAGATGCCAGTGGCATCATCATTGTAGATGGTGGCAACTTTCCTGAGAAGATAAGCAGTTGGTGCAACAGGATTAATACTTATTACAGGCTTAGATCCAATTAAAGAAACAACCTAAAGGCAGCTCTGTAGCCCAAGTCAACAAAAGCAAACTATGGTGCAGAAGAAATGGCTCAGCAGGGGACCTGAGTTCAATTCCTAGCATTCAACAATTGCTTACAACAATTGATTAACTTCCATTCCAGGGGATCTGATGCTTCCATGAGTGTCAGATTCACACATGGTTCACAGACATACATGCAGGCAAAACATTCTTATACATATTTTTAAATTAAAACTAAAAAAGGAAAGAAAATTAAATGTTCCCTCCCCTCATGCCTAAAATCTTAAGTATGTGTGCAAATCTACTTTTCTGCCAGCTGCTGGCCCTGCATTGTTATTGGACATGAGATTAGAGGGTCAGTCAGAGCCAACAATGTTAACTGAGCAAGCAGCAAAGTTGGTGGAGCTTCTGCCCTAATCATAAGTAGTGGGGTTGTTCTGTTTTGCCATTGCACCTGAGAATGTGTATTACTGCAAGAGTTTATTACTGAACTGTTGCCAAGGCTGATGATTTGTGGTCACTAGAATAATTACCAGGCATGAGAGTATGTTGCTGCCAAAGAAATACCTACTGTTCAACACACATCTACTTTGTGTCAGAGACCACCTAATGGGCACTATATCTCCTATTGTGTGTATCATATTTGTATAAGCCAGCGCTTTACACTCTCCTTAATGTAGCCTTGTAAACAAAGGGGCTCTTTAACCCTACTGACAAATGCACCATGACCCAACACATTGATTACAAACACAAATACAAATAAACGACTCTTAAGTACTCCACTGGAACTATGGGAAATGTTGCTAACCAAAGCAGTAACTGAAGACACCCCTTCAGGATGAATTCACTTTGTATAAAACCATCTCATAAAAATCAATGCAAATTATCATGCACTAGTTACATAGTTCACTATAGAGCCAAAGAAATACTGTAAATCAACAGAACAAAATGTACTTAACAGAAAGCAATAACTATCAATAGACTTGAAATCTACAGGCTCTAACTCCCCTTCCTTGGGTATTTCAGGTAATGTCACCCCTGCTGGGTCCTGGGAACCTCTTCCTTCCCTGGCATCCAGGACTCTAGTGGCTATTCTCAGTTCCCCATCCCCCACTGCTATACAACTGTGTTCAATTTCCTTACCCTCTGTATTTCTCCCTGTCTCTTCTCACACCTGCTCCTGCTCCCTCATTTTCCTCCCCATGCTCTTTCCCTCCCAGGTACCTCCTTCCCTCTACCTTCTGTGATTATTTTGTTCCCACCATTCTGGAAAACAGTCTGCCTGTTCCTCAGAAAATTGGACATAGTTCTACTTGAGAACCCAGTTATACCACTACTGGGAAAATACCTATAAGATGCTCCAACATATAACAAGGACACATTTTCAACTATGTTTATAGCACCCTTATTTATAATAGCCAGAAACTGGAAACAACCAAGATGTTCCTCAATGGAGGAATAGATACAGAAAATGTGGTACATTTACACAATGGATTACTACTCAGCGATTAAAAACAATGACTTCATGAAATTCTCAGGCAAATGGATAGCACTAGAAAATATCACCCTGAGTGAGGTAACACAGTCACAAAAGAACACACATTGTATGTACACAGTGATATTAGCCCAGAAGCTCAGAATACCCACAATACAACTCACAGACCATATGAAGCTCAACAAGAAGGAAGACCAAAGGGTGGATACTTCAGTATATTCCTTTAAACTATAAACAAAACCAATAATTATCTGGACTAACCAAGAGTAGGAGCAAGATAAGTTAAATAGAACTAGAGGGGCATAAATATACATTAATTAATTCCACAGAAATAAAAGTGTTATTGTGGATTATTGAGAGCAATTATATACCAACATATTGGAAATTCTAGAATAGATTATCTTAACCTACCAAACCTTACCAGAAGGACATACAAAATAGGGGAAAATAACTAACATGTTTTTATCAATATGCCCTTTAAAGAATCCCCAGATTCTTAGACTGAGAAGGATTGAGGTGACACTACTTTTTCCTGCTATACAGGGACTCTTCTCTCCTTTCTCAATCCCTGTTTATGCCTCTCGTTCTCAGTCTCATCTATGAATATGTAATAAACTTCCTCTAAAATGAAAACTAAAAATCCTCTAACACCAATGAAAGCCCAGGATCAGATGATTGGATTGCTGAATTATTGCAAACGTGTAAATCACAGTAACAATTCTTTTAAAATCAGTTCAGTGATCTTAGAAAGTGCTTACCTTACCCTTCCACATTTATTATAAAATCCAGCAATATTCTCATATGCAAGTAAGACAAAAGCATAACATATCAACAGCAGAAAAGTATAAATAAATTTACTTGATTAACATAACATTTCAACACAACAATGGAAAACAAGTCTAATGGCTAATGAAAAAAGATTACTTACCATTCTCAAGTTGAATTTATCCTAGAGATTCAAGGGCATTTTGACATAGGCTAAAAAAAACTATCAAAATCAAATACTACAATTTTAAAAGTTGAGAGTGATCTAAGTAGGCATTTATCAAGAAATATAAATGACTATAAAATTATAAAATCCTGTTTAAAATAGCCAGCAAAGAAATGCAAATCAAAACTAGTATGATATAAACCCTGTCTTAGTCAGGGTTTCTACTCCTGCACAAACATCATGACCAAAAAGCACTTGGGGAGGAAAGGGTTTATTCAGCTTACATTTCCATACTGCTGTTCATTATCAAAAGAAGTCAGGACTGGAACTCAAGCAGGTCAGAAAGCAGGAGCTGATGCAGAGGCCATGGAGGGATGTTCTTTACTGGTTTGCTTCCCCTGGCTTGCTCAGCCTGCTCTCTTATAGAACTCAAGACTACCAGCCCAGAGATGGTCCCACCCACAAGGGGCCTTTCCCCCTTGATCACTAATTGAGAAAATGCCTTACAGTTGGATCTCATGGAGACATTTCCTCAACTGAAGCTCCTTTCTCTGTGATAACTCCAGCTGTGTCAAGTTGACACAAAACTAGCCAGTACAAACCCACTGGGATAAGAATGAGTTTCCCTTATCAAAAGGTAAGTGAAAAGTGTTACCAAATATGGAGAGAAAATAATTCCTTATCCAGTGACACAGGAAGGTTAAATTAGTATTGCTGATATGGAGAACAGCATAAAGGTTCCTCCAAGAAGTAAATATAGATCTCCATATGATCAAATGATTCCACTTCTTTGTATATATTCAGATACAAAGAAATAAGTTTGTAAAAGAAAAACTACTATTTTTCATAGCTCTATTAACAATAACCAAGACATGAAAAACAGCCCAGATGACTGACAAATATAAGTGAATGAAAAAAATGTGTTATATGCAAACAATAGAATATTATTCCACTATGTATTAAAAACAAAATCCTATATTTCACAGAAAAGTGGATAGAGCTCAATGACAGACATTATGGTAAGTGAAATAAGACAAATAAGACAAATTTTAAATGCTGTCTCTCATTTCTGGAAGGTAAAACATCAATATAATGGATCATAGTAATGATGAGGCAATAAGAAGGATATGGGTGGTGAGGATACACAAGTTTGATAAAGTATACCAAAACCTAGTTATAAGCTAAGAATACCTTCTAGAGCTCTGTAGTATGCTGAGGTGACTTTACCACATGTTACTATACTATTTACATTTTGTGAAAACCTGGAACTGAAGAGCTCAAAGACTGCAAACATAAACATGTGATAAAATAGATACAAAGAAGAAATTCTAATTATTCTGATTTGGTCAGAGTATGAATGTGTTGAAATAACATACCATATATTATTAGTATGAACTATTTATTATATTAATAAAGACAATAGGTATTTTATTCATGAAAATTATTGTAATACTCCACTCTCTGCCAAACAATGAGAATTTGGTTCTAAAACAAATTAGATGATATGATTTCCTTGCTTAAATACCTCAATGGAAGCTCATGACTCTCGGGTTAAAACCATGTCCGTCAGTATTCTTCCAGTCACACAAATCTCATTTCATAGTATCTACCTAACTACAGGACCTAACTACACGACCACTTAATTTGTTTCATTCAAGTTATACTGGTCCTTGTATAAAGGCATTTACATTTTCTATTATCTCTGTGTAAAAAATTTTCTCCACTGTGCTCTGCACACAATATTTAAGTTTATTACTCAGGAAAAAAAAATTACTTCATAAAATAAACAATTCATGATATTTACATTATATCCAAATCTTTGTTACTTGATTTTATATCTGTTTATTACTCTACTATTAAGAATAATTTGAAATTTTGTGCCACGCCACACAATTTTTGTTTCTTTATTGCAGCAACTGTATGTTCTTGAGTATATAAAACTAACATCTCATTATAAAAACATAATACTATATCTGTGCTGTTTGCTCAAGGCCTTTTAGCACAAAAACTAAGAAATGTACATGAACATTTTCCTTGGGCCTTTTGCAGTAGACTACTAATCAAGTCCATACCTAATAGAGATCTAACTCTTTTTTTTTTTTAGCTTTATTGTGCTACACAAATATTGCATTTATGCACAGATTGAAATTTTGTGACAACTTTGTTTAAAGCAAGTCTACCAGTGTTATTTTGCTAACACTGGCTTATTTCAAGTGAAAGCATTGTCAGGATTCATTGATCTATGTCCCATTAAAAACATCAGTGATTCATGAGATGAGATTAAACTCTCAGCATTAACAAATTTGTAAGGAACAAAATCTGTTGGACTTTTAAGTAGGTAATCTCAGAGGGAAAAGAAACATCTTGCTGAAAGACTTCACGATAGAATATTTTGAAAACATGATGTGCTTTTATTTTAGCTTTCTATGTTTATTTATCAAATTAGAATCCTAGTTTTTCTGAAATTTTTTTCATTACATTTCTTGCCATATGACTTGGTTTGTGATATAAGAATTAAAAACTCTGAAGCTGGGCGTGGTGGTGCACACCTTTAATCCCAGCACTCAGGAGGCAGAGGCAGACAGATTTCTGAGTTCGAGGCCAGCCTGGTCTACAAAGTGAGTTCCAGGTCAGCCAGGGCTATAAAGATAAACCTTGTCTTGAAAAAGAAAAAAACAAAAACAAAACAAACAAACAAACAAAAAAAGAATTAAAATCTCTGAACAATTTAAAGAAATTTAGTCAAGCTAGGAAATTCTACCTTTGGTCCCAGCACTCTTGAAATGGAGGCTGGAAGATCAGGAGTTTAAGGTCATCCTTGAATTCAAAGTATGTTACAGGCCAGCCTTGGATACCTGAGACCATGTCTCAAAGAAGAAAGAAGAGAACATTGAAATAATTCCATTGATAAAAATCATTCACTTAAAAAATTCACCACCTGAGTTTAATCTCTGGAATCCATGTAAAAATGGAACAAGTAAACTGACTACACGAATTTATCCTCTGACTTCTTTTTTTCCCTCTGATTTCTAAACAAACACTGCAGTAATACATGCATGACTCATCTCCCTGGTACAAACACATATATATGTAATAATAAACTTTTAAGAAAAAAAGAAACATTTTGCTAATGCAAAAATTATGTTGATAAGAGAGGCAGCAAACAGGGCTCTCAGGGTGCTCCTTTAATTTAGCTTTCCTGATAATGTGCATAAAAACAGCCTTTTCAAGTCTTTGATTCCTAAAGAATCCTGATTTAATTGGAGAGGTGTTCACTTGTTGTGCTACTAATTTTGCCAATAATGCACACCATACAATGTAGAGTTTTAAAAAAAAGAAGATCTGGGTAGAGGCTGAGACATAGCTCTGTGGCAGAGCATTTGCCTAGTATATTTAAAGCTTCAGGATGGATCTTACTGAAAAGTAGCTGCAAATACCAAACACACAAACCACCAAAACTACCCAAACATAAAGGCCAGGGTTGAGAAAACAAATGCTCTACTACACAGGGTTTCTGTGAGCAGCTACAAACAAAAATGATTGATGAAGTCTACTTTACCACAGTGACACTGATATTTTGGCAAAGAATGTAGCTGGTTTTAGCTCTTGTATGAAAAGTCTGCCTGAAGCTAAATTGAAGAGTTTTGGATAAATTGCATTTGCAGAGGAAATGTCAAAACAGCCTAGTATTGATTCTGTCATGTGGTTATTAGTGTTTACTCTTATGCAGATCTATAATGAAACAGAGCAAGCTGAGCAAGGAAAAAGACAAAGTACAGAGTTTGAGGGGAAAGGGGACATCAGGAAGTGGAATACAACTCAGTCCTGTGTTCAAAATTATAAAAAGGTTAAAGAAATCCTGATGTTAAATGTAATAAAGGAAGTTGTGATCTCAGGGCAAGACCCCACCCAGCAATGCTTCCAACTTGTGAAAAGGAATTAAAGAAAAGTTTCAGGCTGGGTGTGATGGTGCAAATCTTTAATCTTAACTCTCTTGAGACAGAGGCAAGCACATCTGAGTTCGAGACCAGCCTGGTATAAAAAGCAAGTTCCAGGACATCCAAGTTTATGCAGTTAAGAAAACCATCAAAAAAGGAGGTTGGTGAAAATGTATTTGAAAAGAGGGGCCATGTTCCAGCCTCAGAAAGCAATGGAATTTGACAGGTTTGGCCATGTGGTTCTTGCTTTAAAGTTAAGGAAATTATGACGAGGTTATGGAATCTTCCTCCATAACTTAAGGAAAGGTCCTAAGTTCAGGCATATGTCACGGGGTCCATCCATGGAAGTCCAGAGAAGCCATTGCATGAAACTATGAAGGTGAAATCTGGATTGTTTAGATACCCCCAGATGTTAGAGATACCAGATTCATGGTATACTGGCCAAGGAAAGCTGATAACAGGGATTGGAACCAAAACAATAGAGGGGAGCATGTTGGAGACAGCAAAGATAAAAAGAGTTGGAGATATGAAGAGCACTTTGACATCAGACATGGAGATGCAGTTTGGAATTTGCCCTGCTGATTTTCACTCTTGCTATGGTCCACTATATCCTCACTATGCACCCTTTCCTCCCTTTGGGAATGGTATATATCCTGTGAGTATATGATCTACATTTTATTTTGATTTCATTCAGTATTAGAGTAAAGAGATTGCATAAATCTCAGAAGAGATTTTGGATTTGTAAACAAGATTGAAACTGTTATATACTTTGGGGACTTTTGATCTACAGATTCAATGCAATCCCCATAAAAATTCCAACTCAATTCTTGACACAATTAGAAAAAGCAATTTTCAAATTCATTTGGAACAACAACAACAGCAACAAAAACAGAAGAGCAAAAAAAAAAAAATCTCAACAATAAAAGAATTTCTGGGGGAAGTCACCATCTCTGCCCTCAAGCTGTATTACAGAGCAAGTGTGATTAAAAACTGCATGATATTGGGGCATAGACAGGCAGGAAGATCAATGGTATAGAATTGAAGACCCAGAAAAGAACCCACACACCTATGGTCACTTGAACTTTGACAAAGGAGCTAAAACCATCCAGTGGAAAAAGGACAGCATTTTCAATAATTGCTTCTGTTTCAACTGGCAGTCAGCATTTAGAATGGAAATCGACCCAATCTTATCTCTTTGTAGAAAGCTCAAGCCCAAGTGGATTAAGGACCTCCACATAAAACCAGGTATACTGAAAATTATAAAGGAGAAAGTGGGGGAATAGCCTCAAACACGGACACAGGGAAAAAATTTCTGAACAGAACACCAATTGCTTGTGCTGTAAAGATCAAGAATTGACTAATATGACTTCATAAAATTGCAAAGCTTTTCTAAGGCAAAGGACACTGTAAATCAGACAAAAAAGGCAACCAACAGAGTGGGAAAAAAAGACCTTTACCAATCATACATCTAATAGCTAATATCCAATATATACAAAGAACTCAAGAATTTAGACTCCAGAGAACCAAATAAACCTGTTAAAAAATGGGGTAGAGAACTAAACAAAGAATTCTCAACTGAGGAATACAGAATGGCTGAGAAGCACCTAAAGAAATGTTCAACATCCTTAGTCATCAAGAAAATTCAAATCAAAACAATCCTAAGATTCCACCTCATACCAGTCAGAATGGCTAAGGTCAAAATTTCAGGTGACAGCAGATGCTGGTGAGGATGTGGAGAAAGAGGAACACTTCCATTGTTGGTGGGATTGCAAGCTGGTACAACCACTCTGGAAATCAGTTTGGTGCCTCCTCAGAAAATTGTGCATAGTATTACCTGAGGACCCAGCTATACCACTCTTCGGCATATATATCCACAAAATGCTCCAACATGTAATAAGGTCACATGCTCCACTATGTTCATAGCAGCCATTTTTTTTTATTATAGCCAGGATCTGCCAAGAACCCAGATGTCCTTCAACAGAGAAATGGATGCAGAAAATATGGTACATTTATACAATAAAATATTACTCAGCTATTAAAAATGATGAATTCATGATGTTCTTAGGCAAATGGATAGAACTAGAAAATATCATCCTGAGTGTGGTAATCCAGTTGCAAAAGAAAACACATGGCATACACGCACTGATAACTGTATACTAGCCCAAAAGCACTAAGTAACTAGGATACAATTCCCAGACCACCTGAAGCACAAGAACAAGGAAGACCAAAGTGTGGATACTTTGGTCCTTCTTAGAAGGAGAACAAAATATTCACAGGAACAAATATGAAGATGAATTTTAGAGCAGCAACTAAAGGAGAGGCTACCCAGAGACTGACCCACCTGGGCATACAGTTACCAAACCCAGAAAATATTGTGGATGCCAAGAAGTACATACTGAAAGGAACCAGATATGGCTGTCTCCTGAGAGTCCCTTCCAGAGCCTTACAAATACAGTGGCAGATGTTAGTAGGCAACCATTGGACTGAGCGTTGAGTCCCTAATAGAGGAGTCAGAGAAGGGACTGAAGGAGTTGAAGGGGTTTGCAGTCCCATAGGAAGAACAACACTATCAACCAACCAGACACCCCAGAACTTCCAGGGACTATGCCACCATCAAAGGAATACACATGGCTCCAGCTGCATATGTAGCAGAGGATAGCCTTGTCATTCATCAATGGAAAGAGAGGTCCTGGGTCCTATGAAGGCTTGATAGATGCCCCAGTAGAGGGGAATCCAGTGCAGGGAGGTAGGAGTGGTTGGTTTGGCGAAGGAACACCCTGATAGAAGCAGGGAAAGGGAGGATGTGATAGGGTTTTTCCAGGGAAAGGGGATAACATTTGAAATGCAAATAAAGAAAATATCCAATGAAAAAGAAGCAAAAAAAACCTATAAAAACCCTAATACCATCAAGTAGGCTTAATCCCAGGGATGCAAGGATGGTTCAATATACAGAAATCCATCAAAATAATTGACTATATAAACAAACTCAAAGAAAAAAATTCATATGATCATTTCATTGTTGAAAAAGTCTTTGACAAAGTGCAAATCCCCTTCATGTTAAGTCTTAGAAAGATTATGAATTCAAGACACATAAACAAACATAATAAAAGCAACATACAGGAAATCAACATCCCATATTACATTAAATGGAGAGAAATGCTAAACAATCCCACTAAAACCAGGGAGAAGACAAGGCTGCCCTCTCTCTCTCTGTCTCTCTCTCTGTCTCTCTCTCTGTCTCTCTCTGTCTCTCTCTCTCTCTCTCTCTCTCTCTCTCTCTCTCTCTCTTTCTCTCTCTCTCTTTGTGCAAAATAGTACTCAAAGTTCTAGCTAGAGCAATTAGATAACAAAAGAAGGTTAAATGGATACAAATTGGAAAGGAAGAAGTCGAACTATTACTATTTGCAGATGATATGATAAGTGACCCCAGAAATCCTACCAGAGAACTTCTACACATGCTAAACAACTTCAGCAAAGTTGCTTGATATAAAATTAACTCAAATAAATCAGTAGGCTTCCTTCATACAAATGATAAACAGGATGAGAAAGAAATTAGGGAAACAACATCCTTCAAAATAGTAATAAATAAAACAAAATATCTTGGTGTGACTCTAATCTATATGACAAGAACTTCAAGCCTCTGAAGAAAGAAATTGAAGAAGACATCAGAAAATGGAAGGATCTCCCATGTTCATGAATCAGCAGGATTAACATAGTAAAAATGTCCATCTTACCAAAAGCAATCTACAGATCAATGCAATAATCAGCAAAACTACAACTCATTTCTTCATAGAGATAGAAAGAGTGATTCTCAAGTCCATCTGTAATAACAAAAATCCAGCATAGCAAAAACAATTCTCAACAATAAAAACATTATTGAAATAACAATTTCTGACTTCAAGCTGTACCACATAGCAATAGTTGTGTGTGTGTGTGTGTGTGTGTGTGTGTGTGTGTGTGTGTGTGTGCGCGCGCATGGTATTGGTACAGAGACAGACAGGTAGATCATTGGAATATAACTGAAATCCCATAAATAAACCCACACACCTATGGTCCTTTTATCTTTGACAATAAATCCAAAATAGTACAGTCAAAAAAATAAAAAAAAAAGAATGCATTTTCAACACATGGTGTTGGTCAAACTGGCAGTCTGCATGTACAGGATGAAAGTTGATACATTTTTATACCTTGTACAAAGCTCAAGTCCAAGTGGATCATGGACCCCAACCTAAAAGCAGATATCCTAAATATAATAGAAAAAAAAAGTGGGAAAGAGCCTCAAATATATCAGTACAGGGGAAATTTCCTGAACAGAACACCAATTGCTTAGGATCTAAGAGTAACAATTGACAAATGGGAACCTATGAAACTGAAAATCTTCTGTAAGGCACAGAGTACTGTCAATAGGACAAAACTGCAACCTACAGATTGGTAAATGAACTTACCCTACATCTGATAGAAGGTTAATATGCAAAGTATACAAAGAATTCAAGAAGTTAGACTCCCCAAAAAACAAATAACCCTAATAAAAATTGGTTACAGAGCTAAAACAAAGAATTCTCAATGAGAAATCTCAAATTGCCATAAAGTACCTAGAGAAATGTTCAAAATTCTGCGTCATTGAGGGAAATGCAAATCAAAATGACCCTGAATTCCACCTTACACCAATCAAAGAGGGTACAATAAAAAGCTCAGGAGACAGTAGATCCTGGAGAGGATGTGGAGAAAGAAGTACACTCCTCCAGTGTTGCTGGATTGCAAGCTGGTACAACTACTCTGGAAATCAGTTTGGCAGTTCCTCAGAAAATCGGAAATAGTTCTACCTGAAGACCCAGCTAAACCACTGGTGGGCAAATACCCAAAAGATGCTCCAACATATAAGAAGGACAGGTTCTCTACTATGTTCATAGCAGCCTTATTTAAAATACCCTGAAGCTGGAAATAACTCAGATATTCCCTCAACAGAATAATGGGTACAGAAAATGTTGTATATTTACAGAATGGAGTACTACTCAGCTTTTAAAAATGATGACTTCATTAAATTCACAGGAAAATGAATGGAAATAGAAAATATCATCTTGAGTGATGTAATCCAGACCCAAAAGGACATACATGGTGGTTACTCACTGATAAGTGGATATTAACCCAAAAGCTCAGAATATCTATGCTACAACTCACAGCCCATATGAACTTTAGCAAGAAGGAATGCCCAAGTGTGGATGCTTCAATCCCATTTAGAAAGGGGAACAAAATAATCATGGGACTCAGAGGGAGGGAGGAACCTGGGTGGGAGCAGGGAGGAGGAGGGGGGAAATTAGGCCAGAATCAGGTATGAGAAGAAACAGGAGAGAAATCCAGAGGGCCAAGAGAATGGATAGAAGTAAGCAGAAGTGGGGCATGGGGAATAGGTGGCGGGTAACCACCACAAAGTCCCAAATGCCAGAGATACAAGAGGCTCCCAAGACCCAATGGGGATGATATTATCTCAAATACTCAACAGCAGGGAGATAGCACTCTCAGAGACCACCTCCAATAGATAGACATGGCCCTTCAGTGGAGGGATGGAGCAACCCACACATCTCAAAATTTTTAACCCAGAATGTTTTCTGTCAAAATGAAACACAAGGACAAAAAAATGGAGCATAGACTAAAGGTAAGGCCATCAACAGGCACATAACCCCGACATTATTGCTGATGCCAAGAAGTGCTTGCAGACAGAAGCCTGGTGTGGCTGTCCTCTGAGACTTTCTGCCATCACATGACTAAGGCAGACGTGATTCTCAGAGCCAACCATTGGACTGAGACTGGGGATCCCAATGGAAGAGTTAGGGGAAGGTCTGAAGATGCTGAAGGGATTTGCAACTCCATAGGAAGAACAACAATGTCAACTAACCAGATCCCCTAGAGCTCACAGGGACTAAACCACCAACCAGAGTATACATTGGTGGGTCCGTGGCTCCTGTATATATGTCAAAGAGGACCCTTATCTGGCATCAATAGGAGGGGTGGAGCTTGGTCCTGCTGAGGTTTGTTGCCCTAGGGAAGGGGAATGCTGGAGAGGTGAGCCCAAGTAGGTAGGTGGATAAGGAGCCCTCTCTTAGAGTCTAAGGTAAAGGGGGATGTGGTGGTGGGGGGGGTTGCAGAAGGGAGATTGGGAAGAGGGCCAACATTTGATATGTAAATGAATAAATAAACATTAAAAATTGGAATAAATGACGAAATTGATATGTAAAATAGAAGGCTGGACCTGTATTCTGCAGGAGATGAAGTATGCAGAGAATTGATAAAAAGAACTGCTTGGAGAACTGACAGAGCAAGCATCCACAGAGACACAAACACAGACACACACTTGGGCACTAGCAAGCAAGCAGCACATGGACAGAGAGATCTCTGAAATAGCAAGCAAGCAATCAGAATATGGGCAGAAATCTCCAGAGAGAAAGCAGAACATAGAGTGCAGAAGGATTGAAATGATATATCAGCTTGGATCCTCTGCTTCCACTGGGGGCGGGGGGGAATGTTGCTATGGTTGTGGTATGCCTTTATAGCAATAGAAACCCTAACTGACAAACTTGATTTTTGGTCATAATGTTTCAACATAGCATTAGAAATCCCATCTAAGACAAGGTAGTTCCAGGATAGTGGGTTATTGCTGTGACAGACCTGACCATGTTTTGGTGAGAATTGTGGAAAGACTTTAAAACTTCAGGTTAGAAAAGTCATTGAGAGTTGAGAGATCAGTGAGATATTCTATAGGAGCTTGGAAGACAAGAATATTGGAGCAATGTGGAAAATGGAGGCCTGGCTTATGAAGTTTCAGAGGGAAGTTTAAAGACTATTGAGGCTATTTCATACTTTGAATTAGGATTTTGTGGTTCTGATTAGCTGTGGCTGAAGAATCATTAGTGATAAAGAAGATACCTGAACTGCTAAAGTGAAAAGTTCGCTTTGCTGGGATACATGATGCTGCTCAGCTACAGCTGAGAAATTAGTGGATATTAAGACCAGCATCACTGATGTGAAATCTTCTGAAAAGTGTATTCTGGGAGTCAGCACATAGAAACTTGTTTCAGATATTGCCAAGATTGTATGTACCTCATGCTGGTAGCTGAACTTGTAGTGTAAAAGTCACCCAGGTTGTGCTGAATTTGATAACATGGGATCATGAAGAGTGATTGAGGTTTGGTACTGTGTGGCAATACTGGGGTCTCTGAAAAGAGCCAAGGAGAGACTACTGGAGAAAGTGACACCCAGTTGCACCAAAAAACCCTAGGAGTTTTGGAGATGCTAGTACCATGGGATGACAACCAAGAACAGTATCAGCTATAGAGTGGAGTCAGCAGGAACCTAGAAGGCAAACTGTGTGTGCTGCAGAAAGCAGAATTGGAGAAGTGACCCAAGTTCCTTGAAGTATACCAGAATATTGTGAGTGAATCCCAGATAATTGGCCACGGAGTCATTTACCCTGGTAGACTTTGATTTTGTTCTGTCAAGACTGTTCCTGTGCTCTGGTTCTTCCCTCCTGAAGAAAGAATTTAACTTCATTTTGATTTTTACAGGAGCCCACAAATGAAAGACCTTGAACTTTAAAAATAGATGTTGGCTATTTGAAGAGATTGGATATTTTTAAAGACTAAACTATAATGTGTTTGAATTTGTAAGGGAAAAATGAGACTTTTAAAATTATGTTTTATTGTAATATTAGTATTCTATCTTTGAGATAATTGAGAAAGGAACAGCTCTAATTGAAAAGTAATGTGTTTGTCTGTCAAGTTGACAAGAGTTCAGTTGTGCTGCCTACTTTGATGTCAACTTGACACAAACTAGTTTTCTAAGAGGAGGGAGTTTCAAATTAGAAAATGCCTCATATGATCTGACTCTAAGACATTTTCTTAATTAGTGATCAATGGAAGATGGATTAATTTATTTAAATCATATAGTAAGAAACATAGATATCCAAGTAAATAATCTGAAAAAACACGAGGGAGATATATTTGGGGAACTAGCTATCCAAAGAGGCTAATAGGCTTAAGATTCATGCTTTACAAGAATTTGTAATCCAATTTATTAAAGTTCTTCATAAGGAGCCTTATGAATGCTTATCCTTCCAAACTAAAGAATTAAAAATTAAAGAGTGTAAGTAACACTACTGAAGCATAACCATATACTTCTCTAAGCTACTACTTGTTAAAGGGGCGAAATACAAGCTATTTCAATATAGGCATTACCTCTCAATATTCCTGTTTCGTATTACTACAGTTATGCAAAAATTCTAATGATTTTCCCAATCTCTCTGTATTTCATTTAATGTCATAAAGAACAGATTATGCTTGTAACTCACAAAAAAAGAGTAAGAAACTTGAGGACAAAAAGAAACATAGGTTATTATAGTGAACCAGAAGATAAGCTTCAATACCAGTTCAGAAAATCAACAGCTTGTGGTATGGACCAAGCTCTTCAATTTCCACCTTGCCAGCTAGTGAAATAAAGACAATTCAAACTAAAGTTGTAGGAAACATTTACCTATATCTGTCAAAACACGATCTTGGTGACCTGAAAACAAACTTTCCCCATGTCAATTTGACATGGAAGGAGGGCTGCAATCCTAATATCAAGCACATCTTAAGAGACTTCCTTATTTTACCATCACAATGGTTCAAAGGGGAGTCAGGAAGGCAGCAAAATGGTTTACAAGATAGAGTTACTTGCTGTCAAAGCTGACAATTTGATTTGATCTATTTGGTGTAAGGAGAGAACTAGAACCATCAAGTTTTCATCACAAATGCACACGCACACACACAGATATGCATTGGGGAATAGACAAATAATTTGTTTAAATTTTTTGCACAGAAAAACAAATTTTCCTTTAATTGTACATTTCCCACTTCAGCTTCTATCATGTGTTTCGAATGCTGTAAAAGCAAAACTACCAATTGACTGTGTGAAAACACAGGCAGATCTTCTTATTTCTCTAAAATAAGACTTTGGAAGGACACGTAAACCTTTCCAAAAATGTAGAACTAACACTGAGTTATATAGTCCTATAAGATAAAGATCAGCACAAGTTCCACATCTATCTCCTTCTGTAAGCACTTCCAGCATTGATATAAGAAGTATACTTATATTTCTAAGTGGTTGTATTTCAATTATATTCATAGTCAACATATTCAACTAGTCTATCTTCAAAGATTTCATTAGCAGACAAAAACAAATATTTAGTTTCAGAGTTAACAATACCTTCATTTCTTTCAGCATCACTATTTTGATTAAAAAAAAAAAAAAAAAACCAGGGTCTTCTGTTTTGTCAACAAGAACATTACCAAAATATCCAGTCCCTTACAATTTACAAAGGTCATTTATACCAAGATTATGGTCTTCATACCCACAAACAGTATCTTCCATTCTATCACCAAGACATTCATCTACACATGTATCAAGTTGTTCAGTTGGGCCAGGCAGTGGTTGTGCACACCTTTAATCCCAGTACTTGGAAGGCAGAGGCAGGGCAATTTCGGAATTTGAAGCCAATCAGGTCTACAGAGTGAGTTCTAGGGCAGCCTGAACTACACAAAGAAATCCCATCTTGAAAAAACCATATGTGTGTGTGTGTGTGTGTGTGTGTGTGTGTATATATATATATATATATATATATATATATATAACCATATGGCCTATCATTAGGTCATTCTGGTGCACATTCACCTAAGAATTCTATTGGACAATTATCAAGATATTCAATTCCACCATCAAAAAAGATCTTTAACTGCATAATCATCTAAGCTTTTGACTTGTTTACAATCCATCTTCTCAAGTTAAAATCAATGAAAATGTCAATCTAGAACCATTATTTCCTTTTGTATAATCACAATATAATAGGACTTAAATACTCAGGCTCTTATCAGTTCCAAAATCTTTACCAGGTATAGCTGGTCCAGTTTTAAATCAATTTCAAATAACTGTGCCACAATTGACTAGAAGGCAAGGTTCTGGTGAAAATATAAAGGAAATGATTCAAACCACAGATCATTATGTATCAAAATAAAAACAGAGATTCCAGAAAATGAGGCAGGCTCCCAAAACTTTGAAAAGCTATAATACATCTTATAATACAAACAGTGAAGTTGATTCCATAGGTGAAAATACATATAAATTGATTAAAATATTTTGTCATTTTATATTTCTTTTTTTAAATTATTTTTCTTTATTAGATATTTTCTTCATTTACATTTCAAGTGTTATCCAGGAAGTTTCCCATACCCTCCCCCATCCCCACCCTGCTCCCCTATCCACCTCCTCCCACATAATGGCCCTGGCATTCCCCTGTACTGGGGTATATAAAGTCTGCATGACCAAGGGGCCTCTCTTCCCAATGATGGCCAACTAGGCTATCTTCTTCCATATATGCAGCTCTAGTGTTCTACTTTTTAAAAGAATTCAACCATTATTTCTCTATGTTTTTTCAAGAAAACTAATTTAAAACTACACAAGTTGAATATTTTTCAAAATAAAACATTTAAAATCAAAGAAGTTTATCTATCAAATAATAATGAAGATACATCATGTTTTAAGAACTGTCAAACTTTTGAGGATCAGTGAACATGACAAAGGATGTAATTTAATTTAGATGAAAGCCAAGGTCAGAGCCCTAAGATACTCTAAATGTTAACAATTAACAGAGAGTAGAGAAATTCCAGACATGACTATGTATAAAAGATTAGACAAAGGAGAAGGAAACTAGCTTGGAAGACTATTTAAATCACATAAACTATCATATGAATATTTCAACAAAAAGAATAGTTAATAATTTCTGTACTGGCTGGTTTTGTGTATCAACTTAACAAGAGCTGGAGTTACCTCAGAGAAAGGTAGCCTCTTTTGAGAAAATTCCTCCACGAGATCCAGCTATAAGGCATTTTCTCAATTAGTGATCAAATGTGGAGTGTTTAGCCACTTGTGGGTGGTGCCATCCCTGGCTAGTAGTCTTGGTTTCTATAAGAAAGCAAGCTGAGCAAGCCAGGGGAAGCAAGCCAGTAATCAGCATCCCTCCTTGGTGTCTGTATCAGCTCCATCCTCCAAGTTCCTACCCTGTGTGAGTTTCTGTTCTGACTTCCTTTGGTGATGAACAACAATGTGAATGTGTAAGCTGAGAAACCCTTTCCACCCCAACATGCTTCTTGGTCATGTTTTGTGCAGGAATACAAACTCTGACTAAAATAATATCTATTACACAAACATGTGAAGTGAGAACTATTGGCTTTAGTAGTTTTAGACACAAACCTTTCTAGGATTTATTGGAAAACAAAAACTAACAAAGGCAAAATAATTGTAAAAATTCTTCCATTTTATAGTCACAGGGTTAATCACATAAGTTTATTTGATTCAGAAACCTATGTCACATTTATTTAAAATTTCAGGGTATTATTGGGAAGGTCTTATAAAACAATTTCTAAAATTGTATATTAAGAGACTGAAGAGTGGGCTCAGCAGTGAAGAATACTTGTGGCTTTTCCAGAGGACCAAAGTTTGGTTTCCAGAAACTCCATTGTGTGGCTCATCACTACCACCTATAACTCTAGTTCCTGGAGATCTGAATCCCTCTTCTGGTTTCTATGAGGACTGAAGAAAACCCTCCAATATGTACACATTTATGCATAATTAAAATGAAAATAAACCTGTTCGTCCGCATGCAATGTATGCCTACTTGTTTTCATTGAAAAAACACCCTCTTATAGGCAAAGGGGAGGTTTGATGGAATGGGAGGTTTGCAGAGGGGAGACCAGGAAGGGGGACAACATTTGAAATGTAGATAAATAAAATAACCATTTTTAAAAAAGAAAATTTTCTAAGTTAGAAGCATCTGTGAAACATGAACATTAATTTAAGCACTGATGTGAGATGTTGGTTCATTTTGTTGGACATGTGCAGAGCCTTTCTTAGTTGCTAAGGACCAGCCGTGGCATGGAGAGGGGTTCTGGGAGAGGGGGTGTATGTATTGGGAGTGTAGAAAAGAAGAACTTGAAGTCTAATCAGTGATTCAAGCTGATAACCTGTGCTCTGCTTGATACAGCTTTTCCAGTATGCTTCTATGTACTGCTTTCTCTGGAAATTTCTCTGTCCATATTTTGCTTGCTTGCTATTCTAAGAGATCACTCTGTTCATGTCCTGCGTGTGTGTGTGTGTGTGTGTGTGTGTGTGTGTGTGTGTGTGTGTGTCCTCCAAGCAGTTCTCTTTTATCTTAAAAAATTCTCTGGAGAGCTCATATGCTGCAGAACACAGGTCCAGTCTTTTATTCTACATATCAATCTGGTCATTTACTCCAAGTTTCCTTCTTATTATTCTATGAATCAGCACCCCACTCCCCCACCCCCCACCCCCGACCCCACCCAGATCTTGGCCCTTTGATGCTTAAGAGACAGCAAGCATACATTGTTTCTTAACCAATCTGCCTTTGCTAAACACGTATGATAAACTAGTTGGGTGTGACCCTGCTCTGAAATTACCATTCCTACCCTACCTGGGCCTAACCTTGCACTGACCTTGAATTTAAGAATCTGGCAGCCTTTGTATCTTTCTGACAAGCTGACTCATAGTACAGCTGCCTTTGTTTTTTGTTTTTTGTTTTTTTGGTTTTTTAGATTCATGAAGCCCCTCATAATTCATATTTAATCTTTATGTTTTGCATAATTGAGAAAAAATATATATTGAACTTATGTATTTAAAGCTCTTTCCCCTAGCCTTAAAGGCTATTTAGAAGGTCCCATACCATTTTGGTGAGACATTAGCCACACCTTTGCATCCTGGACTCAGCTACCTGAGATTACCATGGAGTTATTACATTAACAGATAGGAAATTCCTTGGAGGAATTTGAAATATGAACATTATTTCATGAACAAGCCTTAAGCTCACAGCAGCCATCTACACATGGAGGCTGAAATCTGGGGCCCTGTCCCAGAACAGGAACCATGTAATTCTGTCTCCACCAGGGCCATACGGGCTGGGTGTTTAGTTCTCTTTGGTCATCTATTATTGTCATAAAATTTATGTTTACCTAAGGTTCCATGCCTGAGACTGCATTTCTTTTTCTTCTTTAAAATTCCTTTAAGTACCTTCTGCAGAGCTGGCTTATGGTCATGAATTGCTTTAGTTTTTGCTATCTCTAAAAGGTCTCATTTCTTTGTCAATTTTAAAAGATAACTTTTCTGGATACTGCAATCTTGGTTAGCAGTTATTCATTTTTAGTTCTTAAACTTCATTCTACAACTTCCTAGCTTTTCAGTCTTTAGGGAGGCCCAATGTTATTTTGATATGTTGTCCTTTGTAAGTGATTCAGAGTGTTTTCTTGTAACAGCTTAACATGTATTATTTTTATATATTTGATATCTTTGCAATAATGTGAAAAGGTCCATTTCTGTTCATATCTATTTAGAGCTCATCTTCTAGGTTTATTTAGTTTATGAGTATAAATGTTTTATCTACATATATATGTATGTACTACATACATGTTTCCGGTCTCTGCAAGGATCAGAAGGGGACATCTGATTTTCTAGAGCTGGAATTATAAACAGTTGTAAAATTGTAAGATCCCGACCCTTGGTCAGTGGTACTTACTTACTTTGAGATGCCTCCAAGTGAGACACGGAGATGCAGATTGATGAAAAAGCAAGAGGCTTATTTTCCAGCACTTCAAGGGTCAACCTTCAATTAGTCCCTAAAGGCAAGTTACTAAGAAGGAAACCCCAAAAAACAATTACAAGCAGTTTTTACACTTTATAGAGGAACGGGTTACATCAGCAAAGTTAGAATTCAAATTTATTAGCTAAGCATATTGACCTTTAAATATATTGACTAGCAAGCATGACACATATTTGAATTCTACCTAGGATTTTCCAGAGGGTCTGGTAACTATCAGTTGGTACATTCTGAAAATGTTTTACTCAAGAATGCTCCTGTAGGTGGTGAATGGAACTTGGCTTAGTCTTGACTCCAGGCTGGAGAGAAAAGCTGTAGGAAGGGTTTGGGTCTATAAAACCTCTTAGGGTCCTTCAAAATAACATCTGGGTGCTGGTACTTAAACCTTGGTCCTCTGAAAAAGAAGCCAGTTCTCTTAACTAATCTGTCTCTCCAGTCACAATTATTTGGCCTTCTAAATGTCTCTTGTTCTTGCATATCCATTTCCTCCATCAGTTTAGGAAAATGGCTGCTATAATTTATTTGAACAGATTTTCTATGCATTTTTAAAAATCTCAGCTTATTCATTGACTTGGTGTTTCTTAGATTTCATCTCTAGATTGTGGTCATAAGGTGTAAAGGCCGGGGCAATGTTTTCTTTTATTACCTTTTATCTATTTTCCCTTGATTGTGTACTCTGTTCAGGATATTAATTTTCTGTATTGTCAAGTCTATCTGTGATCTTGCCACTGTTCTGCTTGCCTTCTTCATCTGACCCTAAATTAGTTTCCTGAATTCATTCATTGACTTTTATGTTCTATTTTTAATGTCTTTAATTATTTTTACAAGTAAACTTTTGAATTCCTCATCTGACATGTTATCCATGTTAGTATCTTTGGATTTAATAAATGAGTAGTTATAATCTCTGGGAAGAAAAATGTCACACCTTGAATTGTTATGTTTCCTATGTTTCCATGTGATGATTTGTGCATCTGGTGGTTTGCTTAATGCTTTCAAGTTGTATTTGAGATTAACCTTAGAAAGCACCTACTCTTTAGAGATCAGTTTAGAGAAAGAAAATTAAAAAAATACCAAAACGTGTAGTGTGCTTTGATGTTAAAAATATTTGGGGTAGATGTAAAAGATAATTAGATAAAGAATATGGCAATAAAAATAAATAATAGAGGACAATCAAGGCTACATAAAAGGAGAAAGTAGAGGAAGAGAAAAGAAACAATAAAAAGGAAAAGAAAAACTGTAATAAAATCTATGTGATTAAGATTCAACAAATGCAGTAAACTAAAGAAATAAAAGCAAACAACAAAAAAGATAAAAAGATGAAATCAAAACATTATTAAAAGTATAGTAAAGGCAAAAAAACAGAGAAACACCAGTGCCAGAAAAGAAAGAAAATGAAAAAGACAAAAAGAAAAATAAATTACCCAATCATGAAAAAGGGCATTAAAAAGTATATAAGGAAAAAAAGTTGATAATGGTAAAATGATAACTAAAAGTAAAAACAAAAATATTTTCAAAAATATAAAATAAACTATGAATACTACAGAAAATATAAGAGTGAAAACCAGGAATAAATAACTTCTTCTGGTTCCTTTAAAATATAATCAATTAAGTGAATTTGGGTCAGGGGGTAGTTGAATGTATTGGTTTTTATCATTCTTAGAATTATGCTGACGATTACCCTGTACAAGATAAGTGTCAGGTGTGTACCAATAGTAATTTCCCCCATTTGTATTTTACTTCTAATATGCTTTAAATAAAATAAAATTCTATCGTTTTCCTCCCATCTTTCTTCCCTTCCATGTCACCAGCTACCTACCTTCAATACTGTCCTATATGCCATACCATATACAACCTGATAGCCTATTTATTATTTTTACATAAGCATACATGTGTGTATATGTATTTTAAGTATACACACATATACACACATACACAACCTACTGGGTCTGTTTTTGCTGTTTCTGTGTACATAGTTATGGGCTAAACATAATGCATTAATGCATCGAGCAACCAATAAGGGACTCATACCTGTAAGAGCCAGAAGATATGAAGGCTGCGGCTTTTTTTTTTTTACCTTTAATCTATTATTCCCTTGACCTTGTCCTTTGTTCAGGATATTCGTTATTCTTTATTCTCATTCTTTCAGCAGTCATTAGTTGCCTATTTTGCCTAATTCTTTGTCTAGGAGCAAGACCACTTGAAATTTTCCCTTTTCCATGTTAATATGCCCAGGGATATTACCATTGCCATGGTCTTGTTTGGGCAGCCATGTATAGAAGAGACTATTTCAAGGTAGACTTCCAGGTATTCTGGATCTTAAATCTTTTCAACTCCTCTTTCATGATGTTACCTGAGCCACAGATGCAGAAGCTTTGATATAGATATATTCTCTGGTACTCAGATCCCCACAATCTGTCGATCTCTGCAGTGTCCAGTTGTGTTTTTTCTGTGATGGTCTCCATATGCTGTGAACAGAGACTTCTTTGATGAGGAGTGGTAGCTACACTTATCTGTGTTACAAAGATAAGATTTAGGATCCTTAAACTCAGTAGTCTCATTATTTCAGCCACTCCCCTTTATTGTATACCACAGCCTTTGGCTGACCACTTGTAGTTTCTGGGCCATGTAAGTGGTTCTAACATACTTCTAAGACTCACTTGACAGTAAATTCTGAGATGACTTATCCTCTAGCTATGGATGTCTCCCATGTGTATTGAGAAAGAAGGAAGTAAACACATGACTGAAATATTTATAAATGGATTTGTCTCTACACTTTCAAACTCAACTAAGATTTAAACATCTGCCTAAAGAGATGTAGCTAAATGAACATAATCTAGGTAATCCCTCATAGCCATGTCCAGAGGTTATTTCCCATGGTAATTATAAATCTCATAAAGTTGAAAGTCAAGATTAATCATCACACCATGTTTAGCACTCACACAGGAGCTGTGGCAGATTGATTTCAGGCTCCCTTGCTGTGATGGATATCTGACTATATGAGTGGTTACACTACTCACATTTCATTTCTGAGACAGATGTAAGATTTCATGGATGTTTGAGAAGGTGTTGATGCAGTCATTTAGGCAATCTGGTCTTAATGAAGATAAGGGCATTCAATAGAGCTTGTATGGATGGAAGAGGAACATGAGAAAAATCTAGTGACTCTGATTCTAAGGTGCTTTAAAAGTGTTTTAACATCTTTTAGATCGCATTTCTCAGAATATAATGGTCAAATGGAATATGGAACAAACCTTAATATAAAGGTGTTCTTATCTGAATTCCAATAAATGGCAATGGTCATTTTAGTAGGGAGACAGAAGGAACTAGAAATTAAATAAGATAATACACCATGAGAATTTAATGGGCTTATGTTATCTTTCTGTAGTCTGAGTTGTAAAGAGAAAAAAGATGGAATTTGTATAGATATATAAAGTTATTGATGGGGTAGAAATATGAAAAATATATGTGTTCTACAATGTTTAGTCAGCTTGTAAATGCTGCTAAAAGGGGAAACAGATTTGAAGATCTGAGAAAAAAAAAAAGAGAAAAAAAATTCCTGTGCTTATAAGCCTATAGATAGATAGAAGAGTCAATGAATTCTATGCATAATAAACAGTAGAAGATACATGAGCAGTCAAGAGATGGAAGACAGAAACAAGAAGAATGTTTCGACCACAATCTTTATTGGATTTCTTTAGGGGAAGGAAGGCAGGGCACTAGAAGCACTTCAGTGTTGACTAGTTTGAATATGTTTTTAGAACTTTGAGCTATAGAATTATCCTATAGTGACCTTTCATCTGGCCTTAAGATAATTAACAGATAAAAGTATTGTTTCCAGCTTGTATGGGCCACATACATGAGATACAATTCTATGCTTGTTGTGTTAGTTTGGATGAAAGACATGAATTGTTTTGATTTTTAAACTTAGTATTTATATACCTAAAAGAAGGATAGTCATTTTAATGAGATTTTTTTTGAGATGACAAAATACAAATATACAGAAAAATATTTAGATATTTAAAATACAGTATATGAATATGGTAACATTGGGGATGAAGAAAATAAAACAAAATTTGTCTATAGTTAAAATTAAATAAAGTAACAAAACCAAAACAACAAAAATCAATAAAAATATGACATGAGCACACGGAAATGATTATCAGAATGATGAATTGAAAAAGACAAATGAGATGCCTAAGGGAAAAGGAAATTTAGAAGCTAGGGACTTCCTGTTTTATTACCATATTTGTAGAATCATTTGTCCTAATATGTTGCTATAACAAAGATATAAAAATAAGTTTTCAGAAACAAAGTCATATAACAGTAAATAAATATTAATGAAGAAAGAACGATACCTTGTCCCATCATGTCCTGAATATTTTCTAAAAGTATATTATTTCAAAAACATGTTAGTAATGAATCAAACAGAATTAAGATGGAAAACTGAATCATGTACAGAAGGGAAGTGGTTACATCAAAGTATCTTTTATATGAATGATTTATAGGAGAGGAAAAACCCGAATTTCCACCTATCCATCTTAGACTTATGGTCTGTGGCCCAAGTAAAGACAGATTAACAAAAGTAAATGAAGCCCTTTAAAAAATATATGGAAATTTTGCATACACATGGGAGATAGTTTGAGAATGAGTAATTCTCCAAATTGCAGTTTAGGGAAAGGGAAGCTGGTGGATTAAAGGCAATCAGATCTTCTTTGCATTTTCATGACTCTGAAACAAAACTTCAAAGGCATGACTACAGGGAATAGAGCTGAAAAGGAAAGGTATGGAAACTCAACTGAAAGCAGTAGACTCTTATAGGCCAGATGAAATCCAGAAATATTTATCTTTAGATTTGGAAAATAAATAGCCACCACACAAAGTATTAGAACAAAGTGGCAAGCAATAATAATAAGAAGAATTTCACTCCTCGAGTTTCTTCAGTAAAGCTGTAATAGAAAAAAATATATATGTCCAGAGGTACACATTGTAGAATTCCCCCAAAATACTATTCTTGATGTGAGGTTCACAAACTGCACAGCAGACAGACTCTGCAGAAGGGGCCAATGACCTTTTTGTTGCACAATGATGTCACAGTGGGCAGCCTCTTTTAGGAGAGGACTTAAAGTAAAATAACAGATACAAGACTGGATTTTTTTCATCTTTTGTTTTTGTTTTTGACAATGTCACACACTGTACTTTTTTTGTTTTTATATTTAAAAAATAGTTCAAGAATTTTTTACAATGAGTTTTGATAATATTTATCATTCATCCCCCAACAGTTTCCAGATCCATCCTCTTCCCTTCCTGCTCAATTTTATATCTTCCCCAACACACATATTAAGGCCAATTTGTGCTGTGCAAATATTCTTAGATTTGTGGCCTTCCACTGGAGAATACTTGACTGATCATGGACTAACTTTTTTTTGAGAGAACTGATGCCCCCTTTTCTACCAACTAACAATTGACAATAACTCCTTGACCAGGGATATAATTCCATGCCCAACTTCCCTCACCATGGTGAGATTTGGTTTGGATAAGAATTCAATAGTTTTTTTTTTTTTTCTCTGCACCTTTTAAGTTGTGGGATACCATGTTAATCACTAGAACAAAAAGAAGCTTCCCAGATGAAGATTGAAAAGTATAACAATGTATAGGTATAACACTAAGTCATTAAGAGTCAGTTTAATACTATATTCTTTTAGCATCATAATAGTAGTAAGTTTCTTCTAGGGTCTATAATCTCTCTGGTCATAGGTTCTTGGCCCAATAAAGGTGCCATGCATGGATTTCATCTTGTAGAGAGGAACTTCAATCCATGGATTGTAGT
Organism: Mus minutoides; assembly: GCA_902729485.2. Lineage (NCBI taxonomy): Eukaryota > Metazoa > Chordata > Mammalia > Rodentia > Muridae > Mus > Mus minutoides. The sequence goes on from LR753322.1 coordinate 1,085,188, forward strand.
AGATGGATACTCCCATGATGTTTGTGGCACTATTGCATCAGTGGAAATATCTTGGCTGGCCAATCATTATTGTAGCTTGCAATTTTAACAATTGAGTATGATTGATGATTGTTTTTCTCCTCCAGTAGTATATACATAGTACCTTTTTATATTTTGAAAGCTAGACAATAGAGGAGAAGTTTCCAGGTCAGTAACATCATGATTTCTTCATGCTCAATGAATCAGATTTATAGTGTCTTCAGCAATAGGCTCTTACTAGTTCACAGTCAAAATCTGGGGATTACCCAGGAGATATTGCAAATATAATTGTAATGTTTGGAGGTCTTTATAATCTCATTGGCTAACAAATCCAAAGGATGCAGCCCATTTCTGGAACTAAGCATTTTAATTGATGGCCTCTGGTGTCTAGTAGAGACACTGTTGTTTCATTATAGGATATGTTTACTCTAAATTTTTTTAAATATATGTGTATAGATATAGTTTATGACATTTTACTTAGTATAGCTAAGTATTACTGTTATGAAAAGTCTTCAGGTTATTGTAACTTCCAGTTTCCTTAATCTACACAATCCTCCCCTCCCCACTGCAATTTATCTGACTCGGTTCCATAACTCATTATTCCAGTGTTTTCTATGTCCCCTCCCTCAAGAGCCCTTCTCTGTGAATCCTTAGTAATTCCCTTACTTATTTAGGTATTATAAATAAAGCAAATGTATCTACATATTCAAAGTTAATATCAATATGAGGTAAAGCATGCAACATCTGTCTTTCTGTACCTGGATTGCCTCACTTGGAATTATTCAAATTAAATCAAATGGTTCAGAGTACTTGATCATATTCACACCCTGCTCCAATTCCTCTAGATTAGCCCTCCTTCTCAACACACTCAAATTCAGGCCTTCTTAAAAATATTTTAGAAAGGATGGACCATACAGAGACTAACCCACCGGGGATCCATCCCATAATCAGTCACTAAACTCAGACACTACTGCATAGGACAGCAAGTGTTTACTGAAGGGACCCTGATATAGCTGACTCCCACAGAAGTGGATGCTCACAGTCATCCATAAGAGGGAGCACGGGACCCACATTGGAGAAGCTAGAGATAGAACCCCAGGAGTTGAAGGGGTCTGCAACCCTAGAAGAGGAACAATATGAACTAAACAGAACCCCCAGAACTCGTGTCTCTAGCATCACATGTAACAGAAGATGGCATGGTCAGCCATCATTTGGAGGAGAGGCCCCTTGGTACTGCAATCTTTATATGCCCCAATACAGGGGAATGCCAGGGCCAAGAAGTGGGAGTGGGTGGGCAGGGGAGCAGGGAGGGGGGAGGGGGGAGGGGACTTTCAGAATAGCATTTGAAATATAAATTAAGAAAATATCTAATAAAAAAAAAGAACTGGAAAAAATATTTTAGTTGCCAGGCATGGTTGCCTTTAATCCCAGCACTTGGAAGGCAGAGGCAGGTGAATTTCTGAGTTCAAGGCCAGCCTGGTCTACAGAGTGAGTTCCAGGACAGCAAGGGCTACACAGAGAAACCCTGTCTCAAAAAATTTTTTTCAACCCACCAAATACAATTTACAATATCATATAATTTTATATGTGTGGCTTTCCACTAGAGCATAGCTGATTTACCTGGGGTCACACTCTTAAAGAAAACTCTCTCTCTCTCTCTCTCTCTCTCTCTCTCTCTCTCTCTCTTTCTCTCTCTCTCACACACACACACACATACACACACACACAGAGAGAGAGAGAGAGAGAGAGAGAGAGAGAGAGAGAGAGAGAGACAGAGACAGAGACAGAGACAGAGAGAGACAGAAGTTATTCATTACCAATTGTTCCTTAGCTATGCCTGGGACCTAATGCTCACCTTCCCTCTTCAGGATAGGGTTTGGTCTGGCTTAATCTAACATATATTGTGTGTATGTTGTTGCAATTCTTGTAAGTTCATATATATGAACATATGGCCTGCTGTACTGAAAAATCGCTATGGTTTTGTAGTCATCTGTTGTCTCTAGATTTTAGATGCTTTCTATAAATATCTCAGAGCCTGAGAAGGAGTAGTTGTGTTATAGATATACATTTTAGGCTGATTATTCATCAGTCTTGCAGTGTCTGCACAATGATTGGTTATGAAGATTTTGGATTTTTTTATATATCTAAACTCCAAAGGCCTCCACTTCTCACTAGATAAACTAGTAGCTATGCAAAAAATTAGCTTGCACACATGCACAAACACACACACACACACACACACACACACACACGATCACTTTGAGTCATATTCATAGACATGGGTCTTCTCAAGTGGCAAATATATACCATGCAGCAAACAAAATTTATAGGTAATTAGAGGAGGGACACTGTAGACTAATATATGGGGGGATAAAATGGGCAGCTGTGTGTGCACACAACTGATAATACTATAAGTGAGAAATGCAAAATCAGGACACATAGGAACTTTGTTTGGCCGGATTTTGACCCTGGTTTGGGCCTTGAGGAAAATCCCGAGCCTGGCTCGAGTTTTGAGAACTGTCTCAGTCATTTCTGTATCAGGGTAACTCAGCAAGACCTGTTTGGCCCTGCCTCTGCCTTTTTTTTTTTTTTTTAACCATTGGCTCTGTCAGTTGCTCCATACCGTCTGTCACCCCTCCCCGCCTCCTATATCATCTTACCCCACCAAAAATCCCCATCCCTAGGTTCCTAACTTATATAAGTGAGAGGCTGATACCATAAAGTTGAGTTCCTGCTTTGGCAAGACTCTGGACTCAGCATGCCAGCAGTGATGGAGATTTGGGGGCTGAGCACTTTGGTTGTACTCCCCCTGAACCCTGAAAGTTGACATTCTTCTTGAAAGTAGGCAGTCCATGTAAGGTAGTCTGGCCCTGAAAGGATGGCCTTAGCCAAATCCTTCCACTCTCAGGCGACACAAGCATGGTGTGCCCATAAGGATAGTCTCAGACTTGGGGCCAGACACTCAAGGATGGTCTCAGCCCAGGGGGAATTGGGGTCATTGACACTTGCCATCCTGATCAGCCCTGGAAAGACCTGGGCAGGACCTGAACCTCTCTCCTCTTGCCTGGAACTGCCAGCAAAGAACCAGCAGACTGGAGCCCCATGTAAGGACTCCTTCCCTCCTGACAGAAGAAGGATAATGAGCCAATCTGTCTGTGGGTGAGTGTAACCCTATAAATTATAGGCAGTTCATATCCAGGTCTAACCCCCACCCCAGCCCCTATATTTCTCACTTGATCCCTTTGACAGCAGTCCTTGGTCCTCCCTGGCCCAAAAAACACCTTCCTTGGACTCCTGACTGACCCCTTCCATGTTCCCCCCATGCCTCTGCCTTCTGTCCCAAGGCCTTACAATAGGGAGGGGCTCAGTACTCAGTATACATCCAGCCTTTACCCAGTGAATGCCAACCCCTGCTGTTATCTGCCAATGGTATCCCTGGGACCCACAAGAGATTAAAGAACTCAAGAAGCCAGTGGCTGAGGATGGCCCTAATTCCCCCTGAGCTGAGACTATCCTTGAGGGCCTGGCACACCAGGCATGCATTGCCAGAGACTGGAAGGATTTGGCTAAGGCTTTCCTCTCAGGGCCAGACTACCTTAAATGGACTGCCTTCTTTCAAGAAGAGTGTTCAGGGGGAGCAGAACCAAAGTGCTCAGCCCCCAATCCCCTTCACTTCTGGCAGCTTGCTGGCACAGCTTATCAGTACTCTACCAGCATCCAACAAGCAGTCATTGCCCCTCCTTATCACGACCAGGTTCTAGCCTTAGATTTAGTAGCCAGGAAGAAGCTCGATAAAGGGCCTGCCAAATCCCCAATTTTGGGAATTAATCAGAAAGTCACTGAGGATCTTCCCTCATTTATTGATAGGGTTCATAAAAACCTAAAGAGAAAACTCCTTACCTGCGATCTACAAGATCACTCATCTGGGACAGCATGAATATGGATCATGGACTTGCTTGCACAGGGTTATGCAACCACCCTATCAACTGGTGGATAATTGTCACTGGGGATGTAGGCTCCTCCTCCTACCAGACCCAGACCTGACCCTTGGCTGCTACCCTTAAAGAGGCCCATAAAGATGACATGGCCATCCTTGTAAATATCTTGAAACAGAACTCTGTTGGCCCAGCGAAGTCTTGTTTTGGGTGTGGAGAAGAAGGATACCTTGGTCAAGGAAGAAATAAAGAAAGAAATTAAAGACCTTCTAGAGTTTAATGAAAAGGAAGCCACAACATTGCCAAACTTATGGGACACAATGAAAGCATTCCTAAGAGGTAAACTCATAGCTCTGAGTTCCTCTAAAAAGAAACTGTAGAGAGCATACACTAGCAGCTTGACCGCATACCTAAAAGCTCTACAACAAATGAAAGCAAATTCACCCAAGAAGAGAAGATGGCAGGAAATAATCAAACTCATGGGTGAAGTCAACCATGTGGAAACAAAAAGAACTATTTAAAGAATCAATCAAACCAGTAGCTGGTTCTTTGAGAAAGTCAACAAGATAGATAAACCCTTAGCCAGACTCGCTGGAGGGCACAGGGACAGCATCGTAATTAACAAAATCAGAAATGGAAAGGGAGACATAACAACACATCCTGAGGAAATACAAAACACCATCAGATACTTCTACAAAAAGCTATATTCAAAAAAAAAAAAAAAGAAGAAGCAGCCATTAATAGTCTCCCAACCATAAAAAGCCCAGGACTAGATGGGTTTAGTGCAGACTTCTATCAGACCTTCAAAGAAGACCGAATTCCAGTTCTTCTCAAACTATTCAACAAAATAGTGAAGGTATGCTACCCGATTCATTCTATGAAGCCACAATTACTCTGATACCTAAACCACATAAAGACACAACAAAGATAGAGAACTTCATACCAATTTCCCTTATGAATATCAATGCAAAAATACTCAATAAAATTTTCGCTAACTGAATCCAAGAACACATCAAACGATCATCCATCATGACCAAGTAGGCTTCATCCCAGGAATGCAGGGATGGTTTAATATACGGAAATCCATCAACATAATCCACTATATGAACAAACTCAAAGATAAAAACCACATGATCATCTCTTTAGATGCTGAGAAAGCATTTGACAAAATCCATCACACATTCATGATAAAAGTCTTAGAAAGATGAGGAATTCAAGGCCCATACCTAAACATGATAAAAGCAATCTACAGCAAACCAGTAGTCAACATCAAACTAAATGGAGAGAAGCTGGAAGCAATCCCACTAAACTCAGGGACTAGACAAGGGTGCCCACTTTCTCCCTACCTATTCAATATAGTACTTGAAGTCCTAGCCAGTGCAATTCGACAACAAAAGAAAGTCAATGGGATACAAATTGGAAAGGAAGAAGTCAAATTATCACTATTTGCAGATGGTATGATAGTATATATAAGTGACCCTATAAACTCCACCAGAGAACTACTAAACCTGATAAACAGCTTCAGTGAAGTACCTGGATATAAAATTAACTCTATCAAATCAATGGCCTTTCTCTACACAAAGGATAAATGGGCTGAGAAAGAAATTAGGAAAACAACACCCTTCACAAGAGTCACAAATAATATAAAATATCATGGTGTGACTCTACCTAACAAAGATCTGTATGATAAGAACTTCAAGTCTCTGAAGAAAGAAATTGAAAAAGATCTCCCATTCTCATGGATTGGGAGGATCAATATAGTAAAAATGGCTATCTTGCCTAAAGCAATCTACAGATTCAATGCAATCACCATCAAAATTCCAACTCAATTCTTCACAGAGGTAGAAAGAGCAATTTGCAAATTCATCTGAAATAACAAAAAACCTAGGATAGCAAAAACTATCCTCAACAATAAAAGAACCTCTGGTGGAATCACCATGCCTGACCTCAAGCTGTACTACAGAGCAATTGTCATAAAAACTGCATGGTGTCTCAAGGTGGTGGTGCATGCCTTTAATCTCAGAGCTCAGGAGGCAGAGGCAGGCAGATTTCTGAGTTTGAAACCAATCTGGTCTACAAAGTGAGTTCCAGGACATCCAGGGCCACACAGAGAAATCCTTTCTTGAAAAACCAAACCAAACCAAACCAAACCAAAACAAAACAAAACAAAAAAAAAAAAAAAAAAAAAAAAAAAAAAAAAAAAAAAAAAAAAAAAAAAAAAAAAAAA
>LR753322.1:1091467-1136153 GCA_902729485.2 Mus minutoides
AAAATCTGCATGGTATTGGTACAGAGGCAGACAGGTATATCAATGGAATAGGATTGAAGACCCAGAAATAAATCCACACACCTATGGTCACCTGATCTTTAACAAGGGAGCTAAAACCATCCAGTGGAAAAAAGATAGTATTTTCAATAAATGGTGCTAGCACAACAGGCAGTTATCATTTAGAAGAATGGGAATTAATCCATTCTTATCTCCTTGTACTAAGGTCAAGTCTAAGTGGTTTAAGGAACTCCATATCAAACCATAGACACTGAAACTTATAGAGGATAAAGTGGGGAAAACCTCGAAGATATGGGCACTGGGGAAAAATTCCTGAATTGAACAGGAATGGGTTGTGCTGTGAGATCAAGAAATGACAAATGGGACCTCATAAGGTTGCAAAGCTTCTGTAAGGCAAAAGATACTGTCAATAATACAAAAAGAACACTAACAGATTGGGAAAGGATCTTTACCATTCTTAAATCAGATAGGGGACTAATATCCAATATATATAAAGAACTCAAGAAGTTGGACACTAGAAAATCAAATAACCCCATTATAAAATGGGGCACAGAGCTAAACAAAGAATTCTCAACAGAGGAATACCTACTGGCTGAGAAGCACCTCAAAAAATGTTCAACATCCTTAATCATCAGGGAAATGCACATCAAAACAACCCTGAGATTCCACCTCACACTAGTCAGAATGGCTAAGATCAAAAGTTCACGTGACAGCAGATGCTGGCAAGGATGTGGAGAAAGAGGAACACTCCACTATTGTTGGTGGGAGTGCAAGCTTGTACAACCACTCTGGTGGTCCCTCAGAAAATTGGACATAGTACTACCAGAGGATCCTGCAATACCTCTCCTGGGCATATATCCGGAAGATGTTCCAACTGGTAATAAGGACACATGCTCCACTATGTTCATAGCAGCCTTATTTATAATAGCCAGAAGCTGGAAAGAATCCAGGTGTCCCTCAACAGGAGAATGGATACAGAAAATATGGTACATTTACACAATGGAGTACTATACTGTTATTATAAACAATGAATTTATGACATTCCTAGGCAAATGGATGGATCTGGTGGGTATCAGACAAAATGAGGTAACCCAATTACAAAGGAACTCACATAACCTGTACTCACTGATAAGTGGATATTAGCCCAGAAACCTAGATTACCCAAGATGCAATTGGCTAAACACATGAAACTCAAGAAGAATGAAGATCAAATTGTGGACATTTTGCCTCTTCTTAGAATTAGGAACAAAGCACACACTGAAGGAGTTACAGAGATCAAGTGTGGAGCTGAAACAAAAGGATGGTCCATCTAGTGACTGCTGCAGCCTGGGATCCATCCCATAATCAGCCACCAAAAGAAGACACTATTGCATATGCCAGCAAATTTTGCTGAAAGGGCCCTGATATAGATATAGCTGTCAAGCGTGAGGCTATGCCAGTGCCTGGCAAACATAGAAGTGGATGCTCGCAGTCAGCTATTAGATGGAACACAGGGTTCCCAAGGGAGGAGCTAGAGAAAATACCTAAGTAGCTGAAAGGGTCGCCAACCCTACAGGTAGAAGAACAATATGAACTAACTAGTACCCCCATAGCTCCTGTCTCTAGCTGTATATGTAGCAGAAGATGGCCTAGTTGGCCATCATTGGTAAGAGAGTCCCCTTGTTCATGCAAACTTATATGCCCCAGTACAGGGGAACACCAGGGCCAAGATGTGGGAGTGTGTGGGTAGGGGAGCAGGGCAGGGGGTGGGGGAGGGCTTAAGGGACTTTCGGTATAACATTTGAAATGTAAATGAAGAAAATATCTAATAAAAAAGAAAAAAATTTTTAAAAAGTAGATATGCCAATAATGCCCTTTGTCTCACCCCTAACTCTACAGGCCACTGCTCCCCCCACCAAGAACCACTGGAAACTGGAAGACCCCATATGAGTTGAGCAGTGGCCTATTCCTGCCCCCAAATTACAACAATTATACTTTTTGGTACAACAGCAATTAAAATTGGGACATTTGAGGGCCTCTACCAGCCCTTGGAATTCTTCCATTTTTGTGATTAAGAAAACTAATTGGTCCATGAGGTTGTTACATGACTTGAGAAAAATTAACAAGAGAATGATTCCTTTTGGGACCCCCAGAGGGGACTCCCATGGATCCTGGTGAGCCCTAACATCCATCATTTGACCATCATTAAAGATTATTTCTTCTCCATTCCCCTACAACCTGAAGATAGTGAGAAGTTTGCTTTCTGTTAATTTGGGGGGGGGGGGCTGATTCTAGGTTCGAGTGGATGGTTCTACCCCAAGGCATGGCCAATAGTCCCTCCCCCGCTTTGTGCCAATATTATATGCTTAATATTTTTTCATTCCTTTTAGATTATCCCAATATTTTATTTTACATGTATATGAATGATATTATTTTGGGTGCCCTTAGCTTTTCAGGCCTCCAAGAGCTTACTGATAAGTATCTCTCCATCCTTAAATATAATCATTTTTGTGTTGCTCCTGAAAAGTTTCAAAAGTTGCTGTTGTTTAAGATCCTGGGCTCCATGTTGTCCTTAGATGCTGTGTCCCTTGTTAAGCCTCAACTTCAAATTCAAGCTTCCTATACACTCCCACAGTTACAAAACCTTTTGAAAGAAATAAATTGGATGAGGTCTTAGATCTCCATTGCCACTGAAGATATAACAGCATTATTTGACCTTCTTGAGGGAAATGACCTCTCCATCCTTATACTGCTGACATCTTACCATATCCAGCTGTTGATTAAAATGCAACAGGTCATTGATTTGGCCACACTTAAACAATTTGATCCCAACCTACCCCTCATTTTATATATTTTCCCTGGAGAAACGTTTTACACCACACTACTTGGCCAAGAGGGCAAACCCATCCATTCAATCTACCTTTCAGTGAGAGGGGCTTCTTGAGTTTATTCTACAGCTAACCAGCTGTCCCATTTCATTGTTAAGGGGAGAGATCTTCAATTAGGCTCTTTGGAACAGAGCCTTCTGTCCTCATTTAAAAACACAGATTTCCTTTGGTTACAGAGAAACACTAGCCAGGTTGCTCTGGCCCTAGAGGGCTTTCCAGGAGAAACTGATTGACGCTTTGGACCATATACGTGGATGAGTTCCTTTGCCAGACTTGAATGGAAGCCCCCCAGTCTCTATCTAGCCCGACCCAAATTATCCTGCCATTAGTAAAGATGGCCTGGGGTTCTCCATTGTTTTTTTTTTTTCCACCTTTCTCATCAGACAGCTGTCAGACCTCCAAGAAACTGAGGGCTCTGCCTAATTTAAAGAATTATGTGCAGGCATTGATGGGAAACGGGGCCCTTGGTCCCATGAAGGCTCGATGCCCCAATGTAGGGGAATGTGAGAGTGGGGAGGTAGGGGTAGGTGGGTGGGGGTATACCCTCATAGAAGCAGGAGGGAGTGGGATAGGGGAGTTCTGGGGTGGAAATCAGGAAAGAGGATAAAATTTGAAATGTAAATAAATAAAATATTCAATAAAAGAAAATAAGGTCATTATATAGACAATTCTTATCCCCTTTCTTTTGATGGACCAGAAGGTATAGATTGCACAAGATACTAGGTAGACTTGCCACTGAAATCATTACAAAGAGACAAACACAAAGAATGTGGGGCAGTTTATACTTTAATTATAAGAGTTTCCATTGACACCCTGAGCTCTGGTTATGCTGCTATTTGAGCATACTTGTTGCAAACTTTGAAACTGGACTGAATTTTGATAAACCTATAATCCCAAGATTGAAGTTATAATTTACAGTAGCTGTTATTAAGGTGGATGGTGATATTATGAAGAAATTAAAGAAGCAGATTCTTGTCATCAGAGTTTTAAGCAATTCAAAAGCTGAAGCCTTTTCCAATGTAAAACTTTTTCAGGATGTCTGAAAGTAGAAGAACGCAAATAGATCCATGGCTATCACCCTGCACAAGTCCNAGTGGATCAAAGACCTCAACATAAGACCAAACACTCTAAATTGACTAGAAGATAAAATGGAAAATATCCTTGAATGCATTGGCATAGGAAAAGACTTTCTGGACAGAAAAGTGATGGTATAGACACTAAGAACAACAATTAATAAATGGGACTTCATAAAACTGAAAAGCTTCTGTAAGGCAAAGGGCACAGTCAATAGGTCAAAACAACAGCCTACAAAATGGGAAAAGATTTTCACCAACTCTACATCTGACAGAGTACTAATATCCAAAATATATAAAGAACTCAAGAAACTAAGTAACAAAAAATCGAAATAATCCAATTAAAAATAGGAAACAGATATAAGCAGAGAATTCTCAATAAAGAAATCTCAAATGGCTGAGAAACACTTAAAGAAATATTCTAAATAGCCATGGGGAAATGCAAATCAAAACTACTTTGAGATTTCCTCTTAACACCTGTCAGAATGGATAAGTTCAATAACAAACATGACAGGTCATGCTGGCAAAGATGTGGTGCAAGGTAAACACTGCTCCATTGCTGGAAGGAGTGTGAGTTCATACAGCCACTGTGAAAACCAATGTGGCAGTTCCTCAGAAAACTGGAAATTGATCTGCCTCAATACCCAGGTAGGGCATATAATCACCCTAGAATGTTCCACAAGGACATCTGCCTAACTGTGTTTCTTGTGACTTTATTCATAATAGCCAGAAACTGGAAACAACATAGAAAATCCCCAACCAAAGAATGGATAAAGAAAATGTGGTAATGAGTATTCCTCACTACATACGAAATCTACAGGGAAATGGATGAAACAAGAAAAATCACCTTGAGTGAGGTAACCCAGATCCAGAAAGACAAATATTGTATGTATTTAATTATTAATGGATATTAGCCATTAAGTAAATGATAACCAAGCTATAGTCAATAGACTCAGAGAGGTTAGGTAAAGCAGACAGGTCTAGGGCAAATGTGTGGATCTCCCTGGGGGAAGAAAAGAGATTTTGCAAGTGAACTGGGAGCAGGTGGGGACAGTAGGGGAGGACTCAGGATAGGGTATATGAGGTGGAGGGAGAAAGTGTAGACAGAGATGACTAGCATTGGCAGGCTTTTGTGTAGCCAGAGGGAATGCAGAAGCCTAGAGCAATAGAAACGTCCTGAATGTATGAAGGTGATCCTAAGGAGAACTCCTAATAATGGAGGATACCAACTCTCAAGTGACCATCTCTTTTTGCCAGGCAAGATTTCCAGTGGTGAGACTGGGTTGTATTTAGTTGAGTTTATGGCCATGGAAATCCCTAAACAACCCAGGCTGCTGGTAAGACTAAGGGCTACTCTTTCTAAACTTACAAGAGGGTCTTTGGCCCTATGACTCACTGACTATGAAGAAGTGCTTCTGGTGCTTACAGAGAGCCTTCACATCTATTTTCTAGGGCCTATGGTGCAGGAAGGCACTCTACAAGTGACCCAAAGAGAAACAAAAATATCCATAAAATGACTGCCAATGATATTCTGCTATATTCATAAATCCAAATAGATGCAGAGACCCATAGCCAGACATCACACGCACACACACACACACACACACATACAGAAAGAAAGAGAGAGAGAGAGAGAGAGAGGAGAGAGAGAGAGAGAGAGAGAGAGAGAGAGAGAGAGAGAGAGAGAGAGAGAGACTCCTCTCCTCAGAGCTCTGGCAATCCTGTGAAAATTGTAAGAACCAGAGTGGATGGAGGACACATGGAGAACAAGGATGGAGCACACATGGAGAACAAGATCCTCTGAATCAACTAAACCTGGATCACATGAACTCACAGAGACTGGAGCAAAGAGCACAGGGCCTACATGAGTGTGTACCAGATCCTCTGCATATATATATATATATATATATATATATATATATATATATATATATATATATATATATATATTACAGATATTAACCTAACATTTTATGTGACTGCTAACTGAGAGAATGAGTGTGCCTGTGACATGTGGGCCGCATTTTGTGACTCCTTTGCGTTGCTCTGTCCAGCTTCAATAAGATAGTTTTTGCTTTGTTTTATATTTTATTTTGTCATGTTTGATTGTTATCTCTTAGAATCCTGTTCTTTTCTAATAAAAGACAGAAAGAGGATATATCTGGAGGGGAGAAGAGGTGGGAAGGAACTAGGAGAAGTAGAGTTAGGGGAAACTATAATCAGGATATATTGTGTGAGAAAAGAATCTATCTTCAATAAAGTGGAAAAATAATGGGAAAAATGTCTGTTAGCCTCAAGTCATTTTTCATGTTAGGAATTTTTGAATTAAATTGAATTATCAAAATATCTGTAACCATTAAAATATGTTCTCCATAGAATAAATTCTATTAAGCTGTCCCTACATTATGAGCTAATACTACCATCTGTTTGCTTACTTCATGGATGCATTTTAAACTTTATTAGAGGAAGAGGAGAAACCATAGTCTATATCATTTCCTGCATCTCCTCCAATCTCTTTATGTACTAAAGTTTAAAATGTATTCATGAAGTAGACACAATTATGAAAATCAACAACCATTAAGCATACACAAAAAGAAAATCAAAAAGAGATATCACTTAACACATATTAAAATGGCTATTTTCAAAACTAAAATAGGTAATGAATGGTAGTAAGCATGTAGCAAAAATAAAATTGTTAGAAATACATACTAATTCAACCATCTGAAAAATAATACAACAACTTATCAAAATTTTGCTACCATATGGCATAGCAATCAATTTTTTAATATAAAATGAAATTTCTTCATTCTATGTCCACTGGACCATACTCATGTGGCAACATAGATAATACTTGGGAATTTTATGATGAGGAAAATAAGCAAGAAACATAAAGAGAAATAGCATGTATGTCACTCGATAGTATACCCTAAAATGTAATTCACATTTCCTGTTTTCAAAACCTACTCCAAGACACATTATTCCTAATAGTATAATGATAGCAGAAAAAAAATATATAAAACAATGAAAAAGTGAAAATAAAAAATAAAACAACACATACATGGGTTATTTAAAATACACAATCGCACCATGATCATTCAGCAAAGGACAGAAATTTTAACACATCATGCTATAAAAATTTTGTATGTTCACCCAAAGAATGATTTTACATAATTTCCTTATGTAATGGTTAGTCTTCAGTGACTAGATTGACTAGATTTATAATCACTTATGAGAGATTTTTCTGGGCATGGCTATTAGTGCATTTCCAGAGCACTTTAAGTAATAAAGAAGCACATGGAATGGTAGCCAGAATTTAGCACTATGAATCAAAATAAACCCTTTCTTTTTTTTTTTTTTTTTTTTTTTTTTAANCTTCTACATGATAGCTGCCAGTTGTGCCAGCACCATTTGTTGAAAAGGCTGTCTTTTTTCCACTGGATAGTTTTAGCTCCCTTGTCAAAGATCAGGTGAGCATAGGTGTGTGGATTCATTTCTGGGTCTTCGATCCTATTCCATTGATCTACCTGTCTGTTGCTGTACCAGTACCATGCAGTTTTTGTTACGATTGCTAAACCCTTTCTTAAGTTGCTTTTGTCAGTTATTTTATCATAGCAGTGAGAAAAGCAACTGATAAACCTTACATGAACTCTAACAGGAAAAAGTTGAAATACAATGATGAAAATTATTTTTATAAGAAAAAAATGGGAGAAAAATATCATGCATGATTTCTTTATGCCACAAAAGAAAAAAAATCAATAAATTAGATCTTTTCAAAATTAACAATTTTCTTATAGAACAGTAGTAAGGAGATTAAGTAAGATCTATAAAATTGAAGAAATATTGTCATGTCACTTATGTGGAAAGAAACTAGTATTCAGAATGTGTAAGACCTAAAAAAAAAAACAAAATTAAAAATGTACATATATGTAGCAATGTAATAGTAAAAAAAACAATGCCCCTTACATCCTGAGATTGGAACGTTTGTTGAACTTCACAACCAGAGTTAATAATACAATGAAATTACTCACTCAAGACTTAAAATTAATAATCTACTGTGTACTCAGCCTGTTTCTTTAATCAACATTTAAGAGAAAAATATAAGAACCAATCTAACTTGCCTTTGATTTCCATGTAATCAACTTTTACAACATAAGCTAATATATAACTGTAAACTTAAGTTACATACTCTTCCATGCCCCTGACATAGGAAAATAGAGGTTGGAAACAATCTGCTAAAATATGTATCTACCATATATGTTGAAAACAACATTTAAGTATTCATTGATAAACAGTAATGATTGCCGTGCCCTATTAAAGATTTCTTTAAAGTATCCCATTCTTTCACTATCAAATACTTCCTGATCTTTTCACTAAAGACAGAAAAATGTCATTTTTTTAGTTACAGACTCACACAGTAGCAAATGCATTCACACAGAAACAGATACATTTAAGAGTAGGAACAGATTCACATGACAACCATCAGGCAGACACGGATTCAGCCTCATGTAACAGACAGAGGACAAAAGACAGGGAACATGAAGTAAAAACTTCAAATCTTGGATCTCCCTTGCTTAAATGACACCAAGGGAAAGTGTTTTGATTCCATTCTTTAATGTGACACTAATGTATTATTGGTTACTCTGAGTTAATCATCAATGTATTTAATCCACTCAGATAAGAGTATGATAAACATCACCAAAGAGGAAAGCATAAAAGAAACAGATTAACGGATTGATACATATAACCTACCAAAGTTAAATCAAGATTAAGTGAACAATTAAATCATATATACAACTCCTAGTCAAATAGAAATAGTAATTAAAAAATTTTAAGCAAAAATGTCCAGGGCCAGATGGACTAGTTGAAGAATTTTACTAAACTTTCAAAAAAGAACCAATGCCATTATTTCTCAAAGTATTCCACAAAATAGAACTTGGGTAATGTTTCCTAATTGTTTTTTATACAGCTACTATTTGCTTTAATATCAAAATCACCTAAAGACCCAACAAGAAAGAAAATTATAGACTAGTAGTTCTTAAGAACATATATAAAAAATTCTCAATAAAATACTTTCAAAATATTCTAGAATATACCACAAAAATTATCTGCTATGGTCAAGTGTATTCATCCTAGAGTTTCAGGGATCATTCAACACATGTAAATCAGTAAATGTAATCCACCACATTACCAGACCAAAAGACCAAAAAACAAACAAACAAACAAAGCAATGGCAACAACAATACTATCATCTCATGCTCATTTTATCAGATGGAGAAAAAGTCTGAGAAATATCTAGCATCACTTCATGATACAAGTCCTGTAGAGACTAGGAAAACAAGGGATACATCTTAACAGAATAAAGGCAATTTATAGTAAGTCCACCGTCAATATCATCCTAAATGGAAAGAAACTCAAAACATTTCCACTAAAATCAAGAACAAATCAAGCATATCTACTTTTACCACAACTATTCAATATGCTACTTGACTACTGAAGGGGACCAATACAGGGAAGGGGGTTGTCAGTGTATCTTTAAATCCAGGTGATATGACACTCTATACATAAAAGGCCCCAAGGTGTCCACATTTGTTAAACACTTTCAGCAAAGTAGCAGAATACAAAAATAACAGAAAATTTAAGTCAGGGACTTATATAATAAAAACTTTAAGACATTGAAGAAAGAAACTGAAGAAGAAATACTTCAGAAAATAGAAATATCTCCCATGCACATAGATTGGTAGAATTAATATTGTGAAAATGGCTATCCTGCCAAAAGCAATCTGCAGATTCAATGTAAAAATTCCAACATAATTCTTCACATAATTTAGGAAAAAAAAAAAACAATTTTCAATCTCATGTGGAAACCCAAAACCATCCTGGAGATATAAAACAATGCTGAATGGTCAAATAAGTGCTGGAAGCATCATATCCCATATTTCAATGTATATTACAAAGTTACATAATAAAAATATCATGGTATTAGCATAAAAACTGTCACATTGATCAATTGAATGTAATTCAAAATCCAGATATAATTTCACACTTACATGAATACCTGATTTTTGACAAGGAAACAAAAAGGACACAGAATGGGAAACTATTTTGCCAGCTATAAACCCAATAGAAAATTAATGTCTAGAATATATAAAAAAAATTAAAAACAAACAAGGAAAACAAATTAATTCAATTAAAGCTGGGGTATAGACCAAAAAGAAAATAAAACAGAGTTGTCTGAGAAAGGCTTAAATTAACTTTTAACACATTTAGCCAACAGGAAAATGTATGTTAAAACTACATTGAGATTTTATATTATGCCATTCATTCTGATTTCCCCAAGGAAAGGGGAACAATATTCAAGGCTGGTGGACTGCAAACTTGTACAGCCACTATGGAAATCAGTATATAGATTCATGAGGAAACTTGGAATCAGTAGAACTCAAGATCAAACTACAACTATGCTTAGGCATGGTCTTAGGATTTCTATTTCTGTGAATTGATACCATGATCAGGGCAACTCTTATAAGGAAAATGTTTCATTGGAGGCTAGCTTATAATCTAAAGGTTTCATCCATTGTCCTCTTGAGGGGTAGCATGGCAGCATTCAGGTAGACATGGTACTGGCAAAGTAGTTAAGATTTCTATATCTTGGTCTGAAGGCAGTAAGAAGAGAGACACTGGGCCTGGTTTGAGCATTTCAAACCACAAAACCCACTCCCAGTTACACACTGTCTCCAACAGTCTGCACTTCTCCAACGAGGCCACACCTCCTAATAGTGCCACTCCCTTGACAGGCATATATCCAAAGGACTCGATATTTCACCACAGAAATAGAGAGAGGTGGGGGGGAGTATATCTATCCCAATTATACATTCTGGAACTAGGGAGGGGACCACAAGATGTGTTCGGAGACCTACTATGAGTTGGACATCAGTCAAAACTCCATAATCACCTGTCCTTAATAAGCCCCTACTTTAACTGGAGGGCCACCTTGTTTCTTGGGATCTCCTGGGATCAGTGTCAATTCAGAACCAGTATCCAATAGACCCCCCCCCCCAAAAAAAAGTCTGATTCTTTCTTCTCCCCCAGTGTACTGTTAGCCTTGTAAGAGGCCGTAGGTCCCTCTGGGGAAGAACTGGAGAAAGACTAACAGCAAAACTTGTAGGTGTTTTATCCAAATCCTTCCCCAGGGGAACCTGGACACCATTTCATTCAAGGGCTTCTGGATCTGCAAATTGGCTCAAACCTGGAAATTGATTCACTGGCCAATATTGTCTTCTACCATGATCTAATGTAGCCTTTCTTTCATTTGCTTGAGAATTTTTTCTGCTTTTACAGATCAAACAGATATGCAGTAGGCTTCCTATCTATTCCTTGCTTGGAAACACCATGATGGATTAGCCAGTTCCAAAGGTCCAAACGAGTCAAACCATTATAAATTTCACCTATCCTGTGCTGACTACTATGGGGTATGTCATTATAAACATTGTTTTGTCTACAGTGTCCATTATAATAACTACTATCACCTTGTCTCTGGTGATTCAATGCTGCCACCTGGCCCTTGTTACCTTGGTGACTAATTAAACCCATTGAATTTAATTCATCTAATTGAGCAGCAGCATCTCCAACCCTAAGGTCTGTCACAAGGAAAATCACAAGAACAAAACTCTTCAAATGTTCTGGTGCCCCTCTCACCAGTTTTCGTCATATAGTGCTGGTGAAAGGCATATCTTCTGGACCTTCTCATTGTGGAGGATTAGGTTTTACACAATATATCCACTCTAGCATTGCAATTTCCCTAAGCCCTTACATGCATACTTAAAATTGCCAAAGTGGCCAAGCAACTCAGACTAGATAATTCATGAGCCTAGGAGAAAACCCACTACTATAACTCTGATAAAGAAGATAGCGATACAGTTGTATAGATTTTTAATGCAATACCCATCAAAGCTTTAGCTCTAGAAATGATCTAGTGACAGATTGCATATTGTAGAAATAATCTCTTATGCACTGTGTAAACATATTCAGCTGTCAATAAAATGATGTTGGCCTATTAGCATAGGCAGGAAAGAGGGAGGTGGAAGTTCCAGTTGACAGAGAGGATTTTATGGGGTTGAGTCAGATGCAGAGAAATTTGTTTCAGATACAAAAGAACATGGTTGTATGAAACTGAGGACTAGATAAATAGTCATTGTACTGGCTAGTTTTGTGTCAACTTGACACAGCTGGGGTTATCACAGAGAAAGGAGCTTCAGTTGGGGAAGTACCTCATGAGAACTAGCTGTGGGGTATTTTCTCAATTAGTGATCAAGGGGGAAAGGCCCCTTGTGGGTGGGACCATCTCTGGGCTGGTAGTCTTGTATTCTATAAGAGAGCAGGCTGAGCAAGCCAGAGGAAGCAAGCCAGTAAAGAACATCCTTCCATGGCTTCTGCATCAGCTCCTGCTTTCTGACCTGCTTGAGTTCCAGTCCTGACTTCCTCTGGTGATGAACAGCTGTATGGAAGTGCAAGCTGAAAAAACACTTTCCTCTCCAACGTGCTTCTTGGTCATGATCTTTTGTCCAGGAATAGAAACCCTGACTAAGACAGGCATGTGGCCAAACTTACAAAAAAGTAAATATGTAATTAAGGTATGAACTAGTTGGGGAGGGGAAGGTCTAAGGATTTATTTACATATAATTAAGTCTCAGAGTTGTTATTTTGGGGAACTTATGAAAACAGTGGGAAAGCTCACAGTTACAACATGTTAGGATGGAGATTCCATCACAAAACACAAAACAGAAAGTGATACAGGGCTCTGGATCTCTTTTACAACAACCTGTTTTTACAAGATATCAGAAGTCTAATTAATCCAATGAGAACTATCTTATTTTATCCTGAAAGGAGCTCCTTTCAGTGACCTTAGACTGTTAGGAGACAGATTTTAAATCTGACTAACTCTCAGCACTGCCACTATGGAGGTGAATGTCCTAATACATGAACAGCTGGAGACACATTAGCACACTTAAATTATACCCAAACCAGAACATTCTGATAGGGGAACAATGACAGGGATAGTAAATATTCTATATTATAAGAATTCATTGTAAGAAGTAATCTACATGTACATTTCATGAATAGTTTGTTCTGAGTTAATCTTCAGACTGGATGTCATCCAAATTATTGGCTCAAAGGGAACCCTTTCCCAGTGACAAAGAGAAAATGGTAAGAACAGTCACAACACATAATATCAGAGACAAGTCTGATCATCTAATCAGAGAGGCAAGAATACACTTTGAAATGACTGACTCCCTTTGTTTCCCCTCCCTATATAATCTGCTGGCTAAGGATGAGATGGAAGAAAGATCTGTCTTCTCAAATTGCAGGCTTTCTGAATGAAACGCAGCTTAAAGATTCAATTCCTGTTATTGTCTTTTACAGTTGTGATGGGTAAGGCTATAAGGACTATTTTCAATTTTATACTTGGCCTTCCAAGGTTCATCTCCATTACATAGTACAAAATGTATTAACTCTACCAATAGTCAGTCTCTAACTCTAATGTTAGATCACAAGCCTACCTCTTTAAGTGGTTGGTGAATCTGGGAGACTAGCTCTGACATCCTAGAGAAATCAGACCACACCTTCCTGGAGTTCTTTCCTTTGGACAGAGTTTTCAGAGGGTGATAAGCTCCTTCTTCTAACTGCAATATAAGTTTATGATCCTGCCCAATACCTGGCCCTTGAAATATAGGCTATAGCAAACTAAGTCATGTGATATGGAAAACCCCATTAACCCCCAAGCTTATAAAAGCCAGGATATTTCCATTATTCAGGGGATTTCTCTGAAGGTTCTCTTTTCCCTTCAAGCTAGCTTTTATACTGATAATGACAGCTAACTCTCTTACTCTTTTACTTTAATATATCTCTTTTTAATTTTTTATTTACTCCACCAATCCCCCTACTTCTGTCTCACTGCCCTAGCATTCTCCTACACTGGGGCATCAAAGACTTCATAAGGCCAAGAATCTCCCCTCCCATTGATGTCAGATAAGGCCTTCCTCTGCTACATATGCAGATGGAGCCTTGTGTTCCTCTATGTGTACTCCTTGGTTGGTGGTTTAGACCCTGGGAGCACTGGTGGGGGGAAGTCTGGTTGGTTGATATTGTTGTTTTTCCTATGGGGTTGCAAACCCCTTCAGCTCCTTCAGATCTTTCTCTAATTCCTCCATTGTGGATCCTGTGATCAGTTCAATGGTTGTCTGCAAGCCTCAACCTCTGCATATGTCAGGCTCTGGCAGAGCCTCTCAGGAGACAGCTAGCAAGCACTTGTTGGCATCCACAATTGTGTCTGGGTTTGGTGTCTATATATGGATGGATCCCTCGTAGGGCAGTCTCTGGATGGCCTTTCCTTCAGTCTCTGGTAAGATCTTTGTCCCTGCATTTCCTTTACACAGGAGCAATTCTGGGTTAATATTTTTGAGATGTGTGGGTGGCCCAACACCTCACTTGGGGGTCATGCCTAACCTCTGGATATAATGTCTACAGGTTATCTCTCCCCTTTGTTTGGTATTTAAGCTAATGTCATCCCAGCTGAGTCCTGGGAGCCTCTTGCTTTCCTGGCATCTGTGACTTTCTGGTGGCTACCTCCAGTTCCCCATCTTCCATTGCTACACATCTCTTTTCATTCCTGATCCTCTGTACATCTCTCCCATTTTCTCCCACACCCAATCCTGCCTCTCTTTTATCCCCTCCCCCTCCTTTCTTCCTCTCAATCCCTCCTACCCTCTACCTCCCATGATTATTTTGTTCCCTCTTCTAAGTAATACTGAAGCATCCACACTTTGGTCTTCCTTCTTCTTGAGCTTCATATGGCAGTTGAGTTGTATCATGGGTATTCCCATAATATTTTTTGAGTATTTGGGAATTTCATATCACGCACCCTCACTTCCTGGTGCCCCCAGGTCCATGCCTCATCTTTGTGACCCTCCCCAACAACAAAAGAATAAAAGAAAAAAACAAGGTAAATTTTTGTTGTCCATATACTCACTGGAGCACATGGCTGAATGGCAAGTAGCCTGCCTCTTAAAGGAAACTTGAGTCTGTCCCAATCTGCAACCCCCCCTCAGCAGCCCTTAATTGTGGAGAGCTATCTTTCAACATACTTAACTCATTTTTTGTACTAGCCAGCTGTTTTTAAAAAAATGACATCATAAAATTTGTAGGCAAATGGATGGAACTAGAAAAGAATCATCCTGAGTGAGGTAATCCACACCCAGAAAGACAAACATGATATATACTCACTTCTAAGTGGATATTGGCTATAAAGTAAAAGACAATCATGCTACAGTCCACAGACACAAAGAGGGTAAATTCATCTTTTTTGAAGCAATTTTTGTAGCATACATGTTCAGTGTATAATCAAGACTGTCAAGCGTACATAACAAGTGGGGTATCACATAAGTACTTATAATTCCAGCTCTGAGGGTTCCAATGCTCTGTTTTGGCCTTCCATGTCCAAGCACGAACATCTGTACACAATCACACACACACACACACACACACACACACACACACACACACACTTTAAACATTTATTTCTTTTAGATTTTCCAGTTTATCATGCATTTGTTTTCAAAATACTGCTTAGTAAACATACATGTTTCAGGGATAATTCTTTTAATGTCATTCCTTGTTATCTATCTAAAATGGAAACAATTATTTTTGTCATTATATAGAGAAAGTATATACCATTGATTTTATAAAGACACTGACAATAAAGAATCACATTAACTTTCAGAAGACTTTGGATTTGAACCTTTGAACCACTCAAGACCTCTCAACTTTTGTAGACTATTAAGATGAACTAAATATATCATCTAAATTGGAAGCTTTTTAACTTTGGTTTATGAAGGCTTAGCCACTTAGAATGTGCCTGTGCTTTGTTCCCTGAAACTTTTGTCAGTCTATGAGCCTCATATATCTGCACTAATGCTCAACAAATAGGTTCACTCCTCAAAAGCAGAGTCTATGTCATTCCATAACATGCTTGTGTTTCATATTCTAGTTTCATGGCTAAAAAAGCACTCCTCACCATTAGAAGCAGTATGACTGTAGTTTCTCTAAACAAAGTTTCACTCCAGACACATCTGCTACTGCTACACCAATAGCATGCATAACTCAGAAATTGAAGCCATTGCCGAAGTAAACTACCACCCAATTTACTGGACCCTGGGGCTGCTTTCATTAACTACATACTTGTACAGTAGTGCTTGATTCCATGATCCCTATCTGAGAACATGTACCATAGATTATGGAGCAAAGCATGTAGAGCTGTGTCAAGATTTGCACAGCACTAGAGTTTATCCTGAATCATAATTTTGACTTCCTCTTTCTTCCAGAAGTATTCATACTTGACCAAAAGTTACCAAAGAAAGCAACAGATCACCAAACGCAGACACTATTGCATATACCAACAAGATTTTGCTGAAAGGGCCCTGATATAGCTGTCTCCTGTGAGGCTATGCCAGTGTCTAACAAATACAGAAGTGGATATTCACAGTCATATATTGGATGGAACACAGGGTCCCAATAAAGGAGCTAGAACAAGTACCCAAGGAGCTGAAGGAGTCTGGAGCCCTATGAGAGGAACAACAATATGAACTAACCAGTATCCCCCGAGCTTGTGTCTCTAGCTGCATATGTAGCAAAGGATGGCCTAGTTGGGAGGAGAGGCCCTTGGTCTTGCGAAGATTCTATGCCCCATTATAGGGGACTGCCAGGGCCAGAAAGTGGGAATGGGTGGGCTGGAGAGCAGGGGGAGAGGGGAGGGGATAGGGGATTTTCAGAGAGGAAACTAGAAAAGGAGATAGCATTTGAAATGTAACTGAAGAAAATATCCAATAAGAAAAAGAAATAAGTCAAAATATCACTATTTGTAGATGATAAGATAGTATATATAAGAGACCAAAAAAATTCCACCAGGGAACTCATAAACTTGATAAACAGTTTCAGTAAAGTAGCTAGATATAAAATTAACTCAAACAAATCAATGGCCTTTCTCTACACAAAGGATAAATGGGCTGAGAAAGAAATTAGGGAAACAACATCCTTCACAATAGTCACAAAGAATATAAAATATTTTGGTGTGACTCTAACTAAGGAAGTGAAAGATCTGTATGATAAGAACTTCAAGTCTCTGAAGAAAGAAAGCCAAGAAAATCTCAGAAGATGGAAACAGCTCCCATGCTCATGGATTGGCAGGATCAATATAGTAAAAATGGCTATCTTGACTAAAGCAATCTACAGACTTAATGCAATCCCCAATAAAATTCCAACTCAATTCTTCACTGAGTTAGAAAGGGCGATTTGAAAATTCATCTGAAATAACAAAAACCCAGTATAGCAAAAACTATTATCAACAATAAAAGAACCTCAGGTGGAATCACCATGCCTGACTTCAAGCTGTACTACAAAGCAATTGTGATAAAAACTACATGGTACTGGTACAGTGACAGACAGGTAGATCAATGCAATAGAATTGAAGACCCAGAAATGAACCCACACACCTATGTTCACTTGATCTTTGACAAAGGAGCTAAAACCATCCAGTGGAAAAAAGAGCATTTTCAACAAATGGTGCTGGCACAACTGGTGGTTATCATGAAGAAGAATAGGAATTGATCCATTCTTATCTCCTTGTACTAAGGTTAAGTCTAAGTGTTTTAAGGAACTCCACATAAAACCAGAGACACTGAAACTTATAGAGGAGAAAGTGGGGGAAAGCCTCAAAGATATGGGCACTGGGGAAAAATTACTGAATAGAACAGCATTGGTTTGTGCTGTAAGATCGAGAATTAACAAATGGGACCTCATAAAACTGCAAAGCTTCTGTAAGGCAAAAGATACTGTCAATAAGACAAAAAAGGCCACCTACAGATTGGGAAAGGGTCTTTACCAATCCTAAATCAGATAGGGGACTAATATCCAATATATATAAAGAACTCAAGAAGGTGGGCTCCAGAAAATCAAATAACCCCATTAAAAAAAAGAGGCACAGAGCTAAACAAAGAATTCTCAACAGAGGAATACCTACTGGCTGAGAAGTACCTGAAAAAAAAGTTCAACATCCTTAATCATCAGGAAAATGCAAATCAAAACAACTCTGAGATTCCACCTCATACCAGTCAGAATGGCTAAGATCAAAAATTCAGGTGACAGCAGATGCTGGCGAGGATGTGGAGAAAAAGGAACACTCCTTTATTGTTGGTGGGATTACAAGCTTGTACAACCACTCTGGAAATCAGTCTGGTGGTTCCCCAGAAAATTGGACGTAGTACTACAGCAGGATCCCACAATACCTCTCCTGGGCATATATCCAGAAGATGTTCCAACTGGTAATAAGGACACATGCTCAACTATGTTCATAGCAGCCTTATTTTTTTTTTCGATTTTTTTTCGAGGTAGGGTTTTTCTGTATAGCCCTGGCTGTCCTGGAACTCACTTTGTAGACCAGGCTGGCCTGGAACTCAGAAATCCGCCTGCCTCTGCCTCCTGAGTGCTAGGATTAAAGGGGTGCGCCACCACACCCGGCTGCATAGCAGCCTCATTTATAATAGCCAGAAAGTGGAAAAAAAAAACAGATGCCCTTCAACAGAGGAATGGATACAGAAAATATGGTAAACTTACACAATGGAGTACAACTCAGCTATTAAAAACAATGAATTTATGAAATTCCTAGGCAAATGGATGAATCTGGAGCGTATCATCCTGAGTGAGGTAACCCAATCACAAAAGAACTCACATAACATGTACTCACTGATAAGTGGATATTAGCCCAGAAGCTTAGAATACCCAAGATACAATTTGTGAAACACATGAAACTCAAGAACAATGAAGCCCAAAGTGTGGACACTTTGCCCCTTCTTAGAATTAGGAACAAACATACATGGAAGGAGTTACAGAGATCAAGTGTGGAGCTGAGATAAAAGGATGGACCAACCAGTGACTGCTGCAGCCGGGGATGCATTCCATAATCAGCCACCAAATGCAGACACTATTGCATAAGCCAGCAAGATTTTGCTGAAGGACCCTGATATAGCTGTCTTTTGTGAGGCTATGCCAGTGCCTGGCAAACACAGAAGTGGAAGCTCACAGTCAGCTATTGGATGGAACATAGGGTTCCCAATGGAGGAGCTAGAGAAAGTTACCAAGGAGCTGAAGGGGTCTCCAATCCTATAGGTTGAACAACAATATGAGCTAAATAGTACCCCCAGAGCTCGTGTCTCTAGCTGCATATGTAGCAGAAGATGGTCTAGTTGGCCATCATTGGGAAGAATGGTTCCTTGGTTTTGCAAATGTGTAAAAATAAACACACAACAAATTTAACAGAACATATTGTTAGTATATTCTAATGCTATATACTTATCTTTCTTTGTTGAGCTGGTGAGGACTATAAATAAAAAGTTTAGCTGTAAGTATAAGTGGTAGTAGAAGGTATACTGCTTTGTGTTCTGTTACAGAAAAAAAAAAAAAAGTTACAAAGAATTTACCACTAGGTAAGATGCGTTTACTACATTTTATCGGTAAAAACTCCAAACTAAAAATGCTTCATTCTATTTCTGTTATCCTAGTGTTTTTAATTAATTGGAAATTTCTGCATCTATCAAAATGGCCATGGATTTATTTCTCATTTTTTCCAATTTATGGTGAATAACTTTTGCTCCTGGTGCCTCATACGTTACCATGCTGTATCATACCCCTTTATATAGTGTCAGCATTAATTTGTTAATGTTTTACTGAATACAACCATTCCTATGAACATGGAAGACATAATCTTCAATTCTAGTAATCTCCCTATGTAATATTTTTGGAAAAGAAAGAGTTTATTTCATCTTATATCATACAGAACAGTATGCATGGTAGTCAGGACAGTAAATCAAACATGAACTTGGAGCAGGCACTGAAGAAGAGGTCATGAAGGAATAGAATTACTATCTTGTGCATACTGCTTTTTTGTTTTTTTACCATTTTGTAAGTTACACAGTATAAAGATACATCTGACATACAGTCTATTATCTTTGACAAATAGAACACTCTGTCATCTATCCTAACTTAAACGACTTATTAATCCACATATTATATTCTGGTTTTGCTTGTATAATATCTGAGAACTATCTTCTCAAATATATTTTCTCAATGTTAAATAGCTTGCATTGGCTGTGAGATTATCAGTTGTCCTTCAACCCCATTAGAAATTTGAGAACAAGCAAAATTATCTGAAAACATAGGAAGCCTAACTCAGCTTCAAGAACTGACAAGTTGTAGAGACAGCTGCCTACCCATTCAGCCCCAGTAAGTCAAGAAGTTGGAGCATCAATCTTCAGCCTTCTGGATCATTGACAGACCTTTGAAAAACAGGAATTATTAAGGACTAGCGTATTCTATCTCTGCAGAACTATGCTATACTAACCTGTAAATTGTGTCCTCTCAAGAACGGTACAGGTCTGCAGGAGAGATTGGCAATTTCTGCCCAGTGGCCACCTAGCCACAATGTACTACCTCACTTGGAGGTAGAGATGCTCAATTTCTTCTTTGATTCCACAAAAGGGAAGCTGCTAGGAGCAGATATGTCTCAACAGCAAAAGAATAAGTAGCATTAAATGTCACCTTCTGTGGATTTCTGACATTTTTGAAAACCAACTCTCTAGGTAAAGTAACCTGTTGTCTGTTAACTACTCTCAGCTATTTCTAATCAAGTTATCTGAAAACACCCGAACAATAAAGCCAGAACCATGAATTGGCTATTTGGCCCTTAATTCATAGGCTTCAACATCTCAGATCAGTTTGCAATGGTATTTATAGAAGGACTGGGTCCAAGTCTTGTACTTTTAAAATTTTTGTATCAATAGAAGAAATTTATACCAATGATAACTTTGATTCTGTATCAAAATAAATTCTGTCCCAAAATAAGAAATTATGACTTCAACTTAGTAACTATTGTAAAGATTTCTAATAAATGTGATTATATTTGCACAATCAATTCTAGCTATTTCCTCCCTGTTCCAAGTATGACCATTTCAACATTCCACAGAAAGACAACTAGAATAACCACCTCTAGACCCCCAAGTCCAGAGCACTGAGGTGTCTTCATAACTTCTTCAAGCTGAATATGGGTTTTGAGATATCTTTGAAGGTGGGGGGGTAGGAAAAATGGGGGAATTTGTTGGCCTTAAGAAGGCCATACCAATGATAGTTTTAGTCTCTGATGTCTGTGTTCTGACTGTATCCAGCTGAAAGTCCAAGAGATCAGGAGTTCAAAGCAGGACTCTAGAAGGTTTGTCTAAAAAGACAAGGACAAAACCTTTTTTCCTAAATCAGCATATCCTTGGGCCAGTAACCAGAAAAGCATTCATTTTGACCTCTCTCCCAGAGGAATAATATAACCACAAAACGCAAATCACACCCATTTTGAAAATTAAAACAATATAAAACAAATGAAGTAAACTAAAATGCTGTATGTGCCAATTCTTAGGCTTCTTCTATTTTGCCATGCCAGGAAATTAATGCAAAATTCCTTTGGAGTCCATGTTCAAAGAATAGGAGTTATCCTGTAGAACTTCAAATATTCCCTAAAACAATTGTTTTCATATACTCTCGCTGCGATCCTAAAAAACCTTTTGCTTATTTAAAAAACCTATTCTCAGGCCTTTTTCATAATCTGTCATGTCAGGATAATCAACCCAAAATTCCCATGTTTAAAGAATGTAAGATAGTTATCCTGCAGACCTTACGATACCATCTTTAAAGTATTGATTCACACTTCTATCTATAAATGCTTATAAGCACGGAGCTTGTCAAACCAGGACTTTAACCCAAAACTCCTGTGGAGCCCATATCAGAAAGAATATGAGTATCCCATAAGACATATTAGAGTATTATATCTTTATATCATCTTTCAAGCAATTAATTTAAACTATAACTAATATCTGCCTATGGGAAGCAAGTAGTTTTACTTGTTAAGCTCTCTGCCTAGAGCAGCCATCCTGTTATACCATCTATCTGTAGGGCTTTCTATCTGGAGCCACAGACTTATCCAGTCTGTTAGTCTATGTCTTTTTATTGGGAAATTGAGTTCATTGGTGTTAAGAGATATTAAGGAAAAGTAATTGTTGCTTCCTGTTATTTTGATGTCATTTTTATATTTGTGTGGCAATCTTCTTTTGGGTTTGTTGAAAGATTATTTTCTTGATATTTTCTAGGGTGTAGTTTCCCTCCTTGTGTTGGTGTTTTCTATCTATTATCCTTTGTAGGGCTGGATTTGTGGAAAGATATTGTACAAATTTGGTTTTGTCATAGAATATCTTGATTTCTCCACTGATGTTAGTTGAGAGTTTTGCTGGGTATAGTAGCCTGGGCTGACATTTGTGTTCTCTTAGGGTCTTTATGACATCTGCCCAGAATCATCTGGCTTTCATAGTCTCTGGTGAGAAGTCTGGTGTAATTCTGATAGTTCTGCCTTTATATGTTACTTGACCTTTTCTCCTTATAGCTTTTAATATTCTTTCTTTGTTTTGTGCATTTGGCGTTTTGACTGTTATTTGACAGGAGGAATTTATTTTCTGGTCCAATCTATTTGGGGTTCTGTATGTTTCATGGGCATATCTTTCTTTAGGTTAGGGAAGTTTTTCTTCTATAATTTTGTTGAAGGTAGTTAGTGGCCCTTTAAGTTGGGAATCTTCACTCTCCTCTATAAGTATTATCCTTCTCATTGTGTCCTGGATTTCCTGGATGTTTTAATTTAGGAGTTTTTTTGCATTTTGCATTTTCTTTGACTGTTGTGTAAATGTTTTCTATGGTATCTTGTGCACCTGAGATTATCTCTTCTATCTCTTATATTCTGTTGGTGATGCTTGCATCTATGACTCCTGGTCTCTTTCCTAGGTTTTCTATCTCCAGAGTTGTCTCCCTTTGTGATTTCTTTATTGTTTCTATCCAATTTTAGATCCTGGATGGTTTTGTTTAATTCCTTCACCAGTTTGGTTGTGTTTTCCTGTAATTCTTTAAGAGCTCTAGGGTGCAGACAGAAACCGGAAGCTATCCTGTCCCTGGCTATTCCTTGGTTCCTGTGACCTAATGGCTCTGGGCGGCTCCTTCTTGGGCCAGAACTTTGAGCAGAAATGGTGGTCTTACCTTTGCTCACAGGTGTGCCAGCACTCCTGGGAGACCATCTCTCTCCTGGATGTATTTTTGTGTATGAATATTTTATGTGTATCTATGTATATGCATGTGTGTGTGTATATACATATGTGTACCATATACACCATATACATGTAATGCCTTCAGTGGCCAGAAGAGGGCACTATCCCTTGCAGTTGGACTTAAATATGATTATGTGCTAGGAAATGAACTTGAATCTTCAAAAGCCTAAATATTTGGGTATGGCGCACTGTGGCACAGGTTCAGCTCTGGGCGGAGAGAGAAACCAGAAGACTCCTGTCATAGGCCACCTCTTGGTTCCTGTGTCCTGAGGGTTCGGAGCCACTCCCTCTGAGCAGCAGTGGTGGTCTTGCTTGTGCTCATAGGCTTGTCTGCACTCCTAGGAGGCTAGCTATCTCCCAGCAGTATTTGGGTATAGAACACAGAATCCACTCTGGGCACTGTCGCACAGGATCAGCCATCCCTATAGAATTTTAATGCTA
Organism: Mus minutoides; assembly: GCA_902729485.2. Classification (NCBI taxonomy): domain Eukaryota; kingdom Metazoa; phylum Chordata; class Mammalia; order Rodentia; family Muridae; genus Mus; species Mus minutoides. Next base: position 1,115,099 of record LR753322.1, read on the forward strand.
AAGCTTTTTCTTTTTTTCCTTTCTTTCTTTTATTTCTTTTATTCTATTTATTTATTTGTTTGTTTGTTTATTTATTTTTTCTGAGACAGGGTTTCTCTGTGTAGCCCTGGCTGTCCTGGAACTCACTCTGTAGACCAGGCTGGCCTCGAACTCAGAAATCTGCCTGCCTCTGCCTCCCAAGTGCTGGGATTAAAGGCATGCACCACCACTGCCAGGTAAGGTTTTTCTTAAGACTTAAAGAAAAAATGAGTTGTAATATGTTCTTTCTTTCTATTCTCTGGAGGAGTTTTCTCAATACCAAAGAAACATTTTGCACATATGTTGAAAGAGTTTACCAGCAAATCTGTTCCTTAGATTTCCTTTTAATAATAAAATAATTTTAGAAAAAAATACATGAAACTAGTGTTTTCCAATTTCTGATATATATGAATTTCAGTTGCTATAACTTATTTAAATGATACTGTTCTCATAAAATATAGTTTAGATCACATCTACTAGAGTGTAGTAACATTGAGCGACTTCATGAAATATGCATTCTGCTACAAGCTATAAGATAACATATTGCCATTCCTTACCAAGTTGCTTTTGGTCATGGTATTTTATCACAGCAATAGTAACCCGAAGACAGTGCTTACATAGTGCTTAGTATTTTCTAGATGATAAAAATTTGGTAAAAGTTCTTCTTTGGTATTCTTGTCTTGTGGAGCCTGAAATGGGCTCTGACCAAGCAAGCTCATTAAATTAATGAGCAGGGGCAATGGTATATATACAAAAAGAACTACAGAAAAGCAATGAGTTTTTTTTTTTTTTTTATAAGATCATTACAAAAATATCATGAGGGTACTAGTGCCAAGGCACATTTTCATGACTAGTCTAGCATTCATTCCACATCAGTCAGCAAAACGATCATTTATACACATGATCCAAACTAGGTCTTGATGAACTTCCAAAGTTTTGAGTAAAATGTGTTTTCCATTTGTTCATATAACTTACCTGTGTTGATACAAACTCTCTGAAGCTCTAAAAACTAATGAGGTTATTTTCATGTGTTACTCATATTCCCTATTTGCCACAGAGACTCAGACCTTTCAAAACTAAATTTAATCTAAATGATAATGGCAAATCCAGATATTTTTGTGTAGTACTATTTTCATAACCCATACTTTTTGACTTGCCACCCTCTGGGCATGTTTTAATTTATCAATATTCTTCCTTCTAATATTGGCGTAAACCATAGCACAACGTACAATAGGACAATTACAGCCAAAAGGCTAAACACTATTACTTCTGCTAATGCAGACCAAGATTGCATTATCTCTCTTTTCTAAGTATATACGTCACTTCTGATTCATTTTGAGATCACATTCTACTCAACCCTCAGGTTGTTTTCCTCCATGAATTGTTGTTAAATTCACATGTTCCCAATTCTCTGTGTGTACAATTGATTTTTTTTTTTGAACCAGAATTCAGAAAGTGAGCTTGGAGGTCAATTTTGAAGAAGAAATAAAAAGAAACGTTTTGATGGATTTAAAAACTAAATTCTAAAACTCACAGGAAAGGTTAAAAATAACAATGCAGTAAATAATGTGGGAGATTTAAAAGGGAATACTTTCTCAAGAGAAATGGAAAACATAGGATACAAAAGGCAAGAAAAATCAACAAGTAATTTTTATATTTCTTTATATAATACATTAGGCTTTAAAGCAATAGTTTTTCTTGGGATGAAGAACATCATGTACACTTTTTAAACTTCATAAAGATGTAAAAAAATAATACATATAACTCTTGGTGGCTAGAAAGAGTTTTTAAATTATCACAAGATCTGATCCTAAAGAAACAGTTTGACTCTTGACAATTAGACATTTGTACATGACTCCAATAACAAATGAAATATAGGAGGTCAGAATAAATATATAATGTAGAGAGCTACTCATAAATCCATCGAGAGATATTTATAGGACCTACAACTATACAACTTTATTTTTTTTAAATAGACATCAAGAGATATTTATTATAAAAAGGTTATAGAAAGTAATACTTGTGTGACTTTTTCTGGGAATACATAAAGAAATATCTTCTACTCTTGATATGGGGCCCATCACACATTACAATATCAACTTTTATCAAAGTGTTTTAACTTGGTGAATCCATGAGTTTATTGGGCTTACTTACAGGAACATGGATGACACAAAGGTCTGCAAAACCAAAATACCCAGCCCAGTCTGCATAACAACTGACAAAACTGGCACTTTTTATAAGTTCTCCCTGCAGAACTTTTATTAACAGTGGGAGAGTTTCCTCATCTCAGATGAATAAATTTCAAGCTTATTCAAGCTGTGCAGCCTGGAAATCTTGGTTTACTCTATGCATCATCCTTTCTATTAAAAAAATACTATATCCTATGAACAAAGAAATGATTTTTACTCCTATTGATGCTAAAAAATAAACACAGTAGCCACAGATATAGAATACACTGTTTGAAATTTCATTTTTCATTCATTCATTTAGGCACTCAATACAGTAAGAAGCTGTAAGTATAAAAACAAAATATAATGTTTAAGAGTTCATGAGTTGTCTTTGTTTTTAATAGCTGAAGAATATCTCATTATGTAAATAAATCACATTTTCTGAATTCATTTCTTTTTTGGTTGAAGGATATCTGGGTTGTTCCATTTTTTAGCTATCATGTATAGGCTATGAATAAGATTGATCAAGTGTCCTTGTGGTATGGTGGGATATCTTTGGGGTATATTCCCAGAAGCTCTATTGCTGAGTCTTCCAGTAGAACTATTTTCAGTGTTCTGAGGAACTGCCAGATTGATTTTAGAGTGGTTGTACCACTTTACAATTCTACCACCAATGCAAGAGTAGTCACCTTTCTTTACATCCTTGCCAGGATGTGCTGTCTTTTGAGTTTTTTATCTTAGCCATTCTGACTGGTATAAGCTGGAATCTCAGGGTCTTTTTGATTTGCATTTCCCTGATGTCTAAGGTCTTTGAACAGTTCTTTAAGTGTTTCTTGGCCATTTGATATTTCTCAGTTGAAAATTCTCTGATTAGCTGTGTACCTATTTTTAATTGGGTTATCTGGTTTTTTGGAGCTTAACTTTTTGAGTTCTTTATATATTTTGGATATTAGACCTCTATCAGTTTTAGGGTTAGTGGCAATCTTTTCCCAATCTGTAGGTAGCTGTTTTTTCCTATTAACAGTATCTTTTGCCTTACAGAATGTTCTATGTCAATTCATGAAAAACACTAACTAAAGGATAAATCTTATATCTCCAGTCACTTAAAGAAAATTAGGAAAGATCAACATATTTCTGCTGTACCTCACTCAGAACACCTGAGGACGAACACAAATAATGACAACACATAGAGGCTTTCAGTATCCTGCATAGCCTTGAAAGATTTCAAATAGGTTCACGATCTTGAAAGTTCAGAAGAAGAAGAAAAAAAATAACAGAAGAATTGACACAAATTCTCCCAGAGTTCCAATTTACTACCTTAGAGAAATGAGACATCAGCCCTCTCTAGCCTACATGGTCGTAAAGGAGTAAGAGAAGCTGGGGATAATCCTACTATTTTCCTTCAAAGGAATAGGAGAGAAATGAAACATGATCCAAGTGTCTCCATAGTTCACATTAAAGGAATTAAGGTTCACCAGCAAAACCATGACTGTAAGAATAACTGAATAACTGAATAGCCCCAAGACTTCTACATGAGGAAGGGAGTAAAGACAGATATTCTTAAACACATAAATAAAACCTGCTCAGTCTGTATAATGCTATATACATTAACATATACATATACATTAACATATACGTATACATATACATAATGCATTGGCATTGGATAACCAATTTATGTGCCCTTCCCTAGGAAAATAATAATAATTAATAATGTGTATTATTATGTGTAAAAATAATTAATAATAAAAGAGTGGATCTGGAAAAGAGGGGAGGTGGCAGTAACTGGAGGAGTGAAGGGAGGGAAAACTGTTGTCTGGATGTATTGTATGAAAGAAGAATCTATTTTAAATTAAAAAAGAAAAGAAAAGAAAAAAGAGGCCATGCAATTGAAAGAAAGTAAAGAGGAGGATATGGAAGGTTTGGGGAAAGGAAAGGGATGACGGAGTAGATTTGAGAGAGAAATGAAGTGGTGAGGAGGATGGAGAGGTGTGGAGGGAGGGGACACTGTGGTCAGGATGCAATGTATGAAAGAAGAATAAAAGAAAAAAACAGCCTTGATAATGAATATACCATATGCTTTAGTCATGTGACATGAATAAATCAACTTGCTACTGAAATGGAAGTTCCATCTTTATCGGCTCACTTTCATTTTTCTGAAACATGCTATGCATGCTACAGAAGAGAATAGCAATCAACAGTTTTATCCATCCATGTGCTACAATGGGTTGCTTGACACTAGCACAATAGTGGTACCATTATTTGGAGGAATAAAGATGTGCTTTTCATTTAGATTTAAGGCCCTCTCCACAAAATGAAATGCATGCCTGCCTGGTATTGTCAACTGAGTCAAGAAATTGTGGCAGGGTAGGTTGTAGGTCTTAGAGGAGAACATATTACTAACATTTTCCTAAATGCACACAGAATTAATTGACTCCCAAATAATTATCTTTATACCCATAAGTAGTACATCTCTCAACACTTATAAGACATGCTTTTTTGTATAGTTAGTGATTATTAGGACAGAGACTCATAAATGATCAAAATGCAGATAACAGGAGGCTAGGATGTGCTTATCTATAAATGGGACAATTATATCACACCTAAAGGTTTGGGATTCTTGTGAAAGTGGGAAATAAACAACTTAAAACAAGAGGCAGTGGAAAACTGCTGCAGAACAATGAGGCTTGGCAGGGCCACTGCATACATGAATTGACAGTGGATTGCCTGCACAAGGCCAAATCAGTGGAATCCCATCCCTATTGAGGAACTATTGGCAGTTGATCCTTGCTAGGGAAGGATGAGTTGTTTACTTTGAATATTTATTTTCTGTGCTTTAGTGACTAACCCTATACTTGAGTGCATACTGGAAACATTAAGTTGATTCAGTGGGTTTGAAAAACAGCATTTGAAGTTGTGAGAGAAAAGTGGTGGAAAGACACTGGAGGAATTGGAGTGGGGAAGGAATAAGGATGGATTTGACCAAAATATATAAGTCATGTATTAATTTCTCAAACAAATAAAGCATCAGTTCTTTTCCTGTTGCTGTGATAAAACACCATGATTAAAATTAGTTATAATAAGAAGAGTTTATTTTGATTTATAGTTCCAGAAAGATAAGAGTCTGTCATGTTAGGGAGGCATGGGATCAAGAGGAGGCATGGTGGCAGGAATAGGAGCCTATTTTGGGAAATTTCTCATTTTAATGACCAAAAATAAATATTTAGAATTATTTTTAATTATTTACATTCCAATTGTTGCTCCTGTCTGGGTTTCCCCTCCAACAGTTCCTCATCCTATTTCTCCTTCCCCTTGCCTCTAAGAGGATGTTTTTCCCCTACTCCATCAGGCCTCCTCTTTCCCTGGGACCTCAAGTCTCTCCAGAATTAAGAGCAACTTCTCCCACTGAAGCCAGACCAGGCAGACCTCTGCTATATATGTTCTAGGGGCCTCAGACTTGCCCATGTATGCTCCTGGTTGTTGGCTCTATCTCTGGGAGCTCCCTAGGGTCTGAATAAGTTGAGACTGCTGGTAAAAGAAAATATTTTGAGACAAATGAAAGCTAATGTAAAACATCATTATTAGGATTCATTGAAAGCTACTTTGAGAGTAGTTTATAAGTATTACTTTAGCACAAAAGAGCTCAATCTTATATTTTATTCCACACTTCAACAAAAAGAACAACTAAACTCAATGTCAATGAAACAAAGCTTATAACAGAAACAAGCCAAATGGAATACAAACTATAAAAATCAATAAAAGCAATAATTTAAAAATGCAAATATTATTGACAAACCTTTGCTTGTACTAACTACTAAAAGAGAGAGAATCATAAAATAAGAAAATATGAGAATATGTTTTAAATATTATGAGCCAAAATATAAAAAAATAAATAGAACATGATGATAATTACATGATATCACCATTCATGCTATGTTTACAATATGAGTAAGAGTAATTATTAGTATAGAGTCTTTGAATTTTGCATATCAACTGATATACCAAATAAATTCTTCAGGAATAAGAAGTATACATTTTATAAAACATCTATACCCCCAAAAACATCTAGAATAGTACTAAAAACATTCTATGTATTCACTGAATATTAAATGAATTGAGGCCTGAAAATAACTATGGATATTAAGTACAATATTTCTCTCATAATGATGAAATGCAATGAATTATATTAATTATCCCATAGCTACCATGCATTAAGAAATATTTACTACATTTTCCCTTTCTTTCAAGAGAGAGTTTCTCTGTGTAGCCATAGCTTTCCTTAGACTCACTTTATAGACAGAGACCAAACTGCCTCTGCCTCCTCAGTACTAGAATTAAATGACTGTGCCACAAAGCCTGGCTCATTTACTACTTTCTGTGCACCTGGCTAAGCAGTGGGGGAAAAAAAAAAAAAAAAAAAAAACATTGATGGCTCATACTTTCTGCCCTTGAGGACTTCCATTCTAATAGTAAAATGAATGTAAATAACTTGCTGAGTGAAGAGGTGAGGGGTTTATGAAAGAAATGATATATAAGCTGGTTCATAAAAGAATTACACAATTTTTTAAGAGAAAACACAGGATGAAATGTAAATTAAGAAAATATCTAATAAAAAATTGGAAAAAAAAAGAAAATATACTTGTTCAACATAAGTCATTTCCTGGGGCTATACTTTTCACTAAATGAGAGCTGAGTGCTATATAAAAATTATTTGCTGATTTCATATCAAAATTTGGAAATTGAAGCACTATATTTTAATAAGTGTAAAAAGTTATTTCATAGCCTATAAGATGTTTCATGAAGTAAAGGTATTTGCTACCAAGCTGATGCCTTGAGTTTGATACCTGAACACAGAAACTTTTTGTGGAAAAGAGAAACTGTCCTCTGGCTTTCATCAACCTTTGACCATGGTGTGTGTCTGTGTGTGTGTCTGTGTGTGTATAAATTCTAAATCAATAAATAAAGTTTAAAAATGACATTTCAAGAGGAATTGCTCCATTCAAAGAAGAAATAAAATGCTGAAAGTGAGATTGTCGCTGAAAAATGAGAAAGAAATTTAGGGATAAATAGATGATTGCAACAATTCTGATGACAGGTGACATTGATGTTGATTCCACCTGCTTATTTAGAGATGAGTAATCTCTGCTTGTATCCCACGCAATACATAAATGTCATATCTTGTGCACAAAGGTAGGTTTGGCATAGGATCATTATAGTAAGATAAGTGATAAAAAATTGATTCTCTTCAAATGAAAGAAGGAAATGTGACAACTACTTGAATTGGATAACTCATAATACCTTTCATTCTGTGACACTAAGTACTGTTGATTATCTCTAATAATATAAGAGAATGACATAAAACCCATCAAATGTGAAACAAGTACAGTACTTATTGATTTGCCTGTACAAAATACTACATTAGTTTCTGAAATTTTAACACAGAATATAAGAAATTATTTTCAGGCTTGAAGTCAAAATATATTTGGTAAATGAGACACCTACTTATAAGGAATTACCAGTAACAATATTGAAAACACAGGAGGGCTGACTCTTACAAAGAACTGCAATTCTTTCATGATTACTTAAGTTAAAGAAGTATGTTTCCTTTACCCTCAATTACTTGATGAGTTTTCAGAGGTGCAAACAAACACTAAAATGTATAACTGTAGAAATAAAAAAATGCAACAATAAGCAATCCTTTAATTAGCTTCCTGAGCATTTCATATGAGATTTAATCAAATTCAATCTCCCTCTGCCAGTGTTTCCAAGGATCTACCCCTCCTCTGACCGCCCTACCAAGCTTAGGGTCCCTTTTTCCACTTTTTTGCATCAAGGCCAATTAGTACTACAGAAATATTCTTGGATGTATGCCCTTACACTGAAGTGTGGTCTACCTATCAGGGGTATAGATTTAGAAAATACAGACCCTTCCTCTCCCAGCAGCTAAGAATTTAAGGTTTACCAAGAGTGCTTTATTTAAGGATAGAATTTCATCCCTTGTTCTCCTCTCCCTACTGAGATTTGTCTTGTTTAGGAAAGAATTCGTTCAGCTTACACTTCCACATTGCTGTTGATCACCAAAGGAAGTCAGGACTGGAACTCAAGCAGGTCAGGAAGCAGGAGCGGATGTAGAGGCCATGGAGGGATGTTCCTTACTGGCTTGCTTCCCCTGGCTTGCTCAGCCTGCTCTCTTATAGAATCCAAGACTACCAGCCCAGAGATGGTACCACCCACAAGGGGCCCTCCCCCCCTTGATCACAAACTGAGAAAATGTCCACAGCTGGATCTCATGGAGGCCTTTCCTCAAGGAAGGCTCCTTTCTCTCTGATAACTCCAGCTTCTGTCAAGTTCACACAAGAATCCAGCCAGTACACAAAGGATGGAAGTATTGCTTGATGATGGTATAAACTAGAGAGCTTTAAAGGAAATTTTAATTACCTGAGTCTCTTAAAAAAAACTTGAAATATGAGGCTAGATCTTCCCAACATGCTAATAAAGAAATAGACATTATTTATTTATTATTAATTATTTTTTAAATGAGTCCAATCTTAAGCCACACTCAGAGTTTTCTTCCACCAACGGATGTAACCTTTAAAGGATGGTGTGACCATGTACAAAACAAAACAAAACCTATAAAAAGACAGATAGTAAATGGATTGCTGCCATCTTATCTCTTTGGCTTATGAAAATATCATTTCTAGTTAAGCCACTGTTTCAAAAGTAACAATCTGGCTTTTCCATTTGCCTAAGTCTAAAAGACTGGATAGGTGATAGTTCTGAACCAGGCCTCTCAAATGGCAGTGCTTGTAACAATGTCCTAAACAGTTGGACTTTGACAAGGTATACAGAAGAGTCCTGTCAGAATTATACCTGACCTCACAACAGAGACTCTAAAAGGTAGTAGGGCCTGGACAGATATCTTATAGTGTGTAAGGAAACACAGATTTCAACCTAGACTACTATACCCAGCAAAACTCTTATCAATCACCTTAGATGGAAAAAACAAAATATTTCAAAAAAATCCAAATTTAAACAATATCTATCCAAAAACCCAGCTTTACAGAAAATACTAGAAGAAAAATGGCAACCCAATGAAGTCAACTACAAAGAAGAAAACACAATAAAATAATTCCACAGAAACAAAAACAAGATAATAAAATCAGACAAAAATACATGCACACACACACTAACATCAACAACATCAAAATAACAGGAATTAACAATCATTGGTTATTAATATCTCTCAATATCAATAGACTCAAACCACCAATAAAAAGACACAGACTAACAGAATGAATGTAAACAGGATCTATCATTCTACAGAATACATGAAACAAACCTCAGCAACAAAGATATTACCTCAGAGTAAAGGGCTAGAAAAAAAGTTTTCCACAGAAACTGTCCCAAGAAGGATACTGGAGTACCATTCTAATATCTAATAAGATAGATTTTTGACCAAAATTATTCAAAAGACGTGGGGATAGGAAACTTCATAATTATGAAAAGAAAAATCCAAGATGACATCTTTTTTTTTTCTTTTTCCAATTTTTATTAGGTATTTTCTTCATTTACATTTCAAACGCTATCCCAAAAGTCCCCTATACCATCCCTCCACCCAAGGCATGTTATAGGCTGAGCTGAGAGTTATATATCTTCATCTGAAGGCTGCTAGCAGAAAACTGACTTCCAGGCAGCTAGAGTGAGGGTCTTAAAGCCCACACCCACAGTGACACACCTCCAACAAGGCCACACCTCCAAATAGTGCCAATCCCTGGGCCAAGCATATTCAAACCATGACAATATCCAAACTTATGGAACACAATGAGAACTAAGAGGAAAATTTATATCACTATGGGTCTTCATAGAGAAATAGAAGAGATCCTATACTAGTAACTTAACATCACACTTGAAAGCTCTAGAACAAAAAGACATAAACACACCCAAGAGGAGTAGATGCCAAGAAATAATCAAACCCGGGGCTTAAATCAATCTATTAGAAACAAAGAGAATAGCCCAAAGAATCAATAAAACCAAAGGTGGTTCTCTGAGAAAATCAACAACATAGACAAACCCTTAGCTAAACTAACTAAAAAGCAGAGAGACAGTGCCCAAGTTAACAAAATTAGAAATAAAAATGGAGACAAAACAAGAGACACTGAGGAAAGTTAAAGAATCACTAACTCTTACTTCAAAAACTTGTCTTCCATAAAATTGAAAAACTAAAGGAAACGTGATTTTCTAGATACATGCCACTTATCAAAGCTAAATAAGGATTGGGTGTAATATTTAAATAGTCCTATAAGGCTAAGGAAATAGAAGCATTCATTAAAATTCTTACAACCAGCCCCTTCTGCCTGGTCCTTGCCACTGATGCAGACTCCTAATTGGTGCACTACTGTGAAGACTCCATATCCCAAACCATCCTAGAGAACCCGCTGCACTCAGAGCAGTTGGTAAGAACTCTAGTCCCTGCCCTCCACCCTGAGTCCCTGAGCTGCTGCTGGGAGCCTGATGGACTCAGGACCCATCACCCACCAAAACTCCTCCTTCCCAAATACCACTCCCCTACTTACCATCCCTCCCACCCCTTCTGTCTGGTCTTTGCTGCTGGGGCAGACCCCTAGTTGGTCTGCTCCTCTGAAGACTCCATATCCAGATATATCCCAGAGGACCCGCTCCAGTCAGAGCAGTTGGTAAGAACACACTCCCCACCCCCTCCACTGCCTGGTTGACTCACCCACCAAAGCCCCACCCTCCTGAATACCACTAGCCTGCCTTCCATCCCTCCCACCCCTTCTGCCTCTTCCTTGCTGCAGGGAAGACTCCTAGTATTGGTCTGCTCCCTTGATGACTCCATATCCTGATACACCCTAGAGGAACTGCTACACTCAGAGCAGTTGGACACACTGCACTCAGAGCAGTTGAGAATCCGCTGCTCTCAGAGCAGTTAGACAACAGCTTGACTGCTTCATGGATGATCAAACATGCTGAAGGCCTCCCCGGAAATCTACTAGGGCCAGGGCAACAGATCAGCAGCTTTTCTGCCCCTGTGAAGAGCCCCCAGTTGGATGGACCCATAGGTGGTCTGATACAGTCAGGGCCACAAGCCTATCAGGAGACCTGAAGAAACCCAGGGATAAAAGAAGCAGACTCTACACAGTCACCAGATCAACAAACACCAGGGATATCCACATGGCAAAAGGCAAGTGCAAGACCATAAGCAACAGAAGCCAAAACACATGGGCATCACCAGAACCCAGTTCTCCCACCACAACAAGCCCTGAATACACCAACATGTCTGAACATCAGGAATCTGTCCTAAAATCTTATATCATGAAGATAATAGAGTCTTTTAAGGAGGATATCAGTAACTCACTGAAAGAAATATAAGAAAACACAGGAAAACAGGTGAAGGAATTGAATAAAACGATTCAGGACCTAAAAGTGGAAGTAGAAACAATAAAGAAAACACAAATGCAGGCAAATCTGGAAATAGAAAACCTATGACAGAGGTCAGGAATTACAGATGTAAGTATTACCAACAGAATACAAGAGATAGAAGAGACAATCTCAGGTGTAGAAGATACAGTAGGAGAGACTGACACAACAGTTGAAGAAAAATGAAAACATAAAAAATTCCTAACCCAAAGCATCCAGGAAATTCAGGACACAATGAAAAAACCAAATCTAAGAATAATCAGAATAGAGAAGAATGAAGATTCCCAGCTCAAATGACCTGAAAAAGTCTTCAACGAAATCATAGAAGAAAACATCCCCAACCTAAAGAAAGTGATGGATATAAAGGTACAAGAAGTCTATAGAATATCAAATAAAGGGGAACAGAAAAGAAAATCTTGTCACATAATTATCAAAACACTAAATGCACAGAGTAAAGAAAGAATATTAAAAGCTGCCAGGGAAAAGGGCCAAGTAACATACAAAGGTATACCTTTCAGAATTACACCAGACTTTCAACAGAGACTATGGAAGCCAAAAGAGCCTGGTTTGGGTCATGCAGACTCTAAGAGAACACAAATGCCAGCCCAGGCTACTATACCCAGCAAAACTGTCAATCAACATAGATGGAGAAAACAAAATATTCCAGGAAAAAACCAAATTCAAACAGTATCTTTCTACCAACTCAGCCTTACAGATGTTCCTGGAAGGAAAACTCGAACACCAGGAAGATACTTGCACCAAAGAAAGGACAAGATATTAAGAATCTCACAACAAAGTCAAAAGCAGAGAGCTACAAACACATAAAACTACCTACAAAAACAAACATATCAGTAACCAACAGTAATCTCTCTTTAATATCTCTCAATATTACTGGACTCAACTCACCTATAAAATGACATAAACTAACAGACTGGATACACAAATAGGATCTAGCATTTTGGTGCATACAAGAAACATACCTCAACAAGAAAATGATGTTAAATCCAATCTTATAAACATGATAGAGAAATTTAAAGAGCAAATAAAGAAATTCCTTAAAGAATTACAAAAAAAACACAACCAAACATGTAGAGGTCTTTAAAAAGGAAACAAATAAATCCCTTTAAGATATATAAGAAAATACAATTAAACAGGTGAAGGAAATAAATAAAACTGTGCAAGATGTTAAAGTGGAAATAGAAGCAATAAAGAAAACACAAACTGAGGGAATCCTGGAGATAGAAAACCTAGGAAAGAGAACAGGATCAACAGATGCAATCATCATTAACAGAATACAGATGATGGAAGAGAGTCTCTCAGGCTTAGAAGATACAATAGAAGAAACTGATATACCCATCAAAGAAAATGTTAAATCTAAAAATTTCCTGACACAAAACATCCAGGAAATCTGGGATACCCCAAAAAGATATAACCTAAGAATAATAGGAATAGAAGAAGGTAAAGAGTCCCAGCAGCACGGCCCAGAAAATATTTTCAACAAAATCATAGCAGAAAATTTTCCCAATCTAAAGAGATGCCTATAGACACACAAGAAGCTTACAGAACACCAATTGCACTGAAAAGAAAATACACCTAGCATATAATAATCAAAACACAAAATCTACAGAACAAATAAAGAATATGAAAAGCTACAAGCAAAAAAAGACCAGGTAGCATACAAAAGACCTATCCGAACTATACCTGACCTTACAACAGAGACTCTAAAAGCTAGAAAGGTCTGAACAGATATTCTTGCAGTATCTAAAAAGCTACGGATTACAACCTAGGGTACTTTACTCAGCAAAACTCTCAATCACATAGATGGAGAAAACAAAATATTTCAAGAAAAATCCAAATTCAAAGGTCTATCCACAAATCTAGCCCTATAGAAATTACTAGAAGGAAAATGCTAACCCAAGAAAAATAACTACATCTAAGAAAGTACACAAAATAAGTAACTCCAAACCAGATAAAAGAAGGGAGGCATTCCCCCTCCTTCCAATATCTCTCAATATCAATGGATTTACTTTCCCAATAAAAAGACACAGACTAAAAGAATGGATGTGAAAACAGGGTCCATCATTCTGCAGCATACAGGAAACATACCTCAACCATAAAGGTTGACATTACCTCAGAGTCAAGGGTACAAAAAAGGTTTTCAAACAAACAGACCCAAGACAAAAGCTGGAATAGCCATTCTAATATTTAATAAAATACACTTTCAACTAACAAATAAAAGAGACAGCGAAGGACACTTCATACTCAAAGGAAAAATCTACCAAGATGATATCTCAATTCTGAACATCTATTCCCCAGACACAAAGGCACTTATATTTGTAAAGGAAACATTGCTAAAGATTAATTCACATATCAAACCCCACACATTAGTAGTGAGAGACTTCAACACCCCATTTTTACCAATCAATAGATCACCCAGACAAAATTTACACAGATCAATAACTAAAGTAACAGATAGTATGGGTCAATTGGAACAAACCAATATCTGTAATCATGAATTTTGCAATCAAATGGATGGAACTAGAAAATAACATCCTGAGTGAGGTAACCCAGACCCAGAAAAACACTTATGGTAGGTACTCACTAATAAGTGGACATTAGCCATAAAGTACAAGATATTCATGCTATAATTCATATACCCAAAGAAATTGGGTAATAAGGTGTCCCAAGGGAGGATGTGTGAATATCACTCAGATGGTAAAAGAAAATAGTCATCAGAGGTGGATGGGGATAGAGAACTTGTTAGGAGAAGGGGCAAGGGGTGGTTTTGGGATGGTGATCAAGTATGGGTGGAGGGTGGTGAAAGAGGGCTGGGCACAAGAATGGAAATCATGTTGGGGGTATCTCTGGGACTAGCAGGAGACCTGGAATGGAGGATGCCATGAAGAATCTCTGGGGGTGACACTAGCTAAGATTCCTACCAGCAGTGGATATAGATTCGGACATGGTTACCTCCTGTAGCCAGGCAGGACTTTCCGTAGAAGGAGGAGAACATAGACCCATCCACAAAACCTTCAATCCAAAATTTTTCCTGCCTTCAAGATGTGCAGGGATAAATATGGAACTGAGACTAAGGCTAAGGCCAACAAATGACTCTCTCAACTTGAGGACCATCCCTGGGAGAGAACCAACCCCAATAATTGGGTAATTATTATTACCCAATAATAATTATTACTATCAGTAATATTATTGATACTCTGCTATGCTTGCAGACAGGAACTTAGTGTAACTGTCTCCTAAGATTCTTCATCCAATAGTGGATAGAAACAGATGCACAGACCCACAGGCAAACTTCAAGGGGAGCTCAAGGAGTATTGTGTAAGAGTGGGGGATAGAAATGTGTGAGACAAAGGTATCAAGGGTACCACAAGAAGACCTACAGAGTCAAGTAACCTGGGCTTATGAGGGCTCACATAGACTTAACTACCAACAAAACAGCATGCAGGGGCTAAAGCTAAGCCTCCTACACATTTATAGCAGATGTACAACTTAGTGTTCATGTGGGTACCCTAACAGAGTGTGGATTATCTCTGACTCTGTTCCCTGCCATTGAATCCCCTTCTTCTATCTGGACTGCCTGGTTGAGCCTAAGTGGGAGATGATGGGCTTAGTGCTGCTAGGACTAGATCTCCCAGGGTGGTATGATATCCAAGGGGAAATTTCCCATTTCTGAGCAGAGTGGGTAATGGAGATAAGAATTTGTAAGGACAGGACAAGGAAGAGAGGAGGGAGGGGCTGTGATAGGGATATAAAGTGAATAAAATATAAATTATGGAAAAAAGTATTTTAAAAATAAGTATTTATATACAAAATTAAAATGAATGGTTATTTCTTGGTGGAAAACAGTTTATATAAGATGTAAGGAAGGTTAAAATGATTGGATGTTTCCAAACAGAAATGAAAGGTAAAAAGTTTAGGCAAGTTGTAATAAAGATGGCTACATATTTCCAGAACTGAAGGGAAAAAGAGAATGTTTTCACAAGTTGTAAGGATGTTAGTAGGATGTTAGTTAGTGATTTAAGGTATGTAAAATATGAGACTTAAACATGATATATTTGATATTAAAATGTCAAAGTTCAGAGTTTATCATATTCATGTTAAACTTAATCTACTTCAATAAAGTTCTCACTAGTTATTAATCTAACCTTGCCTTGATAATGTTTATAAATACTGGCTACTAAATCTTTCTGAAAAAATTTAAAATGTTCAAAAACACTGGCACAAAAACTATAAATTACATTTTGGTTGTTTTGAAATCATTCATGTTTATGTAGATAACTTTTCAGGCTTTACATTATGGCTCACAATACAAGATTCTGCTCAAACTGCATGCAGTACATATTAACTGGTCTACAAGGAGGGTTTCAATATAGAGTAAAACAGACCATGATCCTGATGATGTATCTAAAATTTTCATCTCTTTTTGTCAGCTTTAAAAAATGCCATGTCTCTCATGACATTACTTATAGCCCCCAAGGGGAAGTCATAATCAAACGAGATCACTTGTTTCCAAAAACTCAAATACATGAACAAAAAAGAGGAATAAAGAATTAACCTGTTCAAGAGCAACTTGCCAAGGAAACTTATCCTTTAAACTTAAAAACTGTTTCTCTCAATTTTACCCTGACAACTGCAGAAAAACATCACATGAACCAAGAATTTTTAATTCAAATTCATGGTGATTTTGGGGTTTTTTTGTTTGTTTGTTTGTTTGTTTTTGTTTTTGTTTTTTCGGGGGGGGGGGTTGGTAAGGGCATAGTCAAGATCTGAATCTAGTTCCCTTTATAACTTAGAGCCTAGGCTCCATGGATCTATGATCTCTGCTACAGGGCTTTTCTGGAATCCATGTGGGTTGGTAAAGTCATACTGTGAATTGGTACAATAAGACAACAGTCTAGCTGCCTCTGCATCCAAAGATTGGATGGAGAAGACTGATTGCCCACGAAAAAGCTGTTTATGTCATTGTGACATTACCAAATCAGAAATGGGGCAGTGTTAAGGGTCCATATGGCCTGTTATTTCTTTCCCAGGCACAAACACTGATCCCAGGTGGCCCTATGACTTACTGGAGAAAACTACAAACACAAGATAAAGCCTATGAGGAATGTCCTCTGGGGCAAAAGAAGACAATGATGCCAGGGAAGAAAGATAAGTGGGTTCAGAAAAGTAGGTGATCAGGCTCTGCTTCCTGTGTTATCTTTAACTAGCTTAACAATATATACACAGCAGTGGGAAAAATAAAAGCTCTTCTTCACTCTTGATGTGAACCCAGAGTCTTCTGTCTCTGACACAATCTTCCTTTCCATGTTCCTGTAATCCCCACAGCTGTGCTAGTCAGAGCACTTCTCCATGTTCTACAAATCAAATATGTGGTTTCTGTAGTAATACAGTCTTATAGATAAGTCCTGAAGAGTAACTGAGAGCACTTATATGTCTGTAATGTTGGAGAATTTGGAACCTCACTGTCCCACAACTCAAAAAGAAATAACCCATTCCTGGGGCTAGGCTTTTCATTTCTCATGCTCTGGTGATTAGTGTTGCCCCTTTATACAATAACACTATTATTTTGATCTCTCTCTCTCTCTCTCTCTCTCTCTCTCTCTCTCTCTCTCTCTCTCTCTGTGTGTGTGTGTGTGTGTGTGTGTGTGTGTGTGTGTGTGTAGATACATATTTTAGGAAGCTTCTATAGTACTAGGTTTTTATATTAGTGATTATTAGTGATATTTACCCCGCACCAGGTTTCCCTTTTATACCCTGCTCTCCCTTCACCCCAACTATCATTTAGCATTTTCTGTTCCATAACTCTTTTATCTCTATACCTGTTTATTCTAGCACACTTCCCTTAGTAATTTCCTGATATCCATACGTATTCAAATAAAACTTACATGTCTAAAGATTCAATGTTAACATCCACAGATGATAGAAAAAAACACAGTAGTCATAACTCACCTTATAATGTGAGCACGCTACCAAAAAAGTTTTCAACATTCTTATCCAACAGAAACTATGCAAGTTAAATCTGCTTCAGATCCCATCTCAGCTCATTCAGAGGACCATAAGAAGTGAAAAGGAAAAGGTTGGCAAAGAGGAATAAAAAGATTGAAAAAGACTAAGAAAAAGCTATGGCATGAAAGCATAGGGAGGCTCTAGTGAGACAGGAAGGGGACCAACCTGAGGCAGACTGTCAGGGAAGAGAAATGTGGGCAAGAGGGTCAACAGAGATAAGTTATATCTGAAAGTTTCATAATGAAATCCATCATACCATATAGTGATTTTTAAAATCAATTTTAATAGATGAATAGTATGGGTAACATTTAGAATATAAATAAATGAAACAATTTTTTTGTGTGTAAAAAATGACCTTATCCATATCCTAAGCTCACCGATCTAAATCAAGCTTCCTCCACAGAACCTAAATAAATTGACAGAGTCATGTACCATTTTCAGAAGTTGCTAACTTAAATAAATAAGATACATACACATGAAACTCAAGAAGAAGGAAGATCAAAATGTGGACATGTCACCCCTTCCTAGAATTAAGAACAAAGCACACATTGAAGGAGTTATAGAGATCATGTGTGAAGCTGAATCCAAAGGATGGACCCAATGACTTCGGCTGCCAGGGATCCTTCCCACAATCAGCCACCAAACATAGACACTATAGCATATGCCAGCAAGATAGTGCTGAAAGGGCCCTGATATAGCTGTCTCATGGGAGACTATACCAGTGCCTGGGAAACATGGAGGTGGATGCTCACAGTCAGCTATTAGATGGAACACAGGACTCCCAAGGAAGGAGCTAGAGAAAGTACCCAAGGAGCTGAAGGAGTCTTTAACCCTATAGGTGGAAGAATAACATGAACTAACTAGTACCCCCTGAGCTCATGTCTCTAGCTGCATATATAGAAGAGGATGGCCTAGTTGGCCATCATTGGGAAGAGAGGCCCCTTGGTCATATAGACTTTATATGCCCCAGTACAGGGGAACGCCAGGGCCAAGATGTGGGAGTGGGTGGGTAGGGGAGTAGGACCGGGAGGGGGGAGGGTATAGGGAACTTTCTGGATAACACTTGATATGTAAATGAAGAAAATATCTAATAAAAGTTGGAAAAAAAAGAACTTGTTAAGAAGAATTGACTCAATATTTATAATGAGCTCATTTCCTTGAGTCCATTATCAAAGAGCTGAAAGTTTGAATTTTCATAATACTTGTATTACCTTACATAGTCAATTTCAGGAAACCATGACAACTCCTGCAAGGTGCAGTGGACGTGGAATGCCTCTGGTGTCTGTGACAGATTTCTGTTTAGAATTAAACAAGTTAACAAAACAGAAGTTAGAAAACGATTTTTTTTTCACTGTTTCAGTGTCAACCTGACACTGACATTTTTGGCTCACCTACTTACAGCAGGAAAACTGCTGTATGAAATAGAATAGAACGACATTGAAATAAAATGTTTGTAATATAGTTTTGCATTAATTATTAATAATTAATATTAATTATTAATAATTAATTATTTATTAACTAATTAATTTATTAATATTAATTAATTAATTATAAGTCACTAAATAATAACTTCCCCAATATAGAATAACGTCCCCTTTACTAAGTATTTATCACCATTAGTAATCAAAGCATTTTTTTTACCTTTAACAATAAGGTACATTTTGTCTGTCAGATTGTCGGATATTTTTTAAGCTGAATTTATTTTTAACTAATCTTATTCCCTGTTAATTACAGTAAAATAATTATTTACAGGAAGTATGCAAATATGGTATGAAATTATACAGTTTTAAAAACAAATAAATGGAAGGATTTTAAATTTCAGAGTTTTGGGGGTTTGTTTGTTTGTTTTGGGCCAGGGCCTTCTTCCTTCCATAGATTGGGCTGAAATATAATGCACTATATAACTTCATTCTTAGGATACTCTGAAACCAGAATACCCACGATACAATGTCCAAAACACAAGAAAATCAAGAAAGACCAATGCATGGATACTTCATTCCTCCCTAGAATAGGGAATAAAATATCCATGGAAGGAGCTGTAGAGGCAAAGTTTGGAGCTAAGATGAAAGGATGAACCATCCAGAGACTGCCCCACCCAGGTGGTCCATCACATAATCAGCCACCAAATGCAGACACTACTGTATATACCAGCAGGATATTGCTGAAAGGACTCTGATATAGAAGTCTACTGTGAGGCTTTGACAGTCCCTGACAAATAAAGAAGTGGATGCTCACAGTCATCTATAGGAGCTAGAGAGAGTACCCAAGAGCTGTAGGGGTCTGCAACCCTATAGATGGAACAACAATATGAACTAATCAGAACCCCCACAGTTCATGTCTCTAGCTGCATATGTATTAGAAGATTGCCTAGTTGTCCATTATTGGGAAGAAAGGCCCCTTGTTCTAGCAATCTTTATACACCCCAGTACAGGGGAATGCCAGGGCCAAGAAGTGTGAGTGGGTGGGTAGGGGAGAAGGGCGGGGGGAGGGTATAGGGGACTTATAGGATAGCACTTGAAATGTAAAGGAAGAGAATATCTAATAAAAATTTTAAAAAACTTTAAAACACAGCCCTTCAAAGGATAATAACAGAAAAACACCAATACAAGGATGGAAACTCTGCCCTAGAGAAAGCAAGAAAGTAATCCTTCAACAAACCTAAAAGAAGACAGTCACAAGAACAGAATCCCAACTCTAAAAACAAAAATGACAGGAAGCAACAATTACTGTTCCTTAATATCGCTTAATATCAATGTCCTCAATTCTCCGATAAAGAGACATAGACTATCAGACTGGCTACACAAACAGGACCCGACATTTTGCTGTCTACAAGAAACACACCTCAGGAAAAACGACAGACGCTACCTCAGAGAGAAAGGCTGGAAAACAATATTCCAAGCAAACGGCCCGAAGAAAAAAGCTGGGGTAGCCATTCTAATATCAAATAAAATAGACTTTCAACCCAAAATTATCAAAAGAGACAAAGAGGGGCACTTCATACTCATCAAAGGCAAAATCTCCCAAGAGGAACTTTCAATTCTGAATATCTATGCTCCAAATGCATGGGCAGCCACTTTCATTAAAGAAACTTTAGTAAAGCTTAAATCGCACATTACATCTCACACAATAATAGTGGGAGACTTCAACACCCCACTCTCATCAAGGGACAGATCCTGGAAACAGAAACTAAACAGAGACGCAGTCGAACTAATGGAAGCTATGAAACAAATGGACTTAACAGATATCTACAGAATATTTCATCCGAAAACAAAAGGATATACCTTTTTCTCAGCACCTCATGGCACCTTCTCCAAAATTGATCACATAATTGGCCACAAAACAGCCCTCAACAGATTCAAAAATATTGAAATTGTCCCTTGCATCCTATCAGATCACCATGGACTAAG
>LR753322.1:1136834-1218511 GCA_902729485.2 Mus minutoides
ACATGAACTAACTAGTTCCCCCTGCGCTCATGTCTCTAGCTGCATATATGGAAGGAGATGGCCGAGTTGGCCATCATTGGGAGGAGAGGCCCCTTGGTCATACAGACTCTATATGCCCCAGAACAGGGGAATGCCAGGGCCATTACGTGGGAGGGGGTGGGTAGGGGAGCAGGGCGGGGACGTGGGAGGGTAAGGGAAAATTTCTGAATAACATGTGAAATGTAAATGAAGAAAATATCTAATAAAGAGAAAAAAAACATAAAAAGATACTCTTTTAATTTTAAAGATTAATATACAAAGTAAAGGACGTTACCATCCATTTAAACATATGTGTCATTATACTGTTTACTCTTCCAATGCCCTCTATCGCAACCTTTACTCATGTCCTTATCTCCTGTGACTTCTTTCTTTGGGGATTACAGTTAAGTGATTGGATGAATCTCAGAAGAGACCTTGAACTTTGGACTTTTAACACTATTGAGACTGATATAGCCTATGAGGTTTTTGAAAGTTGGACTAAATGCATTTTGCATTAAGCTATGTTTAAGTATGTGCCCCCCCCCCCATAGACTCGTGTGTTTGAACAAGTCTATGGGGGCCAGGGAGTGGAATGTGATGGTTTGTATATTCTTGGACCAGGGAGTGGCACTATCTGGAGGTGTGGTCTTGTTGGAATAGGTGTGACCTGGTTGGAGTAGGTGTGTCACTGTGGGTATGGGATTATTACTCTCAACCTAAGTGCCTGGAAGTCCATCTCCCTCTAGCAGTCTTTGGATGAAGACATAGAACTCTCAGCTCTGCCTGTGCCATGCTTGCCTGGATGCTGCCATGCTCCCACCTGGATGATAATGGACTGACCCTCAGAATCTGTAAGCCAGCCCCAAGTGAATGGGTTTTGTTTGTTTGTTTTGGTTTTTTTGTTTTATTGTTTGTTGTATAAGACTTGCCTTGGTCATTGTGTGTGTTCACAGCAGTAAAACCCTGACTAATACAGAAGCTGGTAATAGTTCATGTTAACAGAAGAAGTTCATGCGGCCTCTCCTACTTTTACCTCACATATATTCCACTATCATAGATTTTCCCTTCCTTCATATCTTCCTTCTCATGATCCCTTCCATATTTTCATGTCATGCACATATCACACATATGTTCACACACACCCCCACACACATACACACAATTTAAATGCAGAGTCCTCATAAGAGAAAACATGTATGATTTGTCTTTCTGTTTCTGCATTACTTAGTAACATCATTTCTATTCCTACTCATTTTCCTGCAAATATACTGATTTCATTTCTTGTTATGCAGACAAAAATTGTTGTACATATATAGCATATTTTCTTATTTAAAAATAATTTTATTATACCTTTACACAGGTAATTGTTTCTAATCAAACAAATTTAATGACTTTTGCAAATGTCTATTTACATACACAGACAAAATATGGTTTCAGTTGACAGACAAATATATTCTAAACATGAATGTTAGTTGATACTCACTTACTTTAACAAGGTTACAAAAAAAAAAACTAATAAACATGGTTTAACTTCACTCATTTGTCTAATGGCCATCTAGCCTGATTCTACTTCCTAGCTATTGCAAACAGAAAAGCGAGGAACATGGTTGTGCAAGTACCACTGTTACAGGGTGCAGAATTCTTCGAATATATGCAAGAAGTAATATAGCCAGGTCAGAGGATAGGTTTATTTCTAGTTTCTTGAAAATCCTTCAGACTGATTTCCAAAGTGTCGGCACAAGTTTACACTCCGGACATCTGTAAATAATGGCTTCTCTCACCCTCTATTCATGCCAGCATTTGTTGTCATGTGTATTCTTGATGCTGACCAATCTAAGTGGAGTGAGATAGGATCTCAAAATAGCTTTAATTTTTTGAATGTCCATTAACTGATGTGTGAATGATATAAAGGTGGTGCATGTATGCAATGACATTTTATTTGGTTGTAATATAAATAAAATTAATGAAATTCACAGAAAATCTATGTAACTAGAAAATGTTATTAATTAATTAAGGTCATTCAGAGATAGAAAATCAAATAAATGTCACAATTCTCTCTCTCACATGTGTCACATAGCTCCAGTATTTCAGATTTTTCTTTAGATTATTATGTATGTAAATATTCAGAATCAAGGGGAGATGAAAGGCCTTTTGGGTGTGGGTAAAATAGTCCACACAGGCCATGAAGACAGATGAAGGGAACATTGAAGTTGGCAAAGTTTAATGATAAGGCAGATGAGGATGGATGGAGGACAACAGAATGTGTGCTAGGAGTCTTAATCAAGAGGCAGAGGCAGGCGGATTTCTGAGTTCAAGGCCAGCCTGGTCTACAAAGTGAGTTCCAGGACAGCCAGGGCTAAACAGAGAAACCCTGTCTCAAAAAAACAAAAACAAAAACAAAAACAAAAACAAAACAAAACAAAAAACAAAACCTAAAGACACATGAAGCAAATGCATCAGTGTGCTAACTTTATAAGCTTATCAAAAATCTTAATTTAAACAGGAGCTTGAACCAAGGTATGATGCATGGTAGTTAATCTCAATCCAAGAAGCCATGAGTTAAAAATGCAAGTCCCCATGGTAAAGGTGAGATACCTTCCATAGAAGTTGTTGGCCAGGAAGACACCGAAGGTCTTAAAAGCTACCAAATCACAGTCACTGCCTTTGTTGCCCACCAGAACTGGGTGGTGCAACTGCTATTGTTGAAAGCATCATATACCTTGATTACAGAATTCAGAGAAAACATACTAGAACTGAGCTGCAAGCTTCTTCCATGCAGACTAGCTTTTATAATGCTGGAAATTGCTATGTAAGAAGCTAAAGAGATAAAAATCAACAACAGTCTTTCACCCCTTTTGAATTTGTATACTAAAATACTAACTTGCTTGGTGTGCTGCCTAGTCATATGGGACCTTAACATAGAAACTAGAGTTATCTTAAAGGAGAAAAACTTAATTGATAAAATGCTTAAGAATCTGGCTGTAAGGTATTTTCTTAATTAGTTATTGATAGAGAGGGCCCAGTCTATTTTGGATAATTCTATCCCTGGCAGATAGTTCTGGGTTCTATAAAAGAACAGGCTGAACAAACCATGGGGAACAAGCTAGTAAGCAGCACCATTCCGTGGCCTCTTCATCAGCTCCTGTCTTCCTTCAATGTGGAAGTATAAACACAATAAACCCTTTCTTCCCCAACTGGTTTTGGTCATGATGCTTCATCATAGCAATAGAAACTCTAAGATATTAAGCCAAATGTGCTTTATAATACAATAATGACATAACTATTAAGGGGAATAACCGATTTCTGATTGGATCTGAGGCCTGCTTCACAGAAGGGAGTTCATTCCTGCCATTGTGGACCTTGCTAAAAGTCCTTAGCTGCAGAGGTCACAGACATGAGGGGTGAATCTACTACTTTTGCTAAATGGATTTATGTCAATCTGCCTCCCAAATATTTATGCTTATAATCATAGACTAGAGATGCTCTTAGCTTTGATCAAACAAGCTTCTCTTTGCAGTGAATCATGGATAATGAAAAACCTCAAGACTGGTAAAGAGGCTGTTAAGTGTTTAGCCTCACATGGAACATCTCTCTCTCTCTCTCTCTCTCTCTCTCTCTCTCTCTCTCTCTCTCTCTCTCTCTCTCCAAGGATCCAAGACCATCACAGAAAGGGAGGTGAAAAGAACATAAGAGAGAGGCGGTGGAGAAAAAGGCTGAGAAGAGCAGCCTTATAACAAAGACAAAAACTTTACCAAGGTGAGGTGCTAAGAGCTACACTTATCTCTGGTTATAAGGATATATACATAGAATACAGAGAAATTACATATGTTAATTTAAAATAGTAAGTAGTTTTTTCCCCTCCAGGGTCTATAAATAGACCTTGAATCCAATTAGACAGCTGTTGCTTAACCCAAGATAAAGGTAGCACTATTGCAACATTGGGGCTATCTTCCAGACCAATCATTACAAAAAGCCAGAGAGCCAAAGCTCTCTGATGTTAGCTAGTATCTTAGAGACATGCCAGGGAAGCTGCACCCATTCAATCTCAACAATTATTGTGGCCTAAACAAGACTAAAAATAATAACATTAGTTACAATGCCAATGTGATGGGAGAAGTTTCACAAGGTCCTACCGCATACATTAGTGGGTCTCAAGCTCCTAGTGCTATGGCCCTTTAATACCTTTCCTCATGTTGTGGTGACCACCAACCATAAAATTACTACTTGATAATTGCAATTTTTCTACTGTTATTAATTATCATGTAAACATATGTTATCAGTATATTTGATATGTGACCCCTGTGAAATGGACATTTGACCCCAAAGGGGGCCACAACCCACAGGTTGAGAACCACTGACCTAGATCACTGCAGGCAATCATTTGCTGTTGAGATATGAAGAATCAGTTTTCTCTAGGGATAAGCTCCTTAGTAGGTTATCCTATCACAAATGGTCATCTCTAAAGACATGTGAACACTGGCAACACCACATGGGTTCAGGAGACTGTATTTACATAAATACACATACATAAGAAACAATGCTTAAAGAGTTCATGACTTTGAGATGGAGTGGGGTGAATGAAGAAGGAGTTAGGGTGTGAAAATAGAGTACTTATATAAAATTCTTTAAAAAAACTAAATAAATAGAAAACATAGGAGTCACATTATGCTGAAGAAGATAGATCATTATTATTCATGATATAGACACTGGAAAGTTATTCATGATCCAGTGGATATAAAGGAAGCACCCATGGCCATAAAGGAAGCACTAGCTGCTTTCTTAAGGAATAGAATGAGTCTGTGTTCTTGTTTCCTTCTTTTTTAAATTTTTTATTAGATATTTTCTTAATTTACATTTCAAATGTTATTCCGAAAGTCCCCTCCCCCCTCCCCCCTCCCCCCTCCCTGCTCCCCTGCCCACCCACTCCCACTTCGTGGCCCTGGCGATCCCCTGTATTGGGGCATATAAAGATTGCAGTACCAAGGGACCTCTCCTCCAAATGATGGCTGACCAGGCCATCTTCTGTTACATGTGATGCTAGAGACACGAGTTCTGGGGCTTCTGGTTAGTTCATATTGTTGTTCCTCTTCTAGGGTTGCAGACCCCTTCAGCTCCTGGGGTTCTATCTCTAGCTTCTCCAATATTATGTGTGTTCTAGGATGTCTCTGTAAAATCTACACCTAATGAAAATAAGAGTTTTCCAAACAGTAGAAGATAATCCCAAGAATGTTAGACATGATAATAATAGTTAACATTTATTGAGAGATTATGATGTCTAATGACTCGATCTAGTAATTTATATATTCATTATAATTTCTATTGTGCAAAATAAATGTGATTTAAGTATTGTGTGACTTTGTGTTTAAATAATATGAAGACACAGCACAGATAAGCCACCCATTTAAGTTCATGTGGCTAATGCAAGTGACTAAGTATTCATGTGTTGATCTGAGATTCTCTGGGTTTCAAGACTCCTCCTCTGGCCATCCTATTTTCCAGGTTCACTGCCCCTTCTTCATCCAGACTCAGGGTGCAGTGGGTAGTAATTGCTCAAATGCAAATAGTGGAAAAAACTCTTGGGTTTAAGTCCTATATTCTTGAAATGGTCATTGTACTGCCTTCCACATTCTGGAAAGCCCTCATTCTCAGTGGGTTTCTCTAGCTGAAAACCAACCTGTTGTGTCCACAGTTTTCCTATGAGATCAGTGTGACAGTAAATTGAGGATTTTGCTGTGAACAGAATAAACTGATTCAGAGTAGCTACAAAAGCTCTTAAGAGGATTCTATTTCTAGAACAGACTCTCAAGTGTATTTCTGGGTCTCACTAGATTCTGTTATCTACTGTAAAATGATTTGTTACAGGTTAGGAACATGAGAGCTTTTCTTTCATTCTTCAGGCAAAGTACTACATTTGGCTGCTAGTAATTAGTCATTAATATATTTATGGAGCAGAGGCTGATGTGACAGGAAAATATAATCATCTCACTCATGCCATAGTTTTGATAAATTCAGTGTTTTGTTTGAAAAATAATTTAAAAATTAATATGCAGATCTTCCAAAACATATTGAATCACATCACAATTTACTGTGGTAAAATCTCTGTGTAAAGGAGAACATTCCCCATACAGTTGTCATCCTAAATTTAAAATGATTAAAATTTTATCAATAAAATAAATCTTCAATAACAAAATTAGAAAATATTAAAATGTACTTGACTGATGCTTAAAGTAACTGATTGATTTACCTATAATTTTAAAATATTCAAATAAATTCACAGAAATTTTAAAGCATACTTATCTTTTATATGGAATACTATACATATAATGTCCATATGTGCAAATCACAGCAGCTGTAATTACCTGTACCAGAATAGGAAATAACATCAAGAATTGAAAAAAATAGATTGGATTAAATTAAAAAGTTTCTGCACGGCAAAGTAAGCTATCAGTAGAAGAAAAATATGACGTATAGAATGGGGAAAATATTTGGCAACTGTACATCCAATATAAAGATTCTCTTCAGGATATATAAATGATGCAGAAATTCAGGCAAAAAAACCACAAATAATTCAATCACTACATGAGTTGATGAATTAAGTAGTATTTTTTTCAAATAAGCAAATAAAAATTGCCAATAAAGAATTGTTACAGGTCATATTCTTACCTATCAGTGGAATGCTACCTAAAACTGCTTTGAGATTATATCTCCACCAATCAAAATATATACCATCAAGTTAACAAATCACAATAAATAGTGATTTATATATGGAAAATAGTAAGCCTTAGACTTGCAGATAGGAATGTAAACTTGTATAGACAGTATAGAAAAATATATGAAAAAATTAAAACTAAAAATACAGCTATCATATGATCCAGATATAACTTTCTTTGGTACATATCTAACAGAATCTAATCTAACACACCAGAGATACTTTCATACCCATGTTTAGTATTACACTATCTGCAATAGGTAGGAAGCAAAATTACTCTATCAAACTACATAGATGAATGGATTATTGTTGCATATATACATAATGGAATTTTATTCAGCCAGAAATTAAAGTGAAACCCTGACATTTGCTGAATAATGGATAGAAGAAGAGGTCATTATGTTTTCACCAAGATATGAATACAAATGTTGCCTGAACCTTAGGGATATCTTGATAAGCTGGTCATTGTTTACACTTATTAAAGAAAGTCTTCTATACTGCTACTATCTTTTAAACTATTAAACCAAGTGCTACAGAGACTGGTAAATAGAGCACTGGCTGCTCTTCCAGAGGTCCTGTGGTCAATTCCCAGGACCCACATACTAGTTCACAACCATATAAAACCATAGTCCCTTATGGTATGCAGAAATACACCAAGAAAACACTCAAAATCAATTTTAAACCCCAATTATGATTTTTAGCAGACACATCACATTAAATGGGGAGGTGAGAGGTAGCATAATACAAATGGAGAAGGAGTGAGGGAGGAGGG
This sequence comes from Mus minutoides, assembly GCA_902729485.2. Lineage (NCBI taxonomy): Eukaryota > Metazoa > Chordata > Mammalia > Rodentia > Muridae > Mus > Mus minutoides. The sequence goes on from LR753322.1 coordinate 1,144,334, forward strand.
ATAAATAACACTAAGGATGTTTTTTAAAAGCCATATAATGAAACTTATTTTAAGATTACTTTAAAATAACCAGTGTGTGTGTGTGTGTGTGTGTGTGTGTGTGTGTGTGTGTGTGTGTGTGTGTATGTAGCTTAGATGGAGTCCGCCACAGGAGGTGATACAGTTCCCCTCAAGATCCATAATCTAACAAAAATTCTGTTGCCAAGCATAGGAAACCTCTGTTTGAATTCTTGGCTAGGGGAGATCAAGAGACCCCCCCCCCCAAACAATATAAGCTACTGCCACTGCTCTTGGTTGCCTCCAAGAATTTGAAGGTGAGTCCCTATTATTGAAGAAATCATTCACTTTAGACAGAGAACTTGGAAAAAAAATCAAAATAGAGCAGATCTGGAATTGTCCTTGCCATGGAGTAACTTTCATAATATCAGAGATACTATACATGCTACCAAGAGAGAAAAATAATAGATAGTTATACATATCAGTAAAGTCTATGAACTATAACAATGATTGGCCCAACAAGATAAACTCAACAGTACTATACTGGAACTTACATCTTGTGGGTAACCAACAGCTTAAAGTATTCTCAATAGAAGGGAATTCATATCTGGCACTATAAACCTAGGCAGTTACCCACAGCTGGTGAGACTATGGACCACATAAGAAAATCTACTATTGTCAAAACTAGTATAATTTCTAACTGCAAAATAAATATGTATCCTTATACCAATGGATCAAAGTAGTTCCCAGCATTTGTCAAAGTAGCTTCTTTTTGCATCTCATAGTAACTACCACAGACATCCTCAACTGGTCAAAATGCAGAAAACTGATGATAAGGTGCCTAACTCTACTTGATATATCCATGGCATGACCCTTGCACCAAATGCTCAAGGCTATCATGGAAGAGGGGATAGCAAGATGTCAATAGCCAGAATACCAGGATGTCTGCTGCAATATATATGAAAGGGAAACTGCAACCATGACACATCAAAAACATTGCTGCCTGAACAAGACCGGCACAATGACATGGATACATGAAACCTCACAAGTCTCTACACCTAGATGAAGAGCTGCAGGCAATTAATAGCTGCTGTGAGAGGAAGAATTTCCAGGCGTCACCTCTCTGACTCCCAATAACAAGTGGTCAGTGCTAAATACATGTACATATAACAATGAATGCACTCACTAAGAGTATATGTTGTATACAGAATGAGGGTGTATATATGTATGTATGCAATATTAATAAGTAAGAGGTTATAAATTTGAGAGGGAATGAGAAGGAAATAGAAAGCCTCTGAGAAGGTAAAGTGAAAAGTGGAAATTATGTAAATATGATACTCATGTAAGAAATTCTCACAAACTATTTCCAAAATTGTTTTTCTTGTGGCTATATTAATCCAACAATGATGCTGAACTACAGTTCCTCTTGTCTCCATGTCTGAAGTGCTTCACTTTTTGGATTATATGCATTCTACACAACATTTTCTAGTCTGGGGTGAGTCCCAGGATTCATAGCTTCTTTTTTTTTTTCAATTAGTTTTTATTAGATATTTTCTTAATTTACATTTCAAATGTTATCCCGAAAGTTTTTCCCCCCCTGCCCTGGTCCCCTGCCCACCCACTCCCACTTCTTGGTCCTGGCGTTCTCCTGTATTGGGGTATATAAAGATTACAATACTAAGGGGTCTCTCTACCCAACGATGGCCGACTAGGCCATCTTCTGCTACATGTAGAGCTAGAGACACATGTTCTGGGGGTTCTGGTTAGTTCATATTGTTGTCCCTCTTCTAGGGTTGCAGACCCTTTCAGCTCCTAGGGTTCTATCTCTAGCTTCTCCATTGTGGGCCCTGTGTTCCATCATATAGATGATTATGAGAATCCACTTCTGTACGAGACAGCTATATCAGGTTCCCTTAAGTAGGCACTAGCTGTCCTATGCAATAGTGTCTGAGTTTAATGACTGATTATGGGATGGATCTGTAGCAGTAATTCATATGTTTGACTACCAGACTCTAAATGTCATTTAGTGGGTGTGGTGAAGGACCTTTCAAAAGTTAGGTATGTTTTCAGTACTAGAAAAATCCTAGAGATTGGATATGGCCCTCTGGCTCATCAGAAGAGGGAGTACTTAGCATTCTACAAACCTTGAAGTCAAATCACAACCAAGTGAGGAAAGGTGATCTGGCTGAGGTGAGGGAGGAGTAGGAGTCTGTCCTGTGCACTAAGACATTTGTCCCTGCTTCACACATGCAGAAGCACAATAAAGGCTGAAGAAGACCAAGAGCAGCACAGGCACTTCAGTGACTACCAGAGCCTGAGCCAGAGCCATGGCTCAAATGGTGATGGTCTAGACCCACAGGCATTCTTCCCTGGACATTGCAGCCCCAGCCACTGCCTCTGCCCTGCTGACTAACTTAAATGTTTGAAAAATACAATCCTGATTCTACAAGAACAAATTTAAGAGACTAGTGAAATTGAAGTGTTTTTAGTTCAATTGTATAGAAAGGGATATCAGCATAGGGGAAGTGGGGTTGAAGGAAGAAAGGAACAAATGAAGGAGGAAGAGAAGGAGGAGGAGGAGGTTATCATGCTGATTTTGTATAAAACATTTCTTTTTAAGGTCCCTGATCCATAAAATTTCTGTCCTGTTTTTTTTCCCATAGGTCTAGACTTTAGACATTCACAATCTGGCTTAGCTCCCTTCCCAAAGTCCCCACCCCATGGTTTTAGGATGCAAAATATTATTGAATGAATAATTTGCATCTTGAGACTGCTCTCTTTTCTGATGTGGGCTAGATCTCTATAATACTGTCTCTGTCTCTTCAACTTTAGAGTTCTAAGAGAAACAGGTGCCAGAAATCAGCCAGGGGAGAAACAGGCCTAGTGCTCCTTGCTCCTCTCTAAGTCTATAATGAACTCGAAGTATACTTCATACAGAAAATGAACTGTAACAATTTATTTCTCACAAAAAAGTGACACCTGAAGAACATAGAAGCATAAGCCTCAAGAGGCACCACCATCAGAGAAAATAAGGAACACCATATGGAATGTGAGTGAGGGCACAGGCATCCCCAGGGACACTAGTGTGCAGACTGGCATCTTTCCAACGACCTTGAATGAAAAATAGAACAGCACTTATGATGTCTAAAAACCAAAGTTAACTAAGACTGGTGCTAGAGCTCCTCGTGGTGGTACATACTGGCAATCCAGGTACTAGAAGGCCTGATGCAGGAGGACTCTAGTACAAGTTCACCCTGAACTACATGGTGAAGGACTGTCGCAAACCAAACCATCTTCCTCCATAGACCATCAGTGCTCTTGCTTCTAAGAAAACAAAGAAACACACACAAGCTAAATACTGAAAAAAGCACTTACCTGGACAATAAGGGTCCCCAGACAGATCACAGAAGGGAAATGACACAGAAGGGAAGTTCTGAAGTGTACCTCAGCAGAGGCACATGGAAAAGTTTTCCCCTTGTAGGCAAATGGAAACTTTGATCATCTGATGTATGCCAGGTCTGTTCAGCCTGAAGCTGTGACATAGGTGTACCCTACTCCTCAGCAATTTTCTGCAGACATTGGAGGAGTTCACATGGGAGCTCAAACATCTGCCCTTCCTAGTATATGGACCCAGACCATGTGTGAAGAATGTCTATGAGTTGGGGTTCAGTATTGTCTGTGTTCAAATTGCATACTCTGGGTGAATAAAGGCTCACTCTCAGTGAATTCCATCAGATTTAACAGTAAGAAGGCAGAAGGGAGAAGTTAGAGACAGAAGAGAGCAGCAAGAAATGCTGGTCAGATGGTGACAATTCTTGGTCCTTCAACTGAAGAATAGATAAAGAAAATGTGGTTCATTTACACAAAGGACTACTACTCAGCCATTAAAAACAAGGACATCATGAAATTCTTAGGCAAATGGATGGAGCTAGAAAAGATCATCCTGAACGAGGTAACTCAGATCAAAAGGACATGCATGGCATGTACTCACTTATGAGAGGATATTAGCCATAAAGTACAAGATAACCATGCTATAATCAACAGACCCCCCCAAAGACAAATAACAAAGATGGCCCAAGGGAAGATGGTTGAATCTTTCTCAGAAGGGGAAACCAAATACATATCAGAGTTTGATTAAAGGGGGGAACTGAGTGGAAGAGGGGATGGGAAAGGGAGCAGACATCCTATATATGGAGAGCAGGGGAGAGAAAAGGGAAATTGGTGGTAGGGAGAGGGCAATCTCTAGGATGTCAGAGACCTGGGTTTTGGGAAGATCCCAGAGCATCTACAGGGACAACTTTGAGACTCCTAGAAGTGGGGGCTGTGGATCTTGAAGTGGCCACCTCCTGTAGCCAGGCAGGACTCCCTGTGGAAGGGTAAGGACAGCAACCCACCCACAAAATCTCTGAATCAAAATATGTAAGTATGTCCTGCCTTCAAGATGTGCAGTGACAAAGATAGAGCAGAGATTGAGGGAATGGCCAACCAATGACTGTCCCAAATAGAGACCCATCCTATGAGTAAGAACCAGTCCCTGACACAATTAATGGTATTCTGTTATGCTTGCAGACAGGAACCTTGCATAAATGTCCTCTGAGAGTCTACACCCAGCAGCCTATGGAAAGAAATAGAGAGACTTACAATCAAACATTAGATGGGCCCAGGAGTCTTACAGAAGAGTTGAGAAGATTGAGGGATATAAAGAGGACACTGACTGCACAGGAAAACCAACAGGATCAACTAACCTGGATCCTTGGAGGCTCCCAGAGACTGAACCACCAACCAAAGAGCCAACACAGCCTGGACCTAGGCCCCTTGTATACATGTAGCAGATGAGCACCTTGATCTTCATATGGGTTCTTCAACAAATGGAGCAGGGGTTGTCCCTGAGCCTGTTGCCTGTCTGTCTATGGATCCCATGTCCCTAAATGGACCAACCTGTCTGACCTTAGTGAAAGAGGATGCACCATGTCCTGCAGTGATTTGATGTGCATGGGGGGGTGGGGATTAGTGGGGGGACATGACACCAGAGTGGGGCTTCCCTCAAAAGAAAAGAGGAAAGAGGAATGGGGAGAGGACTTCTGCAAAGGGGTACTAGGAGGAAAAGGAAGGGCTGATACTGGGTTGTAAAGTGAATAATTAATTTTTTTTAAAATAAAAAGTAAAATAAAAGGGTGTTCCACATGGAAACTTTGAGTTTTGCTTTTCAGAAATCTTGGCAGAATCTTTTCACATGGAAAGCCAGAAAATTTTGGCAGAAAACATTGTATATTCAAGGTCAGCTTGATCTATATAGCAAGTTCCAGGCAAGCCTGGAGTATGTAGGGAGACACTGTCTCAGAATACCACCACCACAACAAAACAGTGACAATAGCAGAAAAAAACAAACAAACAAACAAAAAAACCCCAAAAGTTTGACAGACATGAAATTGGGTTAAAGGCACAAAGGAACCAACTGTACTCCATGGAAGCACACTACAGCCAGCCACATTCCAGATGTTTACAGTAATTCTGTTTAAAAGAAAGAGAAAACTACACAACTGAAAAATTTCAACAAGAAAGAGGTATTCCTGAATTTTCGACAGATCCTCAGATTCCTGCCATTCCTGACCTATAGGAATCCTATATTGCTCAGTGAATCCAAGAAAGTGCCCGCTTCATTTCCAAATTAGAGAGTCAAAATGAAAACCACTGCTGACAACCAAGATTTAATCTACCCACACAGGAAAGAAAGGAAGCAGGAAGTTCATGTGGACAGAAAACCCAAGTTCATAGCTGCTATAGATAACAAAATCTAGAAAAAAATGATGCTGCTATAGGCAGGAACCACCTGGAGAGATTACCCATTATCTAGGCTGATCCTAGAAACCTGTAATCATAGAACAATTGCTGCTCAGCATTTATTAAGACATCTTATCAGCTTGCCTGAGTGAGGAATACCTAAAGGAGTCATTACATGGAGAGGGACAGGGTCCTACACAGAACAGATGATGTCTTAGTCAGTCTGTTCCTGCACAAAACACCATGACCAAGAAGCAAGTTGGGGAGGAAAGGGTTTATTCAACTTACACTTCCACATTGCTGTTCATCACCAAAGGAAGTCAGGACAGGAACTCACACAGGGCAGGAACCTGCAGGCAGGAGCTGATGCAGAAGCCATGGAGGGATGCTGCTTACTGGACTGCTTCCCCTCGCTTGCTCAGCTAGCTTTCTTATAGAACCCAGGACTATCAGCTCAGGGATAGAAGCACCTACAATGGGCCCTCCCACCATTGATCACTAATTGAGAAAATTCCTTACAACTCGATCTCCCAGAAATATTTACTTAACGGAGGCTCCTTTCTCTGTGATAACTCCAGCTTGTGTCAAGTTGACACACAAAGCCAGCCAGTACAGATGAGTTGGAAGAGATCAGCAAGTTGTGGCTGTAGAAATCATCAGGGTGCCAATTCTGTGTCATTTTATGTCTAGGTGATATTGTGGTGTATCCACCAGAGAAAACTGCTCAGATCTGGGTATAAGGCAGTAGAAAGTTTTCATTAGCTGATTGGCGACTATACTGGGTCTTTGAGATCCCAGCGTAGCACTGAGCCTTTCTCAGTGTGAGTCAGCACAAAAATCATGCCCTGGTTGAAATACTTCAGTTCACAAGAACAGTTATTGATAAGCAGAACTTCAGAAGCCAAAAAGCAAAGTTAGTATGATTAGAGACTTTTCAGGTCTTTGTTTTGCTTTTGGCAGGCAGTGCTGTCTACTTGCTAAGTTTTATAGCTTGACTAATGCTCCCATCATGGAGTCAGTTGTACTAAGGTCTGGGGACCTGTTAAGTTCTGGGGCCCTGTTACAGGGGGGGAGGAACACAATTTGTGGTCATGGCTTTCTGGAGAAAGCAAGGTCTGACAAGATGGAGAATGAGGCAGGTCAGCTGTTTAGGTCCTGGGCTCACCTCATCTAGTGCCCAGTTAATTGATCTACTTCATCAACTCTTAAGCACATTCTGGGTTATTCCAGGCTTACTGTTTCCCACATAAACAGGCACACAGATTAGTGCCCCTTTGGAACCATTAATGATCTCCCAGATTTACACTCCAGGATGCACTAGGGAGCCAGAAACAGTTCTGATAAGGAAAATCCAGGAAACCTCTGCAAAGAAAGTGGCCCCATGACTGGCAAGATTTCTTTGTAAGCCATTTGAAGTACTCAAGTGTCCTGGCCCATACCCTAGGACTTCCAACCACAAAAGTCTCCAACTGCCTGAAGAGCTCAACTCAGCCCCAGCCCAAAAATCAAAAGTCCAAGTTCAGGACTTGAAAGCCCACCAGTGGCCACCCTGGAAAGCTCCATCCTGGGAAGTTCTGCCCCCAGAACCACTACATAAACACTATCTTGTGCTCAGTTCTCTGTGGCTTCTCAATGAGCAGAGGCAGCCATCCTGCTGGGTTCTTCCCTCCCAGTAAACCTCTTACGTGAGGTTTGTTTTGCAGTTTGAAATCTCTTATGTGAGGTTTGTTTTACAGTGTGAAATCTCTTATGTGAGCTTTGTTGTACAGGGTGATTCTGTGGTATTTCTTAGCTCCTGACTGGCAGGATAGATTTCCCTTTAGAAATGTAACCCTTTGGGGAAACCTACCCCCACCCCACAGGAATAGAGCTGAAATACTTGCAGTGGGGAAACCTTCCTCCACAAGAGCAGAGCTATAACACTTTGGGGAAACCCCCAGCTCTCCACAACCACCACCCCAGCCTGAGCAGAGCTGTTAACACTTGAAGTGGGGGAAGCCTTTCCCTTCAGAGCTTTTCCCAACACTTTGGGGGAAGTTTTCCCCCTCAAAGTTCTTAAGTACACATACAGAAGCAATAGCTCTCAAGTTGCTTAAAGCACCAGTCTGATAGGTTGAAAATATAGAAACTAAAACAGAACTGAGCTCTAACCCACAGCCACCTTCATATCTGGCAGATCCCAATTATCAGAGGGCCCGGAGGCAAGATCTCTGATCTAAGCATTTTCCCTTGCATGTCTAGTGCTTCCAGGTTTTTTTTTTTTTCATTATTCTTTGCACTATTTCCTTCTTTTGTTTTTTTTTTTAATCTAATTTTTTTTTCTGTTTTCTGAATCCGTTTTTTGAAAATGGTCTGATCCAGAACTTAATATTAAACCAATAAAGACCTTGGACTTCTGATCCTCCTTCTATGTGCTGCAGTTACAGGCTGGAGCCACCAAGCCTGGCCTTCTGTATTCTTTGTTTATTTACTTCTGTCTTTTTCTCTTTATCTTCTCCCATTATCCCCATTCCTTTTTTATTTGTCTGTTTGTTTATTTATTTATTTGAAACAAGGTCTCATTGTGTAGCTCCAGCTGGCTTAGAACTCACTATTGTAGACTACACTGGCCTCAAATGCACAAGACATATGCTTCTCTTCATAAGGGCTGGAATTAAAAGCATGCATCACCACCCCTAGCTTGTCTGCTTTTTAAAACATTCCTTCCTTTTGTCTTTCCTTTTCCCTCCTTTAATAGGTATAACAGGGTAGAAAAGAAAAAAATCAGGGATTAAACTCAAAGATTCTAGTATCTGCTTTGGTTAGAACAAAATGAGCTTTTCTGTTTGGAGGAAGGGGGAACTCTGAGGATTTCTCTACTTCATTCATGAGATATGAGATACTAATATCACAGACAGACAGACATACTGACAACATCACAGAAGGAAGAGATCAGGACAACATGGTAGAATGATAGTCCCTTCTTATGGGATTCACAGAAAGAATGTAGGAAGTAGATTAGATAGCTTCCTTCTTTGGCCTGCAGTTATCCTTAGCAAAGATTAACCAGTGGATGTTCAGTTAAGGAATAAAATAGTGTAGTTACCAATCACTGGGAGAGTTGGTAGGGCAAGGAAAGGAAGACTGTAAGGAAGCAGCAAGCAGCTTGAGATCTAGGATAAAATCACCTTAATTTCTGTGAAAAATGGAGGAACTTTATGAGATGATGTAATTTCAGGTAGATATTTATTAGGGCATTGAAGCAAGAAAACAAGACACAACAAGAATTTGTCCAACGTTCAGATGACTCCATCTCACTATATAGTGAAAATATCTGGGCTGACACACAAGTCATCTGACATCTTTGCAATTTTCTTTTCTCATAGTATGGGGGGGGGGAGACTGTAATTTCTGGAGAAAATAGATAAGTAGAATATTTTGCAATTGTAGTGCTATGCACAATGCAAGATATTGCCTCTGGGCAGTGGTAGTGCAAGACTTGAATCCCAGCACTCAGGAGGCAGAGACAGGCAGATATCTGAGGTCAAGGCCAGCCTCGTCTACAGGGTAAGCTCCAGAACAGCCAGGTATACACAGAGAGACTCTGCCTCAAAACTTAGCTTGACTATTACCATTACACACTGGGAAAGTTGCAAGAACCAGTATTTACCACTTGCATGAAATAGTGAAGACTAGTTTCTTTCATTTTAATACCAGCTAAAAATGACTTAGCAAGACAATGAAGGACACAAGTTGCTAAATTTTGTTCCAACTTAATTATGGAGAATATTTTTCTATACAAGTTTGCACAATGCTCATATAAGAGGAAATTCCTTCAATTACTGTAACTATCAAAAGAATCAAGGCCTAGATTCAGGGAACTCAAAGGAACCAATCTGCTGGGGAGAATATTAGGTAAAGTGCCCAGTTAGTGTATAAATTAAGTCTTTTAAAAGCATACTTAAACTGTAGAGTAAGCTGTGATTCAGAAAGATGTTCCAGGGAATCTCTTCCCATCGGGCATCAATCTGAACAAATTTCTCACCCAAAATACTCCACAAGAAGTAAGGAAGCATAAGACAGCAGTACCTCATCTCAGGTTCATGACTAGGCTGCAAGGATACATGATTTTGTCCCAACCCTCAGGAGACAGGCAGGCCTCTGAGTTTAAGGTCAACCTGGTCTATATAGTGAGCTCTAGGTCAGCCAAGAAAAATAAGTAATTGTTTCAATTAGTGCAAAAATTGGCAAGTTTAACATGATTTTAAAGGAGAGAGAACACTCACTTCACTAGAAAGGATGGAAAACAAACAGCAAACAATATACTTAAGGATGAAATTGTAGGTGTTTTGCCTTAAGATTAAGAATACAAACATGCTAAAAATGTTTGTTTAGCACAGTATTGGAAGTTAAAAACCAATGTAATATTGTAATAGAAGGCACGGTAATTAAGAAAAAAGAAAAGAAAAGAAAAGAAATGAAAAGAAATGAAAAGAAAGCAAGTGTCTCATTCAAGAAGAAGTCTCCTGTTAATCTCCTTGCCTTTGATTCCAAGAAACATGAAGAGAGATTCCTCCCACTTGGGGAAAGAAGGAACCAAATTCAGGCTCTGGAGCTGCTGCTCCAGGCTTGAGTGAACTACCCTCACTCTTCTGGCCCAGAGGCCAAAGGAGTTCCTCCATAGCTCAGGAAGCAAAGGAAGGGTAAGACTCTATCCACAAGGTAGCAGCACAAAGATAGTAGGGATTTTGCCTTGAAACTTAGTGCCACCCTGGCAAGGGATTCAGTAGAAACAAGGGAAATGTGCTAGAGATTTGAGGGAGACTAATCCTGCCTGGAATTTAGGCCTGCTAGCATTTCAGTGGACTTGGGCACGTACATGTCTGGTCTCTACAATATATGAACACTGAATATTTCTTAATCACTAGGCCCCTTGAGGCTACAGTATGACTTGATGGGCAGCCAGGAATTTTCTCCAGCATTCTTCTGCAACTTCAGAACACACAGTTTTCCTCAGGTCACTGCACCCAGGTGGAACCTTTCTCAGAACCAAGCAGAGACTGAATGCCATAAGACAAAAAGTATGTAGAGCTCAGTACACCCTCACACTGAGCAGATCTATGCATCTCTAAAGACTAGGCACGACCTTACTTAGTGCAAGCCTAAGTGGCCAAGTGGCTGCTTTTATCAACAGCATTACCACCTTAGACAACACAGTTAAATATGAGACCAGCCTACAATTGAATCATACTCTAGTGGAAAAGCAGAGACAATGCACCATCATCCTTCACTGTGGCTAGGAGAGGGCAATAAGAGCAAGATGTTGGTTGCCTTAGAAATTAGTGGCAGCCTGATGATGCCTAGCACTGTACAGACCCAATGGCCGAAGACCCAGCCTACTGCCTATAGATGGAACCCTGAAATAGCCTCCTCAGAGGGTAGACACATGTGGCACCAGTATATCAAACATGTATTTTGACTAGAAAAAAAAATGCTTAATCCCAGCACTTGGGAGGCAGAGGCAGGCGGATTTCTGAGTTTGAGACCAGCCTGGTCTACAGAGTGAGTTCCAGGACAGCCAGGGCTACATAGAAAAACCCTGTCTCAAAAAAAAAAAAAAAAAAAAAAAAAAAAAAAAAAAAAAAAAAAAAAAAAAAAAAAAAAAAAAAAAAAAAAAAAAAAAAAAAAAAAAAAAAAAAAAAAAAAAAAAAAAAAAAAAAAAAAAAAAAAAAAAAAAAAAAAAAAAAAAAAAAAAAAAAAAAAAAAAAAAGCTCCATACTTGTATCCCAAGCATATCTGAATAGGCAACCCTTAGAAATAATAGCTTTTGCCTAACCCAGATCTGGGCAGGTTACAGTGACTGTGGGCTCAAGGTATATGACACAGCATTGAAGTGTTTGAGACTATAAACCTGGATATGAATGTGAGGCTGGTTTCTACCAGACATTCTACCTGGACAATAAAAATCCCACACTCCCTTAGGTAATAATGCTCCATCTCAGACAAGTGGCTGCCTGAGATTCTGCTACCATTTCAACTTCAGGTAGATTTTGGAATGAAGTATTTCTCTGTTCAAGGGCTCCTCCAGGTTATAGTATATAGCACATCAACCTTAAATATGAGACCAGCCTACAATTGAATCATACTCTAGTGGAAAAGCAGAGACAATGCACCAATAGCATATCCACAGCCACCATACCCCTAGGGACCAACTCAGTGCTCAAATGCATGATGTGATTACAGACACAGAGAAAATAAGCAGCTGCTTAGAGGATAGTCATTTTAAAAGCCAGATTACTAAGAAGAGAATAAATACTTAATCCTTTAATGTAAAGACCATGTCCCCTATCAACTAGCATCAAGAACATTCAGAGAACCCTAACATCCTCATTTGATGGTCAAAAGGAGGGAAAAAAAAAACAGTTCTGACAGTAATCCTGGTGGACAAATTATCAGGTAGGGAACTTAAAGTAGCTGTTTCAAGGAAACTTAATGAAATAAAAAAAAGAGAAATTATTCAGTTATGTAATGGAGACATTTAAGAGAGAGATGGAAGCAATTTAAGAAATTAAACAAAAGGCCTGGTGGTACACATCAATAATTCTAGCATGTAAAAGATGGAGACTAAAAGACCAGAGTTCAAGCCCAGTTTTGCCTATATAGTGAAATGGAGGGAAACATGGGCTACATGCGATCTTCTCTTAATAAAAAAATAAAGAGAGAGAGAGAGAGACAGAGAGAGAGAGAGAGAGAGAGAGAGAGACTGAGATAGAAACAAACCTACAGACACACAGGAACACACACGCACATAGAGGGAGGGAAGGAGAGGGGGAAGGGGAGGGAAACGTAGGGGGAGGAAGAGAAGGAAGAGAGGGAGAGAAAGGAGGAGAGGAAGGAGGGAGGGAGAGAAAGGAGGGAGGGAGGAAGGAAGGAGGGAGGGAGGGAGGGAGGGAGGAAGGAAGGAGGGAGGGAGGGAGGAAGGAGAAACCTTGACCTGAAAAACACATTGGAGAGAACTTGATAATATGATCAAAAGTATCAGTAGGAGAGACAACAATACAGAGAAAACATGTCAGTGAGAGTGCAGATAGGTTACTGTTAAGTATACTGGGGAAGCACAAAGAAGAGGAATGAGTAAAGATACTTTGGAACAGCATTAATATAGTTAAGTTGAAGTTTGGTAAACAAGAGGAGAATGCCAACACAGTAGAAAACTCATTCAAATAGGTATTAACAATGAATATCTGAATCTATTGAATAATGAAAACATCCAGACCATAGGAAAGTCAAGGGCACTGGACACATTTGAACCACACTGTTTTATAAAATCTTAATCTTCTCCAGTTTTGAAGACTTATTTGAAGACAATTGCAACTAGATCCCTTAGAGCTGGAAACCCAGGAACTTGTTAGATCCTTACATGAATGCCCTTTGCAAGAACAATGTGTACCTTAACACTTAAGCCATATCACCAGCCCCAAATTACCTGTTTGTTTGTTTGTTTATTCAATCAATCATTTGGGTGTTTATGCATATGTTGGCGTCTGTGCACTGGCTTGTTCACTGAGGTCAGAGGACAACTTGTGAATGTAAGTTTTCTCCATCCAGCATGTATATCCCAGGCATACAACTCAGCTCCTCAGGCTTGGTGACAGACCCTTCTAAAAGGCAAGCTAACTTGCTAGCCCTGTTATTAGTTTTGTGGTTGTTTGTTTGTTTGTTTGTTTGTTTTTGAGTGTTTGATGTAGCCCAATCGGGCCTTGAACTCTGGATCTTCCTCTTTCTACCTTCTGTTACAGAAGTGTGCCACCACACTCAGCTTTAAATTGATCTTTAAACTGAAGTCCTTTTGAATTGAAGTAACACTGTTGCTACATGTCAAGAAAGGAGAAAATAAAAACAGACAAGCAGAAAGTTGGTGCAAGGAAAGAAAAAAATAAAGATCAGAGCAGAAATTAATAAAAGAGAAAAATGCAAACATGTGATCCAGCAAGACAAAGACATAAAATACTTTAAGATCAGCCACCAAAATAAACACTATAGCATATGCCAGCAAGATAATGCTGAAAGGGACCTGATATAGCTGTCGTGTGGGAGGCTATGCCAGTGTCTGGTAAACACAGAAGTGGATGCTCACAGTCAGCTATTAGTTGGAACACAGGACTCCCAAGGTAGGAGCTAGAGAAAGTACCCAAGGAGCGGAAGGGGTCTTCAACCCTCTAGGTGGAAGAATAACATGAACTAACTAGTTCCCCCTGCGCTCATGTCTCTAGCTGCATATATGGAAGAAGATGGCCTAGTTGGCTATCATTGGGAGGAGAGGCCCCTTGGTCATACAGACTCTATATGCCCCAGTACAGGGGAATGCCAGGGCCATTAGGTGGGAGGGGGTGGGTAGGGGAGCAGGGCGGGGACGCGGGAGGGTAAGGGAAAATTTCTGGATAACAGGTGAAATGTAAATGAAGAAAATATCTAATAAAGAGAAAAAATGAAAAAAAAAAGAAAAATGGAAGTGAAATAATCATTGTTTGAAGAGGGTGTGATTCTGTATATAGGCTACATCCAAAAACATAAAACTATTGGATGATGTGCTTGGTGGCACAAGTTCAGAGCAGGGAGGGAAAGCATGGGGTTGAGGAAAGCCTAAACAATATAAAGAGACCCTGTCTCCAAAACAAAGTGAAACTAAAAACTATTGGAAATCACACACCAACTGAGCATGTTTACAGTTTAAAGCACATAGCAACATACACAATTGAGTTGAATAGCTGTATGACAATAGGAAGTCATCCAAAATAAAATTCAAGAGCACAATCTCATTTACAGTATCTGTGTAAATTATCTAAGAGTAAATATAACCAGAATGAAAACGTCTATAATGTAAACTATAAAAGAAATAGAAAAGAACAGAAAAGTGGAAAGATATCCAGTCCTCACTGCCAAAGTGTTCTACAGACTCAATGAAATCTAAATTAAAAGGTCAATAATGTTCTTCATGGACTTGCAAAAATTTTTGCTCTTTTCTGAAGGAAAACAGAGGAGGAGTAGATCTGGGGAAGAGGGAAGGTGGGATGGGGGCAGTGGGAGGAGGGGAGGGAGGGGAAAGTGCAGTGGGAAAAAGAAAAATGTAAAAGTAAAAAAAGTTTCAGTTAAATAACGAAACAATCAAAGGAATATTGAACAATTTTGTAGAGCAAAACTGTGGGCATTGCACTGCCTGATTTCAAAATATATTCCTAAAACTGTAGTAAACAGCATGGTCTTGGCATGAAAATGCTACCATAGACCAATGGAATAGAAATATCTAGAAAT
Source organism: Mus minutoides (assembly GCA_902729485.2). Lineage (NCBI taxonomy): Eukaryota > Metazoa > Chordata > Mammalia > Rodentia > Muridae > Mus > Mus minutoides. The sequence goes on from LR753322.1 coordinate 1,159,403, forward strand.
AAACCTCTACATCTACAGCCAACTGACTTACAACCAAATCATTCAAAACAGTCACTAACAGGGTCTGGCAGAACAGGCCTGTAATCCCAGCTACTTTGAACACTGAATTAGAAGAATCACAAATTCAAGGCTACTCTGAGCAACTTTGTGTGAATGGAAATTTCCAAAATGAAAACACACTTCAAACTTAACAGAAACGTATCCTCATTTACTTATTGGAGATATCAAAATATTTGAGTTAATACTTCTTATCAAAATCATACAAGATTTCAATCTCTAATGATAACAATGTTTATGTTATCTTATACCAAAGAACTGATTTTTTATTGATTATTTATAGTGTCCTGTAGTAAAGTCAAGCAGGAGTAGAAAATACTTAACAATATTCATATTTTGCCAATGTGAAGCAGATGAGGGATGTTACAAAACGAATGTTAGTGGAATTCCATATCCTTCTCTAGCTTTAAAATGAGAAATAAGTTTCAGTTATGGTTACAAAACCTAGGGAATCCTGAATTCTCACCAGTCTAACCTCTTGTTTCTATCCCTGTTTAATATTTTGGTATGTGGAAAATAATAATTTGGTTTTAAAAATACAATATTTTTATCTGAGTTCTTCTATAATGTAATGATGCATTTACTTCCCTCTACAAAAAAAATATTGTACAATGCCAAGGCAACACAATCAAGGTACTATCCACAAATATGGGTTAAGATAATATACATTAATAATAATAATTTAGCTATGAAAGAAGAATATTCCCCAAACATGCAGAGCTAGCCATTCTGCATGAGGTTTCAGATATAACATCAAACTGGCCAAAAGAAAAGCTAAAACTGCACAATAATAGATATCTTACCTACTCCAAATAAAATATCTCATGCAATACAAATGACCATCTACATTGACAGGAAACATATATGGTGAAGGAGTATGGTGACATGTGTAGAAGCACTTTTGTTGGTTAGGGTGCCATTTTTCACTTCATTGGTCCAGATTGTGTTCCATAAATGTTTATTTTAATCTTATGTGTATGTTTGAATAGATATATGTGAGCTATGTGACACAGTTGTCCTCAAGGACTGAAGATGTTATCAATGCCCTGGAACTGTAGTTACAGGCAGTTCTGCCCTGCCTGATGTGGGTTCTGGGAATTGAGTCTAGGTCCTCTGAAAGGACATTAAATGTTTGTAACGACTGTGCTGTACCTCCAGGACCAGATTGTTCTTAAGTATCTTAATTTAACACGCAGTATTCATATTAAAAGTTACATACAAGTGTTAGGTCAAATATAGAGGGCTTTAAAAAAATCAAGTCAAGATCAAAATGGTTAGTAGGTCTTGATGTTATGATTTGGGAGTTTCTTCTTTGTTTTACTGGTATGATGGCTAATTTTGGCTGTTAGCATGACAGACCTAAGAAGGAACCTCACTTGATTTGCCTCCCACAGATGGACTGTGAACATTTGTGTGGCAATTTCTTGATTTCTAATTAATTTAATTTAAGAAGGCAGGTAGGCCTGGTTGTATAAAAATGTAGCTGAGTGTAAGGCAAGAATGAGTCAGTAAGCAGCATTCTTCCATGGTCTCTGCTTCAGTTCCTGCCTCCAGGTTCCTCTGTGCTTGACTTCTTGTCTGGACCTCCCTCAATGAATTGTAACTTGCAACCAAAAACAAACCTTTTCCTTCCTTAAATTGATTTTGATTAGTGTTTAATCACAGTAGAGAAGCAAACTGGAACAACCAACTATTCCTCTCTTCTGCTGACTTCTTTCCCACCAATTGCATAGACTCATTTACATTAGATCATAGGAATTAGCCTTCATAGTAACCTGGAAGTATTCTCTGGAAATCGGTCTGGCAGTTCCTCAGAAAATTGGACATAGTACTACCAGAAGATCCTGCAATACCTCTACTGGGCATATATCCAGAAGAGGTTCCACCTGGCAATAAGGACACATATTCCACTATGTTCATAGCAGCATTATTCATAATAGCCAGAAGCTGGAAAGAACCCAGATGTCCCTCAACAGAGGAATGGATACATTTTTAAACCATGTAAATGTGTTACCTCATGATGAGTCGATAATCTTTGTTACTTATATACTTTAAGGATCCGTTTACCTACCTAGACCTCCCACAGTAGGACTCACTCCATTGGCAATCACAAAAGAACTCACATAACATGTACTCACTGATATGTGGATATTAGCCCAGAAGCCTAGACTACCCAAGATACAATTTATTAAACACATGAAACTCAAGAAGAATGAAGTTCAAAATGTGGTCTCTTTGCCCATTCCTAGAATTAAGAACAAAGCACACATTGAAGGAGTTACAGAGATCATGTATGATGCTGAATCAAAAGGATGGACCAACCAGTGACTGCGACTGCCAGGGATCCTTCCCATAATCAGCCACCCAAAATAAACACTATTGCATATGCCAGCAATATAATGCTGAAAGGGCCCTGATATAGCTGTCTCATGGGAGGCTATACCAGTGCCTGGCACACACGGAAGTGGATGTTCACAGTCAGCTATTAGTTGGAACACAGGACTCCCAAGGAAGGAGCTAGAGAAAGTACCCAAGGAACTGAAGGAGTCTTCAACCCTATAGGTGGAAGAATAACATGAACTAACTAGTTCCCCCTGTGCTCATGTCTCTAGCTGCATATATGGAAGAGGATGGCCTAGTTGACCATCATTGGGAAGAGAGGCCCCTTGGTCATGCAGACTTTATATGCCCCAGTACAGGAGAACTCCAGGACCATTATATGGGAAGGGGTGGGTAAGGGAGCAGGGCAGGGATGGGGGAGGGTATGGGGAACTTTCTAGATAACACTTGAAATGTAAATGAAGAAAATATCTAATAAAGAAAAAATAATTTAAAAAAGAATATTTAGCTTCCATATGCACAAAATATGATTGTTCAGGAATGTGGAAGAGCCAATGAAATTTCCCTGGAAATAAACTATACCTTATATCAAAACTTCTTTTAAGCTGATTAACTGATTGATTAACTGATTAACTGATTGTGGAGAGGTTGGAATGTTGCAAGTCCACCCATGGCCTACTAATAATTTATCTCAGTCTATCTTTATCTTTTATGACTTTCTTTGTTCTATTACTATAATACTTTATGAAACTGTTGCCATATTACAACATGATAGACAGCAAAGTCAGAATCTGTGTTTCTGGGACATGGTTACTCATATTTCACTCCATAGTAAACTATCTTTTACCATCTTAATGAGAGATCTGTGCTTATTACATTGACATTAGCAAGACCCAATCTCATGAAGAAACAAGCAAACAAAAAAAATTAAAGGGCTGTTAGACACGGGCTTGGCACTTTAAGAAGATTGTCACTATTAAGAGGCCAGATACAACAACTGGAAGAAAACAGGCCATAGTCACTTCCACTCTCTCCCTGGAACAGGAAGATAAGCGAATGTTCTGTGCTCTGCCTAACAGCTCTTAATTTATGGTACCTGGGGCTGGAGAGATGGCTCAGTGGTTAACAGCACTGACTGCTCTTCTGAAGGTCCTGAGTTCAAATCCCAGCAACCACATAGTGGCTCACAACCATCTGTAATGGGATCTGATGCCACCTTCTGGTGTGTATGAAGACAGGTACAATGTACTTAGATATAATAATAAATAAATCTTTAAAAATAATTATGGCACCTGGCTCCTCCATGCTCCTTGTGACTTCTAGTATCTCAGAATAAATCATGTGGTGTAAAACTATCATCAGGCCATGAAAAAAAAAGGGGGGGGAAATCCAGGTATTTCCTTTGTTTGGGGGGAAATTCTCTAAAGAGTTCTCAAAGGATTTTTTTTTTCTCTAATGGCCCTCTGGCCTCCACCATATTCCACCTTCCCTCTGATGAAGGCTACATTTCTTTCTCTCCCTACCTTATTCTTACTTTAAGCTATTCCTCTTAGTGAAAGCCCTTTCCTGAATTTAAATGGAGGCCTCTCGCTTTAAGGCCCTGTAATATAGATACATACATGCATATATACATTCATATATACCTGTGTGTGTGTGTGTGTGTGTGTGTGTGTGTGTGTGTGTGTGTGTGTGTGATGTCAAGGCCCTTTCTCCTGAAGGGCATTTGCTGTAATATTCTTTTCTTTATTTTCTTTCTTAACAAAGATATAGTTCACTGTTAAAAGTCTTGTCTAATATGCATGAAGCTTTAGTCCAATTCCTTATATTACAAAAACAAAGAAATAAATGAACAAGAAAGAAAGAAAAGGAAAAGGGAAAAAGGGAACCAACAAGCAAAAACATACATTGGTGATAAGTCTTTTATAAGAAATGGTGCTAGGGAAAGTGGAGAGCCACATGCAAAATGCTGTAACTGATTAAAGGTAAGGCCTAGAATGAAAGAAGTAGCAGAGGACTACATGGGCGAGGGAAGGTTCCAGTATATTACAATGGAGATGAGATTTTTAGAAAAAACCCAAATACAGAGGAAGTAAAATAAAAAATAGACAAATAGGGATTATATTAAACTAAATGATTTTTTTTAGAATTTACTTATTTATGTGCATGACACACAAGACTTTAGACACAACAGAAGAGGGCATCAGATCCCATTACAACTTGTTGTGAGCCACCATGTAGTTGCTGGCAATTGAACTCAGGACCACTGAAGAGCAGTCAGTGCTCTTAACCACTGAGCCAAATCTCCAGCCCAAACTAAATGTATTCTACACCACAAAGAAACAACCATCAGAAATGACAAGCTACAGAAAGGCAGAAAATATTTGTAAATCTGTGTACAAAACAAGGGTAAATATCCAGAATTTGTAAAAAATATTAAAGCTCAAGAAAACTAACAAAATTCAGAACTGAAAACATCTTAGTTCGAGTTTCTATTGCTCCAACAAAATACCCTGACCAAAATGTAAGTTGAGGAAGAAAGCATTTATTTGGATCACACTTCCACTGCATGGGTCATCATTGAAATAAATCAGCACAGGAATAGGCCAGAGACTTGGAGGCAGGAGCTGCTATAGAGGCCATAGAGGAGTGCTGCTTACTGGCTTGCTCCCCATGGCTTTTTCAGGCTGCTTTTTCATAGAACCCAGGGCCACAAGCCCAGAGATAGCTTCATCTACCATAGACTGGAGCCTCCTCCATCAATCACCAATCAGGAAAATGTCTTAAAGCTGGTTCTTTTTTTTTAATTAGATATTTTCTTCATTTGCATTTCAAATGATATTCCCTATCCTAGTTTCCTCTCTGAAAGTCCCCTGTGCCCTCCCCTCGCCCTGCTCCCCAACCCATTCACTCCCACTTCCTGGCCTTGGCATTCCCCTGTACTGGATCTTGTGAAAATTAAAGCTGGATCTTATGTCAGCACTCTCTAAATAGAGACTTCCTCCCTTCAGATACCTCTAGCTTGTTTAAAGTTGACGTAAGACTAGCCAGCATAGTAATGAAAGTATAGTGGTTCACCCCATATGTCCTAATATTCAAGAAGCTGAGGCAAGAGAATTGCCAAGATTTTGAGACCAGAAAGTTCTATATATTGAGTTCCAGTATACTCTATGCTATAGAATAAGATAAAAAATTATATAGTTACATTATACATATAACTATATATAATATGTAACATGTTTATTATATAATTATATATATAAAACATTATATGTAATGTGTTTTATATATATATATATATATATATATATATATATATATATATATATATATATATATATATTCCTTTCTAATGTTCTCCCTCTCAAGGCCCAATCATAATATCAAGACCCTTTTTCCTAGTAAACATCATTTTCCATGCTGCCATAGACTTGGATTGTGGCAGCTAACACCTTTAGTAATTTGTTTGTTTGTATATGCTGGGAATTGTTATGGATTCCTAAATTCACAACTTGAAAACTGGCTTTTCTATAAGTACTAATGTAGTCTGTGTTAATCACAAGAGCTAGAGAATCACCTCTTGAGGGTACCCCCTTTTACACTGACTAGATAAACTGAGTTTTGGGGTGTGTGTGTGTGTGTGTGTGTGTGTGTGTGTGTGTGTGTGTGTGTGATTTAGTATGTTTTAATTACTATTAGATATTTTCTTTATTTACATTTTAAATGTTATCCCCTTTCCTGGTTTCCCCTCTGAAACCCCCTATCCCATCCCTCCCTCGCCAAAAACTCTTCTGAATTGTGAGGTTTGATTTACCTACAAGTGTTTTGTAAAAGGCCTGACAAGTGAGCATGTTCAGTGAACAAACAGGGCAGCGCTGATGAGTGTTGGGACACCTATCATTGTTGCTTTCTTATCCAGCTGGGCCTGCCCTGTTGAGTAGGAGGAAAGCATACTTAAGAGGCCCTTGTGTATGGCCATCCAAATGTCATTGTAAGGTTTCTACAAGATTAGGCATGGCCCTGCCCCAAGGGTGCTGTGGGTTATCAGTTACCTTGTCTATGTTGGGGTTCTTTCTCACATCCAGTGGGGAACATGGATCACATTACAGCAAACCAAGAGTCATTGAAGGGTTATCTATAGTTCTAGCCAGAACCCAAGAACAGATCAATCCTCAGTCTTTTTCCATCTTACCCATAAATGCATTGCAATTTATAGAACAGATGAAAGAAAAGATATATACATTATGTGGATTCATCAGGAAACCAAAATTATTAGAATTGATAGGAAGACTCTTGGATGATAAGTAATTCCACCAGTGCCAAGGCTCCTGTAGGCAGGTGCCTAGCTGTATGTCCAGCTTAGAATTTTCCAGAAATATTCTAATTCCAAGGGTTCCTATAATAATCACATCTCAAACTCAGATGCAGCATGCTTAATCAAACAGGGGTAGGGTCGAGAGAACATTTTATCTCATCTTGCCTATATCCCACCCCATTTTACCCACTCAAGATATCCTGAAGCTTTCAGAAACGTAAAGTGTCCGGTTAAGTGTCTCAAAAATAAAAGGTAAAAATGAGGATATGGTTCAATGGGTGACAACTTGCTGAGCATGGACAAGACCCTAGATTCAGTTTCTATCACCACAAAATAAAAACATCATCATCATCATCATCATCATCATCATCATCATCATCATCATCATCATTATCATCAAACAACCAACAACAGGGAGAAGGGTTTGAAAAGGGAAGAGAGAGGGAGAGAAAGAAAGAAAGAGGGAGCGAGAGGAAGGAGGAAGGAGATAAAATAGCAAGCAGTTGGATTCCTGCTTATTTGGCAATGAATTGTTCTTCACACTATATGTTTCAAAACAGAAAGTACCTATTTTCCAGCAGAAATAATTATTGAATGAATGTAATTTGCTACAAGAAAACATATGTGGTACTCAAAGAGAAATCTTTATTATTCCTAATGGAACATCACATGGGATTTAGCTCAGTGTTCTAGATAAGCTGAATATTAGTAGGGAACTAGAAATATTTCCTAGAAGTTTCTGTGTTCTATCTCCTAGACTCACAAGGTAGAAGAAAAGAACCTAGACTCACAAGGTAGAAGAAAAGAACCTAGACTCACAAGGTAGACGAAAAAAAACAACTCCCAAGTTTCTCTGTAACCTCCACAGTGGTACATGTTTCCTGTACACATATGTATATATACAACATTAAATAAATACACAGATAAATAAATGTATCATGCCTGTTACACTATAGAAATTATATTGGTAGTCTGCAACAGGATTTTAGTAGTTTTCAAAATCTACTGCTGTGTACAAAGCATTTGAAAAGGAAAATTGGGTGAGGTTCCTTTAAAGCTGGTTGCAAAAACACTGCATTTTTTTTTCTTTTTCTGGGGGAGCAGCAGGTTTTGTTTTGGTTTGTTGGCTTTGTTTGTTCATTTGTTTTTTGAAACAGTTACTCTGGCTTTCCTGGAACTTACCCTGTAGACCCCAGCTTACCTCGAACTCTGAGATCTGCCTGCCTCTGCCCGCAAATTCTGAGATTAAAGACGCGTGCTGTCATCGGCCACTTTAGCTCCTCAATTTCTTTTTTTTTCCCTTCATTAATTAATTTATTCACTTTAAATCCCGAGGCCCCATTTTCTCCCAGTTCCACCCTTACAAGTCCCTCCTCCCACTGCCGCCCTTCTCCCCAAAGAAGGGGAAGCACCCCGTGGGTACCACTCCCACCCTGGGAGATCCTGTCATGGAAGGGACTAAACAACCCTCTCCGAGGCCAAACCAAGCAGTCCAGGGGAAGGGGATTTATTGGCAGGCTCCAGAGCCATTGTCTTAGATGACCGGTTTCCCAACCACCTCAGGAACCCCCACTTTGCTTCAGCTGCCTCATTTCTCTCCTACCTGTATCTGGTCCCCTCCTCCCCCCACTTGCTTCATCCACTATCGCCTCACTCTGCTTATTACTACTTCACTCTCCTATTGCATGTCTTTGGCCGGCTGGTGGTGTTCTCTTTGTGCTCAGTACCCCCCTTGCCTGAGATGGTATCGTCTACCCTCATCTCACTTTGAATTGTTCACCCCTTGGTCTTCCCTCACCTCAGGGATTCACTTTGCGTGGTGACCCTGACTAAAACTTGTGGTGCCACCTGGCTTCCATCCCTGTGTCATCTTGCCTTCCCTAGAAGTCTTTTCCTGTGATGTAATTCCGCCTTTGGATCTGGCCTAACTTCCTGGTCTCGCCCCTCCGTGCTACCTCGAGCCGCTAAGCACCTCCCAGTCTCACGTTGCTTCCTGATTTTGCTTCACTTCCTGATATTGAGGTCCAGTTTCGTAGCCTCAACATCTAGTCTCGTCTCTCGCCTGATTCAGAGTCTCCTCTTGGCAGACCCTAGGACTGGGGTCTGGACTGGCCTGACCCCCTGGTCTTGCCTTGCCTGACTCCCTGTCGGGTCTGGTCTGGTCTGGTCTGGTCTGGTCTGGCCTGGCCTGGCCTGGCCTGACTCCCGGCTGCGCTCTAATCTTGCCTGACTCCCGGTCTGGCCTTGTGTTACTCCAGGCCTGGTCTCACCTTGCCTGTCTCATCTCGGATTGCAACCTCATCTCATCTCATCTGGTCTCCAGAACGTGCCTGCTTCCTGGTCTTGCGGTGATTCAACTCAGCATCGTGCCTGGTGATCTCATCTCAGGGTCCGGCCTTGCCTCCCCTCGCCTCGCCACCGCCACCCCCACCGCCTCCCCTCGCCCGCCGCCACTGCTGCCTCCTGGTCTTGCCGCCGCGCCTCGCTGTATCACCAACAGGTTTTAACCTTCCCTTCGGGCCTAATTAAAGGTCTCGATCTCTTTGCCTCCATATCTCAACTTATCTCTAGCCTCTGCCTAACTTCAGGTCTCTGCCTTACACCAAAATCTGGCCATGTCTTTACCCAGTTCGTCCCTTGCTAAGCCAGTGGTGAAGAGCAGCCCAGAGGCCCAAGAAGGTGCCCTGGGTGCTGCCAAACCTGAGAGAGCTGAGGGAGCTGAGGGAGCAGAGGGAGCAAAGACCTCGTGGCCTGCACACGTGGGTTTGCCTCCTGCAGGTGCCACAGCATCCCAGTCTAGTGAGGAGGGCCTGTCCTCCAGTGGGGAGGTGGGAGCTCAGGAATGCCTGGCATCTGAGCCTCCTCAGCAGGAAGAGGGGAAGGCAGAGGAGAAGGCAGCAGTAGAGTCTGACGAGGAAGAGCGTCTCATTCCTCTCTCACAGATGATCCCACACATCTCCTGTTCTATTTGCAAAGGCTACTTAATAGATGCTGCGACCATTACAGTGTGTGTTCATACTTTCTGTAAAAGCTGCATTGTAAAACATTTTGAGCACAGCAACAGATGTCCAAAGTGCAACATTATAGTGCACAAGACTAAACCTCATATTAATTTGAGGATGGATCCACAATTACAAAGCATAGTATACAAATTAGTGCCGGGTCTAGAGGAAAAAGAAAAAAAGCAGAGGCGTGAATTCAATAAAGAACATTGTCTGGGACCACCAGAACCCGCTGCTGTTCCTCAGCCAGGCCATTCAAGTGAAAAGAACACTAAGGACGTTGTGGAATAGTGTCTTAGTTTATGTGCACTGGTATGTCTTTAGTACTGGAGTCTATGGGTACTAATGCATACACTGAACATGTTAAGCCATTGAAAACCACGTTTATCTGAGTCTTGGGAAATTCAACCACTGGACAGAGAGAAACATTTCTCAAAAGAACAACGAACTTTGCTGCAGCTTGTCAGATAGTTATCACATGCAGTGGTCAGTTGCTGAAGGACTTTCAAACTCAACAAGTACAGTGTACAGTAGCAAATATGAGGATACAGGATGAGGATACAGGATGGTCTGCTGCCTTTTGTTAAAGTCTCTCACAGTGACTTGCTACAGCTATCATGAAAGGACAGAAAGTAAAAAGGCCTGTGCAGAACTGAATCTTACTGAAGAGTTCTAGAAAACATGGAATCATAATAAGCCATACTGTTTCTGACATACCTGGTTTTCACACCAAAAATCTTAGCATTTTTAGGTACAGCTTGGAACAATGGAATACATCAGTTTCACCACAAACAATTGAAAGAACTCAGAGCTTGAAAAACTATCAAAGGTTGAATTTTAAGTTTCTTTGTAGTTATGAGCACTTCAAAGGTTCATTTTTGTTGTTGTTGTTTACTGTCTTTGAGATAAGTTGGTAATTGTTTTCTCCTCTGCTGAACTCCATGCTAAGTTGTTACTTCACCAGAGGCACAAATCAGGGACAAACTAGCCACCAGTTTGAACTTCAGAAAATATGAGCCAAAATGGACACTTAATTATTGCATTTGTGTTTTGCAATAATAGAAGATTAAGTAATTTTAGTTAAAGATTGTTGTTGGAATTTTCCTCCATGGGATGGCACCACTCTGTCTTCCATTTGGAAAATGAAGTTTGATTTTTGACTTGGATATTCAAAGCCACTGTTAAATTGCAGAGTAAACTCACCGTCAAAGGCCAAAATTATTAGCTAGATTTTAATGTTCTCATCCCATCTTGAACTTGCCATTTTTAGAACTAACAACACCCCTGAAGAGATGATACTCAGTTCTAAAAGGTATGAATTGTTTTGTGTAAAGTGAAATAATTAATTAAATTATTAATTAAATAATTAACCTCTCCTTTAGGTTGTATGGTTTGTGTCATGAGACATCAAGTGTAGTAAGATTTTAACGTGTCTTAAAGTAAAAGGTGTGTCTTTGTGATTTGTATAACCTTACAAAACAGAGTTGTTACCAATTCCCCTGGGGTAGTGACATCATGCAAGAGTTCCATAGAACAGTGGTTGATCTCTTTTAATGACACCACTTCTGAAATAGAAAATTCCAGGTGAATCCAGAATGTTACAAAATACTTACTCAGGGTCTCTTCAGGAAATCAGCTTCAATTTTCCTATTATTTTTTCACCTGGTTAAAAATAAGTGTTTGAAATTTTACTATGATAGTGAAATTTCAAATTCAAACGTTATTTTGCCCTAAATTAACATCATGATGATTTATAAAAGGTATTTCCAGGGTCTGTTTAATGGAATAGCAATTGTAAAGAATTTGTGAAGTAGCTCAGCACAGTGGTACATGCCTGTATTCTCAGCAATTTAGAAAAGATGGAAAACAACGAGAGGATCAAGCTCCTCTTCAGCTATATAAAGTTAAGAACTTAGGCCTGCCCTGCACAGGAGAACGACTGAAAGGGTCTAGGTTATTGGGAATATGTGCTTAAAAGGATATTGTGCCTCTCAGTCTTCCCACTATGCTACACTGTTACCTCACCACAGACCCAAATCAGGTACCAACCAGCCATGTGTTTGAAGTTCAGAAATAGTGAGCCAAAATGAACATTCTTAGATTAATTATTTCACTTATCTGTTGCAATGGTATAAGGCTAAGTAATTTCATAGGCTTATATTTAGAAGTGGTGCTGACAGAAGATAGCCTAGTCAACCATTATTGGGAAGAGAGGCCCCCTTGGTCTAGCAAACTTTATATGCCCCAGTACAGGGGAATGCCAGGACCAAGAAGTGGGAGTGAGTGGGTAGGGGAGCAGGGCAGGGGGGGCAGAGTATAGGGGACTTTTGGGATAGCATTTGAAATGTAAATGAAGAAAATATCCAATAAAAATGTAAAAAAAAAAGAAGTGGTGCTGACTCACAAATGAATGAATTATAGTTAATTATTATTATTATTATTATTATTATTATTATTATTATTATTATTATTGCATTTGTATAATTGTGGTTACTTTTGCAGTTTGCACTTTAAACAGTAATTGGCCTCTTTCAGGCATTAAGAAACTTATACAATGATTACCTTTCTGTTTCCTTCCAGGTTTTCAGTGTTATCCGTCCAGATAGCTGCCTTATGCAAAGACATTCTTGCTCTGCAACATGCCCAAGATGTCTCCCTGGGACAGCTCACAAACTATTTGGCAGTACTGAAGACCGGCATACCTGGCATGCACTGTGCATGTATTCCAAAGGAAAGACTTCTCTGTTACAGTGTGAAACCATGTAGTTGGTGCCTACTTAGATTTACAGTTATTTTGTCTTGTTTCCTGCCCACTTGTTGGGCAATTGAGCATGTGTGCTTTACTACTGTCTTTTTTGCTTGTTTGGCTTTTTTTCTAAGATTTGAGGTAAAAATTCTGTTGTTTCACATGTATGTTTATCTGTCTTTATTTGCTTTGTTTTTTGCATTTCCTCTTTTGTGTCATGATTGACTGACACACTGCATAATGATACAATGCAAAGTCATTCTCCTGTTGGAGACTTTCTTAGCCAGTGGCTATCTTGGTTAAAAACTAAACTAGACAGAGGCCATGTCAGAGTACTAGGATATTGTTCACAACCAAATACTCTGGAGCTCTAACAAGACAGGGCTAAGACGCAAGAATTTCCAGGGTTCATAATCCAGTAAGAATGACCACATATTGATCATTTTGTAACAGAGCTGCTAGTAGAGTTAAGTTGAGTCTGTTCCCAGGGTTCTGTCTGTGCTGCGGTGGCTTGTTCCAGAGAGGCACAGGGGAAAGGGTGAGCTCTGTAAAGAGTGGTCAGGTAGATAATGGGCTAGTGATTACAGGAGAAGGACTCATATCCTGTGCATCCACTAACTTGGTGAGGGAGTAGAGGAGGCTGGAGTTTTTAGCCTGGCAAAGTAGGAGAGTCACATTCACTAGGAAGATAAGGATCCTCACTGACCAATGTGGCAATGTCTTCCCTTGATCCCCCTTCCAAACACCTCCCTCAGTGTCAAAAAACTTAATGCTTCAAATATAAAGGCAGAAATTCTTCATCCTCACCCCTGCCCCAGGGAGCCTGAAGTTCCAGGATGGAAAAGACTGGGGCAGCGTGCTCTGGATGCCTAGGGACCTTGTACAAGGATCCTGCCATCCGTGCTTTAGGGATGGATGGCTTAGCCTAAACCAGGTGAGATCCACTGCGTCCCTCTGGAGAAGGCAGAGGCTATCTGGCATTGGATACAGTGGAACCCACAAATGGAAGCCATCAATCACTAGAGGAGACCCTGGAAACCCTTGGAAGTTGTTACGTGAATGTCTCAAGACAGGAAATTATATATATATATATATATATATATATATATATATATATATATATATATATATATCCTTTTTATTGATTCTTTGAAGTAGAAACTTCTAGTTCTTTGGGAAGTTAGTTAGTTATATCAAATGATGTTTTACTGTGGCACACAGGTGAAATGATATCTTGCTAAAGCAAACAAGTGAAACAGTGTTTTCCTAAAGCAGACATGGGTGAAAGGATGTTTGGATATGGCAGGCACATGAAAGGATGCTTGGAGAAGGAGTATAACTATGACCCCACAGACAGTGGGAGACAAGAACTGAGCTTTGGTTTGCTCTGCCTTGCTATTCTTCACTAAAGCTAGACACCTATTGGTTTGCCTTACATAGCATTGTTGAGCTCAACTTGTGATAACTTAGATGTTGAGACGCACCCAAAAGGTACTCTCAAGATGCCTACAGCAGATTGCCACTTCAGTGGCCTTTCCTCAGGCCAGTTGACAAGCTTGGTCATTTCTTTAGGACTGAACTACAGCTGCCTGGTGCATGCTTGCTCAAAGGACTGGGCTGTAGCTGCTGGTTAGTATTTGGTGTCTGAGTGCCTAGAGGACTGGTCTGCAGCTACTAAGTCCTATTTGATGTTTGCTATGGGACTTACCTGTTTCCCAAGATCAAGTTCACCCCCAAAGAACTATTGCTGAACAAGTCCACTTCCCCCTATCCTAATAACTTTTCTCTTCCACAATCTCTGCTGGGTGGTGGACTACAGGAGAGGTTGAAGCCTTATTAAAACTAGGCTGCAAAACATCTATGCCTACAGGTGGCATCCAATGTGGTTTAGGCATAATGGGTAACTCTGCTTCTAATATGGTAGAGCAGAAAAGGCAATTATGAGAGGTTAGTAATGTTACTTAAGGAAATTGGCAAAATGATAGCTACTGCCTTTGGATGGTCTACTGTGTTCCTGGAGGGGGTTTCTGGCTTTGTACTGTTCACATCTACTATTCTGGAAAGGTTTTGAGGGAAAGTTGAAAACACAGAGGGTTGACTCAATTCTCTTCTGATAGAAAAGATTGAACACTTGGCTATGCACATAGAGAGTTTGCAACTAGAAATCTAAATGCTTGGAAAAGAAAAAGTGCCAGGGGGAGAACAGAGTTCACGCTTGGTGGATGAGAACAGGAACATACTGTAAGATGAAAGGCGGAAAGAAATAGGCTGGAAGGCAAAGTGCTGCCCTATCCTGACCTGTCCTCCTCCACATACTTTCACTATCAGGTGCCCAAATCACCTCAGTGATACAAGGGGCTGGGAAGAGCAGGAGGAGGCAAAGGGACAAAGGGCTAATGTACATCCCGGTATACCACCAGAGGATTTGCTTGAGCCTACACAAACACCTACAGCCTTCCCAGTTTTTGTACAGCATATGCCAGGTAATGATGGTATTCCTGCCTATAATGAATTGACCTGGCAACCAATAGAAATGCTAGATTTAAAGCATTTTAAAGAATCTTTTGTATGATTTACATTATTCCTTTGTAAATAAAAATGCTAAATAACTACACTACACAGCATAGGGTGATCCCACAAGTTGGGAAGGGATTGGTGTCAGCTATTCTAGAAGCTGGTCCACAATTACAATGTTTGTTGTGGTCCAGGCATGAAACCACAAAACTAACACAATGTAATTTAGCAAGGGGAATATATGTTATTAAAGACCAGCTGCTTGGTGAAGGGCATTATGCTGACTAACAGGAACAAATCAGATCTGAGGATAGTGTAACTGAACAATGTCATGTTGCTGCTATTTTTAAAACAATTTTTATTAGATATTTTCTTCATTTACATTTCAAATGCTATCGAGAAAGTCCCCTATACCCCCCCCACCGCCCTGCTCCCCAATCCACCCATTCCCACTTCCTGGCCCTGGCATTCCCCTCTACTGGGGCATATAATCTTTGCAAGACCAAGGGCCTCTCCTCCCAATGATGGCCAACTAGACCATCTTCTGCTACATATGCAACTAGAGACACGAGCTCAGGGGGAACTTATTAGTTCATATTGCTGTTCCTCCTATAAGATTGCAGACCCCTTCAGCTCCTTGGGTATTTTCTCTGGATCCTCCATTGGTGGCCCTGTGCTCCATCCTATAGATCACTGTGAGCATCCACTCACTGATAAGTGGATATTAGCTCAGAAATGTAGAATATCCAAGATACAATTTGCAAAACACATGAAACTCAAGAAGAAGGAAGACCAAAGTGTGGATACTTCGTCCTTCCTTAGAATGGGGAACAAAATACCCATTGAAGGAGTTACAGAGACAAAGTTTGGAGCTGAGATTGAAGGAAGGACCATCCAGAGACTGTCACACTCAGGGATCCACACCATAATCAGCCACCAAATGCAGACACTATTACATATGCCAGAAAGATTTTGCAGACATGACCGTGATATAGCTGTCTCTTGTGAGGCTATGCCAGTGTATGTTGCTGCTTTAAGAGCTTGGGATTTGGTTGAGAAACCTGGGAAAAAGTCTACCTCCTTCACTAAGATAATACAGGATTCTGGAGAAGATTTTACAGAATTCTTATAGAGGTTGAGTTCAGCTGTGAATAGAAACATATCAGACCCTGAAACCAGATACTCATTGATATAAATTGTGACCTTTGAGAATGTAAATGTAAAAGAGCAATCAGACCATCAAAACCCTGTGAAGCCCCTATAGAAGAATGGATAAGGGAACCAACTGGTATTTGCTCTTAGGCATATAATGCAAACACCAAAGGGTAAGCTGTGGCTAGAAATATCAGAAATCAACATTACTGATGTTTTAATTGTGGTCAATTTGGTCATTTCCAAAAAAAAAATTGTTAGGCTAAAAGATTCAGAGCTCAAAATAACAAATACATTGACTCTAGAGAATAAAGTAATCATAGCCTAGAAAAAGCAGGTTCTGGTTACTGTGAGTCACAAAGGCTTTGGGCTTGCCACTGTGGAAAGGACAAACAATGGTAAAAGGACTGCTGGTCTAAGAGATATATACCTCAGGCCTGGATAGATGGTTCAGCAGTTAAGAGCACTCAGACACTATTGCATATGCCAGCAAGATTTTGCTGAAGGGACCCTGATATAGCTGTCTCATATGAGGCTATGCCAGTGCCTGGCAAATACAGAAGTGGATGCTCACAGTCATCTATAGGATGGAACACAGGGCCCCCAATGGAGGAGCTAGAGAAAGTACCCAAGGAGCTTAAGGGGTCTGCAACCCTATAGGTGGAACAACAATGTGAACTAACCAGTACCCCCAGAGCTCGTGTCTCTAGCTGCATATGTAGCAGAAGATGGCCAAGTCAGCCATCATTAGGAAGAGAGTCTCCTAGGTCTTGCAAACTTTATATGCCCCACTACAGGGGAATGCCAGGGCCAAGAATTGGGAGTGGGTAGGTAGGGAAGCAGGGTCAGGGGAGGATATAAGGAACTTTCTAGGTAGCATTCGAAATGTAAAAAAAAAAAAAAAAAAGAAAGAAAAAGAAAATATCTAATAAAATAAATAAATAAGAGAAAAAAAGAGCATTCACTGCTCTTCCAGAGGTCCTGAGTTCAAACCCCAGCAGCCACAAAGTGGCTCACAACCATCTGTAATGAGATCGGACACCCTCTTCTGGTGGTTTCTTAAGACAGGTACACCACCCTTGTATTTTCAGTTCCTCTCTTCCTAGTGTACAAACCATTCAGCTACTTCTCTCTCAAAACTCCTGCATATACTTGCTTATCCAGGCATTCTCTTGGGTGTCTTCTGCCACTGTGAGCAGCTGGCCTGTCTCTGAGTGTCTGCAGCCATCAAATGACTCTCAGGAAATATTCTTTTAAGCCACCTAGCTGCTTAAGTTGCTCTAGAGATTTTGCCTTTAAAAAGGTGTGGGGAGGTAATACTGTTTTAATCCTGTCATTTTGGGGGACAAGGGTCATAGGAAGGCTCCTACTTCAGGAGTCAGCTGCCTTGCTCTCCTACTTTCCCCCATAAGAACCAGAAGGATCAAGGAAAACCTGCAACTTTGAGGCTAAATCTCAGGAGTGGAGGGGTCACACAAGCAACTTGCAGTACCTATGAACCGGAAGGAAATAATTACAAAGGAAAAAAAAAAAAAAAAAAAACCTTGTTGCTCTAGTGGACTCATGTCCATGGGCAAAAATGATCAATTTTGAACTTTAATTACTGAGCAAACTCTGTATGAAGAAGACACAGTGCTCCTCCAGATTACTTGCCAATTCATACGCATCAGTTCACAAAGCCCCTCCAAATTGGACAGTGCTGCTGACATTATCTTCAGGAGACATGCCCAACCCAGGCCAGATTCTTTTTGTATTAATTAAATTTACATCCTGATCACCTTCCTCTCCTCCCAGTCCTTCCTGCTTCTTCCCCTCCCCACATTCACTCCTCTTCAGTTTCTCTTCAGAAAAGTGGAGGCCTCCTGTGGCTATCAACTCTGGCATACAAAGTTGCAGTAGCAATATGAACTAACTGGTACCCCCAGAGCTCATGTCTCTAGCTGCATATGTAGCAGAAGATGGCCTAGTCGGCCATCATTGGGAAGAGAGGCCCCTTGGTATTACAAACTTTATATGCCCCAGTACAGGGAAATGCCAGGGCCAAGAAGTGGGAGTGGGTGGGTAGGGGAGCAGGGCAGGGGGAGGGTATAGGGGACTTTTGGTATAGCATTTGAAATGTAAATGAAGAAAATATCTAATAATAATAATAATAATAATAATAATAATAAAGACTAGGAAAATCCTCTCCTATTGAGGCTAGATGAGGCAGCCCAGTAGGAGGAAAGGGTCCCAAAGGCAGACAACAGATTCAGAGACAACCCCTGCTCCCACTGTTAGGAGGCTCCATGCTTGGGTGCTCAGTATTTGTGTGCCCCTATGGATCCAGGTTAGTGGATTTTTTAGGTCTTTATGTGATGTCTGTCCTTGCATCCCTGGCTCCTACAAGCCTTCCTTCCCCTTTTCCACAGGATTCTCCAAGTTCCACTTAATGATTGGCTGTGGATCTCTCCGTCTGTTTCCATGAATTACTGGATGAAGCCTCACTGATAACAATTATGCTAGGTTCCTGTCTGCAAATATAGCAGAATATTGTTAACACTGTCAGAGGTGGGCTACTTCTTTTATTTTTTTTTCATTTTTTTCTCTTTATTAGATATTTTCTTCATTTACATTTCACATGTTATCCAGAAATTTTCCCTTACCCTCCCGCATCCCCGCCCTGCTCCCCTACCCACACCCTCCCACGTAATGGCCCTGGCGTTCCCCGGTACTGGGGCATATAGAGTCTGTATGACCAAGGGGCCTCTCCTCCCAATGATGGCCAACTAGACCATCTTCTTCCATATATGCAGCTAGAGACATGAGCGCAGGGGGAACTAGTTAGTTCATGTTATTCTTCCACCTAGAGGGTTGTAGACTCCTTCCGCTCCTTGGGTACTTTCTCTAGCTCCTTCCTTGGGAGTCCTGTGTTCTAACTAATAGCTGACTGTGAGCATCCACTTCTGTGTTTACCATGCACTGGTATAGCCTCCCACAAGACAGCTATATCAGGTCCCTTTCAGAATTATCTTGCTGGCATATACTGTAGTGCTTATTTTGGTGGCTGATTATGGGAGGGATCCCTGGCAGCTGCCGTCACTGGTTGGTCCATCCTTTTGATTCAGCTTCACACATGATCTCTGTAACTCCTTCAGTGTGTGCTTTGTTCTTAATTCTAGGAAGGGACAAAGAGACCACATTTTGAACTTCATTCTTCTTGAGATTCATGTGTTTAGTAAGTTGTATCTTGGGTAGTCTAGTCTACTGGGCTAGTATCCACATATCAGTGAGTACATGTTATGTGAGTTCTTTTGTGATTGGGTTACCTCACTCAGGATGACACCCTCCAGATCCATCCATTTGCCTAGGAATTTCATATATTCATTGTTTCTAATAGCTGAGTAGTACTCCATTGTGTAAATGTACCAAATTTTTTGTATCCATTCCTCNTTTAGTTTGATGTTGGCCACTGGTTTGCTGTAGATTGCTTTTATCATGTTTAGGTAAGGGCCTTGAATTCCTGTTCTTTCCAAGACCTTTATCATGAATGGGTGTTGGATTTTGTCAAATGCTTTCTCAGCATCTAAGGAGATGATCATGTGGTTTTTATCTTTGAGTTTGTTTATATAGTGTATTACGTTGATGGATTCCCGTATATTAAACCATCCCTGCATTTCTGGGATGAAGCCTACTTGGTCATGATGGATGATCGTTTTGATGTGTTCTTGGATTCGGTTGGCAAGAATTTTGTTGAGTATTTTTGCATCGATATTCATGAGGGAAATTGGTCTGAAGTTCTCTATCTTTGTTGTGTCTTTAGGTGGTTTAGGTATCAGAGTAATTGTGGCTTCATAGAATGAATTGGGTAGTGTACCTTCAGATTCTATTTTATTGAATACTTTGAGAAGAACTGGAACTAGGTCTTCTTTGAAGGTCTGATAGAACTCTGCATTAAACCCATCTGGTCCTGGGCTTTTTTTGGTTGGGAGACTATTAATGACAGCTTCTATTTCTTTAGGAGATATAGGGCTGTTTAGGTCATTAATCTGATCCTGGTTTAACTTTGGAACTTGGTATCTGTCTAGAAAGTTATCCATTCCATCCAGATTTTTCCAGTTTTTTTTAATATAACCTTTTGTAAAAGGATCTGATGGTGTTTTCAATTTCCTCAGGATCTGTTGTTATGTCTCCCTTTTCATTTCTGATTTTGTTGATTTGGATGCTATCCCTGTGCCCTCTCGTGAGTCTGGCCAAGGGTTTGTCTATCTTGTTGACTTTTTCAAAGAACCAGCTCCTGGTTTGGTTGATTTTTTGGATAGTTCTTATTGTTTCCAGATGGTTGATTTCACCCCTGAGTTTGATTATTTCCTGCCGTCTACTCCTCTTAGGTGACTTTGCTTCCATTTGTTCTAGAGCTTGCAGATGTGCTGCCAAGCTATTGGTGTAAGCTCTCTCCATTTTTTTGTAGGAACTCAGAGCTATGAGTTTACCTCTCAGGAATGCTTTCATTATGTCCCATAAGTTTCGGTATGTTGTGGCTTCATTTTCATTAAACTCTAGAAAGTCTTTAATTTCTTTCTTTATTCCTTCCTTGACCAAAGTATCATTGAGTAGAGTGTTGTACAGTTTCCATGTGAATGATGGTGTTCTGCTACTTATGTTGTTATTGAAGAGCAGCCTTAGTCCATGGTGATCTGATAGGATGCAAGGGACAATTTCAATATTTTTGAATCTGTTGAGGGCTGTTTTGTGGCCAATTATGTGATCAATTTTGGAGAAGGTGCCATGAGGTGCTGAGAAAAAGGTATATCCTTTTGTTTTAGGATGAAATATTCTGTAGATATCTGTTAAGTCCATTTGTTTCATAGCTTCCGTTAGTTCGACTGAGTCTCTGTTTAGTTTCTGTCTCCAGGATCTGTCCATTGATGACAGTGGGGTGTTGAAGTCTCCCACTATTATTGTGTGAAATGTAATGTGCGATTTAAGCTTTACTAAAGTTTCTTTAATGAAAGTGGCTGCCCTTGCATTTAGAGCATAGATATTCAGAATTGAAAGTTCCTCTTGGAAGATTTTGCCTTTGATGAGTATGAAGTGCCCCTCTTTGTCTCTTTTGATAATTTTGGGTTGAAAGTCTATTTTATTGGATATTAGAATGGCTACCCCAGCTTTTTTCTTCAGGCCGTTTGCTTGGAATATTGTTTTCCAGCCTTTCACTCTGAGGTAGTGTCTGTCTTTTTTCCTGAGGTGTGTTTCTTGTAGACAACAAAATGTCGGGTCCTGTTTGTGTAGCCAGTCTGATAGTCTATGTCTCTTTATCGGAGAATTGAGGCCATGGCATGGGACTCAAGCTGGACCAGTCATTGCTTGGCTATTCCTTCAATTTCTGCTTCTTCTTTCTTTACTCCTGTACCATTTTGTAGACAGTAAAAATTTCGAGTAGAAGCTTTTGTGGCTGGGTTGTTGTCTCAATCCCCTCCATTGGAAATCTTAACTGGTTACAGGAGACAGTTCAGGTTCAATATCCCCTATTGCTATGAGTCTTAGCTAGAGTCGCCTTCATAGATTCCTGTGAGTTTCCACTGCCATAGGTTTCTAGTTCACACGATTCCAGTTGTCTTACCCAGTACTCTCTTCTTCCACCCTCTCCCCCACCCAAGTCCTATTGTTCTCATCCTCACCCTTACCCCCACTAATCCCCTTCCCCAGTTCACACAGTATGTCTATTTTATTTCTCCTTCTCAGTGAGATTCATTCATCCCCTTGAGTCCTCCTTGTTACTTAGCTTCTTTGGGTCTGTGTATTGTGGCATACAATGTTTATCTTTCTGGGTCTTGGTTACCTCACTCATGGTGATCTTTTCTAGTTTCATCCATTTGCCTGAAAATGTCATGATGTTCTTGTTTTTAATAGCTGAATAGTACACCATTGTGTAAATGTACCACATTTTCTTTTTTAATCATTTGTTTAAGGGACATCTAGGTTGTTTCTAGTTTCTGGCTATTATATATAAAGCTGGTATTAAATGTAGTTGAGCAAGTATCCTTGTGGTCCAGTGGAATGTCCTTTGTGTATATGCCCTAAAGTGGTATACTGTGTCTTGAGGTAGATCAAATCCCAATTTTCTTTTTTCATTAAATTTAAATTTTATTCACTTTATACCCCAATATTAGCCTCTGTCTCCTTCCAGTACCCCTCACACAGATCCTCTCCTCATTCAACCCTCCACTTCTTTGTGAAGGGGGAGCCCTACTCTGTGTGTTAGCCTACCCCCCACCCACTGCAGCCCCTTACTGAAAAACTGCCAATCTGATTTTTAAAGTGGCTATACAGGTTTACACACCCAACCGCAATGCGGGAGTATTCCCTTTGCTTCACATCCTTTTCAGCATAAGCTATCATTTGTGGGTTTGATCTTAGCCATTCTGAAAGGTGCAAGACAGAATCTCAGAGTCCTCTTTATTTGCATTTCCCTGCTGGCTTAAGATGTTGAACATTTTTTAAGTGCTTCTAGGCCATTAGAAATTCTTCTGATGAGAATTCTCTGTTTAGCGTCATATTCGTTTTTACTGAATTATTTGGTTTGTTGATGTTTATTTTCTTGAGTTCTTTATATATTTTGGATGTCAGCTGTCTGTCAGATGAGAGGTTGGTGAAGAATTTTCACATTCTGTAGCCCACTGTTTTGTCCTATTGACTGTGGGCTTTGCCTTAGAGAAGCTTTTCCGTTTCACGAGGTTTCATTTATTAATTGTTGATCTTAGTGCCTGTGTGACTGATGTTCTGTTCAGGAAGTTGTCTCCTGTGCCAATACACACAAAGCTATTCCTCACTTTATCTTCTATTAGATTCAGTGTATCTGGTTTATGTTGAGGTTCTTGATCCACTTAGACTTGAATTTTGTGGAGCATGATAGGTATGGATCTATTTGCATTCTTCTACATGCAGACAACCAGTTAGACCAACACTGTGTGTTAAAGATGCTTTCTTTTTTCCATGGTCTAATTTTAACTTCTTTATCAAATATCAATTGTCTATAGCTGTGTGGCTTTATTTCTGGGTCTTCACTTCTATTCCATTGATCAACATGTCTGTTTTTGTGCCAATACCATGCAGTCTTTATTAGTAATTACTCTCTAGTACCACTGGAAATAAGAGTTGATGTTACTTCCAGAAGTTCTTTAATTATACAGGATTGTTTTAGCTATGTCAAGCTAGATTCTTATCAGATAAACAGAATTATTCTTGTCATATAAAGAGAAACCTAAGCTCAGAATTCCTCAGAAATCAAGTGATGTACATTTGTGTTTGTCGATAATGACATCCTTCTCTGTCTCAATGGGCAACTGCCACAAGTAAAATGGATGTTCTTACAGACTAATCCAGACTGCCTCTATCAGCTTAAAGTCCACCATCAAAATTGACTCTCACAAAAAGTGCAATTGCTTTTCCACAGAGATGCTGATTTCTACCCTCATGAGGTAGACTTGCAGTCCCCCCACCCCCAGTAAACTCTTTGTAACGGCTATTCATGGTTGTCAACTTGACTATATCTGGAATGAGCTACAATCTAGAATTGGAGGGCTCACCTGTGATCCAGATCTTGAGGCTGGAATACACAAGTTTTTGACCTAGATCTTGGCATGGAGATCTTGACACATAGTGGCCATGAAAAGCTTCGGCGGAGATAGTTGGGGCTCTGGAGCTCTTTAGCCACTTAGCCTAGTGGAATTGATAATCTCCTTGTTCAATGGAAGCTCCTAGCTCAAAAATAGGGATAGTGATTAACCTGAATTTTTCCTCTGACCTCCACATGTATACTCATGCATGTGAGTGCACCAGCCCAAATAGAATATTTTTTTAACAGTGATAAACTGTGTGCTTTGAGAAGTCTTGGTTATTATCGGTAATATGTGAATTGGTTACTAACAGTAATGTTTATAACTCTGGAGAGGATAAGAAATTGTACTAGGAACCCCTGTGTTGTGGCCTTAGAATATATGAATACTTCTTTGATTATACTTTATGTATCTGTGAGGCAGGAGACTTAGAATTTGTTTGACCTTAAGGTAGACACTTTTTTTTTCTTTTTTTTTCCAATTTTTATTAGATATTTTCTTAATTTACATTTCAAATACTATTCTGAAAGTCCCCTCCCCCCTTCCCCCTCCCTGCTCCCCTGCCCACCCACTCCCACTTCTTGGCCCTGGCGTTCCCCTGTATTGGGGCATATAAAGATTGCAGTACCAAGGGGCCTCTCTTCCCAATGATGGCCGACTAAGCCATCTCCTGCTACATATGGAGCTAGAGACACGAGTTCTGGGGGTTCTGGTTAGTTCATATTGTTGATCCTCTTCTAGGGTTGCAGACCCCTTCAGCTCCTGGGGTTCTATCTCTAGCTTCTCCATTGTGGGCCCTGTGTTCCCTCTTATCGATGATTATGAGCATACCTCATTCCTCCTGTGAAGAGGAAACAAAATACCCATGAAAGGAGTTACAGAGACAAAGTTTTGAGCTAAGATGAAAGGATGGACCATACAGAGACTACCCCACCACGGGGG
This sequence comes from Mus minutoides, assembly GCA_902729485.2. Taxonomy (NCBI): domain Eukaryota; kingdom Metazoa; phylum Chordata; class Mammalia; order Rodentia; family Muridae; genus Mus; species Mus minutoides. The sequence continues at coordinate 1,184,063 of LR753322.1, forward strand.
ATCCATCCCATAATCAGTCATTAAACTCAGACACTATGGCATAGGACAGCTAGTCCCTACTTAAGGGACCCTGATATAGCTGTCTCATACAGAAGGTGGACACTTTTAAATACCTATGTCAATAGGTTATATTACATTTGTACATGGAAGCATTTGTTTGCAAAGTTATTGTGTGCTAAGATAACTTGTGCCTGATGCTTGAGCTTAGTGTCTTCTATATGATATTTCTTTATTATGGGTATCCTGGCTGAGGGATAGAAGGTAGAAATAATCTCTCATGTACCATCACATAATATAGTTAATATTTCCCAGTTCATACTCTGTGGACATCTATTACTATTCATTCAGTTGATCCCATAAAATTTTCTGGTAGGCCCAGTATCATAGGAAGGAGCACATCAGCCACTGTCATAGCACTTGATAGGGTTCTGAAAGCAGAAAAGGCAATTCCGTCATGCAGGTGAAATTTATCAGTAGGCCTTGGTTCAATTCCATTGTTGTAAGGATGCCTCAATAGAAATCCCAAGATAATTGGTTTTTATGGCCCAAGGCACAGTAGTCAGCTGCATATGGAGTACTGTGTTCTCAAGGCCTGTGTGATCTTCCCTTGGTGAGAAGGTTGGATAAGCAGCCAGTCTCTTTCTTAATGTTTGATGGCATGAGATCAAAAGAAGCAATTTCTTTGGTAGGAACCTTTGAAGCAAATAATAACCATTATGTATTGTCAAAAGACTTTTGGACTGTAAAGTTTACTTCACAGCACTAATTACAATGACCATTGATCCCCTTTATAAAAAATAAATAAGTAATCTCTGTAGTGGAATAAGCTGTCTTCAAAACTCAGAAGTTTCTGAAAGATGTTAGATTTGAATGCCTATGGTGGGAGTGTCAGATGAACCATTAGTATGATATGCTACCTGTGTTCTTTTAGAAAAGTTGATTTTACCCAAAAGTTAGGTATATACACTTTGTGAATGCAACACTGCTGCTGTACTTCATGGATGGACTGAAAAAGTATGAGAGGTATCTTTGCAGTCTGTAGCAGTGTGACTCACAAGGAGTGTTAAAAGGGACACTGAACAGAGCAGGCTAGCAAAAGGTATCAGAACATATTTGCTGCTTGTTAGCTGAAGAGAACCATTAATTTTAGGAAAACTGGTTCTAGGTAGTTAGAATTTAGGCCACTGACCTATACACCCAGCCTCCACATAAACCACTTTTTTTGTAGTTTGAAATAGGTTTTCTTGTAGCCTAGGCTGATCTGAGACTTGCAATATAACCCGGGAGGACATTGAATTCATGGTCCTCCTTTTTCTACTTCCCAGGTTCTTGAAATCACAACCTGCCTAAACATTTTTGTCAGTTTTGTTTGTTTGCTTGTTTTGTGGACACAGGTGCTTATGTGACCAAAGTTGGCTTCAAATTTTCTACAATGTTCCTTCCTCTATCTCTCAAGAAAAGGTGATTTATAGGTGTGAGATACTGTACTATGCTCTTTGTGTCTATATTAGTTGCAGTGTCTACATTTTTGTGTCTATATTTACTAAACATTTAATATTATTGGAGCAAATGTCTTATAGCTTGGTGGTAACAACCAGTTATTTCATATAGATAAGGCGCACCTAATAGGAGGTAATCCATACCATGCACTGTAACATCAGGTTGGGCAGGCATCAAACCTAGAGTTAAATCTTCTATTGCCACTTCCCTAAACCAATATAATTTCTACATTTATTTTAAATATTCACCTTATAATCACAGCTAAGTGTAGCTCTCAACCTTCACCAAAAGGATTCATTTTTGCAGCAGAGACCAGACAGAAAGCCACAACTAGTTAAAATGCTCAGCAAAACTGACTATGTGGTGTCCATCTCCATCAGATACATCAAAATTTCCGTATTATACATAAGGCTCAGGGAATATTTCAGAAGAGGTGCAGAAAGATTATAAAAGGCAAAAATTCAATATGAATGTGTGAAGAGAGTATCTTTGGCATGGCAGGGAAGCTGTACCCATGACATCTCAACAATACGGCTGTCTAAACAAGACCTACATAATCATTTTATAATAAATTATTTTATATTTGAGATTGTGATATAATTACAACATTTCCCTCTTTCATTTCCTTTCTCCAATCCCCCATCTCTCCACTTGCTCTTTTTCAAATCATGGTCCTTTTTTCCCATTAATTGTTGTTATATTTAGCTTTGCATATCATTGCTTTAAAGATTTATACATATATATGCTCAGTAAAATAAAGTACTATGATCTAGTATAATGGGAAATACAGGAATATAGTAGGAGAAACCCAGGATAAGGTCTAATCATAATTTCAACATCTATTATCTGGGAGAACTTGGGAAGTTGCTATTATCGTCTCTTTAGCCATCATTTTATTTTCTTGGTATAATCCTGACAAACTTGATCTATAGAAACACTAAGATATTTGTCAGTATTAATATTGTATGGACCTAAACAAAGAGCCATAATTCAGCATTCCAAGGGATCACAGAACCTAGCACCCAGATCTATAGCTGGTACATAATATGAATTCAGTAAGTAGTAATTAAATGTATGTAGATGTAAGCTATGAACAGGTAAGAATGAAATAGTAGTCAAATGATGAATATATAATGGACATTATGGCCCTAAGGAAAGCAAATAACATGTTCCACTATGTTCATAGCAGCCTTATTTATAATAGCCAGAAGCTGGTAAGAACCCAGATGTCCCTCAACAGAAGAATGGATACAGAAAATGTGGTACATTTACACAATGGAGTACTACTCAGCTATTAAAAACAATGAATTTATGAAACTCTTAGGTACATGGATGGATCTGGAGGATATCATCCCGAGTGAAATAACCCAATCACAAAAGAACACACTTGATATGCACTCATTGATAAGCATATATTAGCCCAGAAACATAGAATATTCAAGATACAATTTGCAAAACATGTAGAAACTGCTTTTAAAACTGTGAAGAGAATCATAAGTTTAATTCAGTTCTTTGTGGACATCAGAAATTTAATTGTCTGAGTAGAGTTGTATTTGGATCCAAACCAATTCAAAATTATATTTTACATAACATAAAACATTGTGTTTCCCTTCCACTAGCTCCCCACTGTTTTTTTAGCAATCAGTCGATGGTATACTTTGTCCAATTGTATGCTGTTTTACATGTTTAATTTTATGTTGTTAAACATACCTTTTTAAGTTATGGAAAACTCCAGGAGACTGGATAATATATTCCTTTCTTTGTGGCCTCAATGCCCAATTGTTTTAAATTCATAGGTTAATTGGACTAGTTTTAATCTGTTACATTTCAAAGTGTCCTTTAAGCTATACAGTTTTCTTACAACCAGTTTCTTTTATATCCATAATCAGAGTTGTAGGCTTCCAGAGAGGTATATTTATTACCATTTTATCAATTAAGAAACTGGAGCTTAAAGAATTTTATAGTATGTACAAGTTCTCACATTAGGTCATAGTTACTTCTTCCTACACACCTCCCCAAGTAATGTGCAATTCTGTCCCAGATGCACATGATGTCCATGGTAATGGGAAATGATAGAGTATATACAGTGTGGTTAACTGATGTTCATGGTACTGGGAAATGATAGAGTATATACAGTGTGGATGGTTAACTGATGTTAGGACTCCATCTATGAAACTATGGGGAAGTCGCCCATACTGGGGTAAGAATTTTCAGGAATACAGTGGTTTTGCAATGACTTATGCTCCTGCCAATAATCCCTTTCCCATATGCTTGTTATTAATTTTTGTAAACTTATCACAAACTACAGTCATTTGTGAAGAGGGAGCCTCAGTTGAAGGATTGCTTCTATCAGATTGGCCTGCAGACATGAGTGTGGGATATTTTCTTGAGTGATAGTTGATCCACTGGTTTGTCAAAGTACACATGGGTAGAACCGATACTTTGGGTTGCTATTAGTGCTTCATCTGAAATCAGTAGATATTTCTTTATATCTCTCCAGAAAGCGTTCATGCAACAGTAGAAATGACAACACTGCCCAAGCCCCAGCTTATTTTCTTTGATTTTCCTTTCTTATTCTTTCTTTCTTTTCTTTCCTTCCTCCTTTTTCTTTTCTTTCTTCCCTTTTTTTATTCTCAAGACAAATATAAATCCTGTAACTTGGCTGGCATAATAGGCCAGCCTCAAACTTAGAACAATCTTCCTGCCCCAGCCTACAGTACTGAGATTATAGGCATGAAGCATCATGCTTAGTGTTCTAATGCTTTTTGTCATTATATAATACTAGAGTATATGGTTTCTCGTTGGAAAAATGATAGGTTGAGGGATAGCATTTACAATCAAAATTTTTTCTACAGTTAAAAATTTCATCACTTTCTAGTAAAAATGTTTGCATCATTAAAAACAAAGGTAGAAACAAGAATTAAGCCAAGGCAATTTGAAGCATTAATTTGTGAGTGCTAGTTTGATTGCATTTCAAATGATGTCTTAGTTCTAAGGTATTCTAAATTTATTCCGCTGAACTCTTGTGTTTAGTGACCATTTGTATTCAACTAGATCAATGTTTATTTCAAATGAACTTGGGGTTTCTTAACCTTTTGTTATTGTTTTTCTGATTAAGATACCTGATAATTATCTGAAAATAGAAGGAAGAAAAGTTATGAAGTTAAATAAGAATAAATCCCTTAAAATATTTAATTGGCCCAGAGCCTCTTTTATGTTTAGAAAAGTGGCTTTGTGTGCACTAAATAGACTTTACAAAAGGTCAAGTGACCCCTTCCTCTGACTCACTGCATCAGCAGAGATAGAGTTATATAATTTTTCATATAGGAGTGAACAAAGTATTTGAAATAGTGTGCAAAGTGTGGGTTCATGAATAAAATAGGAGGAAAGCATGCAAGTACCAAGCCTGCACTTATGAAAGCAATGATGCAGATCCTCATGAGAAATGAAACACGCTTGAACAAAGGATGCTAGTCTGCTTTAGACGCAGTCATAACTGGGTAAAATTTACCTACTAGGAAACATAATGAAGTAGAACAAAACAACTGCACTCAAATTTCTGTAAGTCATTAAAAAATAGTTTCAGAAATTTACCACCAGTTGCACATACATTAAATTAGAGAACAACATTTGATAAAATGAATTGAAGTTTTAAAGAAATAGATTTTCTACAGTGATTCTAATTCATGCAATTTTATCAAATATGTAAAGATACCTATAGATAATGGCAATAAAAGTGGATGAAATATGTTACATGGCATTAATACTTCATTCAGTGCAAATCAAAGAGTCCACTTAGCCCATTCCTCTAGCTGCTAGAGGAACTGCTAGAGTCTAGTAGTTCTTCGTAAGGAGAACACCAAAGACCCCCTAAGAAAAGCACATTACCTTTTGAGTGTGTCATCAGCACTACTCATATTCTATATGTAGATGAAACTTTTAGATTGTTTTGGATTCATCTCTACTCAAGGCCAATTCAATTTTTATTAGTTTTATTTATTTTTATTCACTTTACACCCCAATCACAGCCCCCCTTCTTTGTTTCCAGTCCCCACCTTTACAAATCTCTCCCCCATTGCCCCTCCCTTTTTCCTTAGAGAAGGGGAGCCCCCTTGAGTACCATCTCACCCTGGGGCATCTAGTTTTAGCAGGTCTAGGCACATCCTCTCCCACTGATGCCCAATAAGGCAGTTCAAGTAGTAGGAGAAGGGGTTCCAATGTCAGGGAACAGAGATAGAGACAGCAGGGCCAAATTCTTAAGTCAAAGTTCTCCTTGAGTTTCTTCAATCTCTCCTCCCCACCTTTTGTTCTTTTTTTTTTTTTTTGAAAGCAATAATAATAGTATTGGTATCTGAAATACTTTGTGTTATGAATCATTGTGATAAGCACTGTATGGCAGGTTTTCCCATTCTCATTAGCACATAGATACTATCATTATTCTGTCTGCTATACAGACAGGTCAAACAACTCATCACATTCCTGCAATTAAAAAAAATATTTAGTTTTATATATATATATATATATATATATATATATATATATATATATATATATTCCTTTGTGAATTTATGCATACCACATGCATACAGGGACCCATGGAGGCTAAAAGGTGTCACCCTGGAACTAGAGTTACAGATGGTTGTGAGCCACCATGTGGGTGCTAGTAACTGAATCTAGGCCCTCTGCAAGAACTGTAAGTGCTCTTAACCACTGAGCCATCTCTCTAGTCTCTCAAATTGTTTTAAATTATGTGTTGGAATGTGACCATGTCTGTACAGGTGTCCACAGAGTTTCAAAGAGTTTATCAGATTTCCTACACCTGGACCCACAGACAATTATGATCAATTCATTGTGGGTGCTGGAACCAAAGCACATGCTTTTAACTGCTATGCCATCTCTCAAGCCCTACACCCTCACATCTTAATTCCTATAATAATGAATCTAAACAGTTACTCAACTTGGTTATCAAGCATTGTCCACCTTGTTGATCCAGCACCTTGACCTCCTCTTGCCCCTGCTCACCGTTCACTTGCTGTCATCTATGATAATGATTCTATCAACACTTTTAGAAGATCTTTATTTATGTGTCTTCAACTTTAATCCCTAACTCCCCCAACTGTCATAATCCTGGCTATTCATTCAAATATTGTAAAGAATGTAGTTGATTAAGCAAATGAATGCCTGGTAGGTACCTCTCCCTTTTGTTAGGGATTATCACAAACTATCCCCAATGAATAGCAACTAATAAACTTCTCATAGAGGTCACAGAGGTATGTAGTAGAAGAGACTATATAAGATGGCCTCCTCAACATCCAGCATTTTATTGATTGAAGTAACATGTATGATTGACTATATTACCTGCTGATCCTATGTGACTAAAAGACAAGGTTCTGAACACAAATCTATTATGATGTTACAACAGAAGAATTTTTTTATTGTATAAATAAACTTATCTAAATGACATTCAAAGCTGTGCCCTAAGTGTTAGTGCTGTGAGCTAAACAAATTAAGCTAATACGAATTATTAATACCATATCGAGCATTGGAGGTGTTGGCAGAAAAAGCCTTTTACTACCTTGGAATAGTAATTATTTTTTTTTCTCTCTTTATTAGATATTTTCTTCCTTTACATTTCACATGTTATCCAGAAATTTTTCCTTACCCTCCCGCGTCCCCGCCCTGCTCCCCCACCCACCCCCTCCCGCGTAATGGCCCTGGCATTCCCCTGTTCTGGGGCATATAGAGTCTGTATAACCAAAGGGCCTCTCCTCCCAATGATGGCCAACTAGGCCATCTTCTTCCATATATGCAGCTAGAGACATGAGCGGGTATAACATCTTGTTTTTGTATTCCTACAATCTATTACATTTTGCTAGGTTTGCTTGAGTGACTATAATCCCAGAATTTGAGATAATAAAACATGTGATTGCTGCAAGTTTGAAGATGTCCAGGACAACAAAGCAAGATCCTGTCTCATTGATTCCTGCATTTTCTGGCTTTGTACTTATTTATGTAAAGCTCATTAGAATGATATACATGTGAACTTAAGACATCAACCAAATTTTCACTTGAACATTCTTTCCCCATTATTTGAACCCCAAACACCCTATTATTCCTCTCCTTATCAGAACCTTATCTGAGGGAAGAAATAATTCACTTTTTTTAAAAAGATTTATTTTATTTATTATATGTAAGTACACTGTAGCTGTCCTCAGACACTCCAGAAGAGGGAGCCAGATCTTGTTACGGATGGTTGTGAGCCACCATGTGGTTGCTGGGATTTGAACTTATCACCTTCGGAAGAGCAGTCAGGTGCTCTTACCCGCTGAGCCATCTCACCAGCCCAAATAATTCACTTTTAAGAGGAAAAACACAACACATAGAAAAATGAATTTCATAAGAGAGATCTGTTAGTTGGAAATAATTTATTGCATCTATAAAAGTTTAAACAAAAACTAAAAAAATTCACATTACAATCTGATATGGTTTTAAGGATATAATATGTTTCAGAGGTAGTACCTGTGAAATATGATGCAGGATTGCTAAAAGGGTTTACTCAGTAATTTAGTGCAAAATGAAATTTCAATGAAGAACAAAATATACCCAGTATACAATTTAATGGAACAATCATAATTATATTAGCATGAAAATATCCCTTTCTTCTCCTACCCCTTGGCAAATCTGTTCTTAATAAAGGCTTGTTTATGTCAAGTGTAGGGTCATAAGTTAGTTGGCTATTTTATTAGAACATTACAAAGCGTAGCTTGGCAAAGGGCATGGCAGAGTGCTGTCTGCCAAGGTTAACACAACGTCAAAAAGACATCTACCCACCATATTTTTTTTTTTAATTTGGGGAATAAAAAATAAGAAATAAGAAATCTACCCACAAATAAAAAATAAGAAATATACCCACAATTTTTTTATTTGGGGAATTTGATTAAAAATAAATTTTATTAAAAGGACACACCATTCCTGGTATTTCATCACTACTTCATGGATAAAAGGCAGCAGTTAAAATTTTCAGTATTTTGTTCAAAGGTGATTATAAATAATCAGGCTAAGTGGCTGAACACTCCTCCACAAAAAGGGAAACAGTCATTTTGATCAGTGTCTGTTTACATGCACCACTTAACATTTCTCTTACAAATTGGTAGGACTCCCTAATATAAGGACCCTAGAAGTACCTGTTTCTGTCTTTGCAGAAATTAGCTCTTGGACATCTTTTGAGGTCTTAATATTAACAATGTACAGAACACAGGATGTGACTGGGCCAGGACATTTTTTTCTCCAATAGTAACAAACATTTCTAACACTGATTACTGCTACTGTGTAAAAGTCCTGTTGATATATGACCTTACAACAAAACATCCCCAGGTTTCCTAAACAGGCCGATTTTCTTTTACCGTTTTCTTTGCATGTGTTAATTCTCCTATTCTCCAGGGCAACTTCAATTTTCATTTCTTGCAACTAATTTTAGCTTCACTGAATAAGGAAGGTACCTTCTTTTTGTTGTTATCATAGTTTCAGCGTTGCACTTTTAACTCACACTTTAGAAGATAAATACTTGCAGATATATATTAGAAAGTCCTTGATATCGTAAGTTAAGCATTTAAAAGCAGTAAACTAGTAAAAAAATTCCCATTTACTTCTGCTTCTCAGAGTGACACTTCTGATAGTGTAATGTTTTAATACTGTTGACTTTCACTATTAGCCACAAATATGTTAATGAAAACAGCCAGTAGCTATCATTTTTACTATTTTTTTTAAACTTCAAAACCAAATCCACTACATGTATATGAAAAATATGTTTCCATTACAGTAGTTTCATGATTTTCCTATTGAAGTGCTTGGGATTGAACCTGGGGCCTTGTGTATGTGCTAAACTAGTGTCCCATTTTTTTATAATACTTGACCTTGACTTCTTCAAGGTCATCGCTATATTTTCAATCTGCCAAGGAAGATTGTTTTTGCATTGAAAAAGGTATTTCCTTTGGGACTGGCTATAGAACACCACCATTTGGCACATCCAGTGTGACAGAAACGTGGTAGAGCTTTAGGTGACATGTGAAGACAGAAAAAAAAAAACTGTCAAGGAACTCAGACCCTTGTGTACACGTCACTTGAATGAACCTGAGGCATCTGGTTTATTGGGTCAGCTGACAGCAGAAAATGAAAAGTAGTGTGGCACACATGAAACAGTCCTCTTGTCACGACAGAAGGGAGAGCCTTTCATACCACTGGAGCGCCTCCCCAGAAGACAGATATGCAGGACAAGAATGGTTCCCCCTGGGGGCAGAAATTACTCTGATTACAGGTGATCAGACTATGAGCTTTCTAGGAGAGGATACTCTTATGATGACAGCATAGAATCAAAAAGGTCCCAGAAATCCCCATCTCCTGAAAGAAGGAGCCCAGACTACAAAGAATAAACCAGAGTTCTACTCAGGATGAACCTACATTGAAGAGGAGGAAGAGGAGGAGGAGGAGGAGGAGGAGGAGGAGGAGGAGGAGGAGGAGGAGCTGCTGCTCACCTGCACTAAGGGAACACACATTCCTCCCTCAAAGCTCAGGATGATGCAGGAACAGGTTGTAGATAAAAACATCTTAATGTACCATAGGGTGAGTTTGGAGGCTCTGAAGAAATCAATCAATGGTTATATCAACAAGGTCAATATCTTCAATAAAAGTATTATTATTCAAGAGTTCCTTCAAGAGAACATAGTCAGAGGGAAAGGATTGCTATCCAGATCTGTTCTGCAAGCACAGAGTGCTTCTCCTAACTTTCCTCGTGTTTATGCAGCTTTGGTGGCAATAATCAATTCAAAATTCCCACAGACTGAAGAACTAATCCTCAAGAGACTAATTCTTAATTTTCGGGAAGGATATCAAAGGAATGGTAGGCAACTTTGCCTGACTGCTTCAAAATTGTGGCACATCTTATTAACCAAAATGTGGCACGTAAGGTTCTGTGCCTGGAGATGCTCACTTTGCTCCTAGAGAGACCAACAGATGACAGTGTTGAAGTGGTATCAACTTCCTCAAGGAGTGTGGTCTCAAAATTAACCCAGGTGTCACCAAGAGGAATCAATGCAATCTTTGAACACCTGTAAAACATTCTACAGCACTCTGAGATTGACAGAAGAGTTCAGTATATGATTGAAGTGATGTTTGCTGTACAGAAGGATGGATTCAAGTACCACTTTGTTACTCTGGAAATACCTGTTTTAGTGGAAGAGGATGATCAGTTTATACATATGCACCCCTTGGAGGATGACTGCAATCCAAAACATGTTCTTAATATTTTCAAGATGGATCCTTATTTTATGGAAAGTGAAGAGAAGAACAAGGCTATTAAAAAAAGAAATCTCTGATGAAGGAGACAGTGATTCAAACACAGCCCAAGAAGCTGGAAATATTGAAGATGAGGAGGAAGAAAAGGAGGAAGAAGGAGAAGAGGAAGGAGGACAAAAAGTAGCTATTCTTGACAAAACAAAAGTCAACCTAGTCTCACTTTGCCTTACAATATATCTTGCCATTCAGTCAAGTTTAGATTTTGAAGAATGTGCACACAAGTTGCTGAAAATGGAGTTTGCTGAGAGCCAAACAAAAGAACTCTGCAATATGATACTTGATTGCTGTGCCCAACAAAAGACCTATGAAGAAAATTTTGGCTTGTTAGGTGGGCGTTTTTGAAATAAGAATACATGGAATCATTTGAAAGTATATTTAAGGAACAGTACTACACCATCCTTCGCTTAGAGACAAAAAAAAAAAATTAGAAATGTTGCTAAGATTTTTGCTCACCTTTTATACACAGATTCACTTCCATGGAGTGTTCCCAAATTTATAAAGCTGAGTGAAGAGACCATGTCATCATCTGGTAGGATTTTTGTCAAGAACTTCTTCCAGGAGATGTGTGAGTACATGGGTCTTCCTAAACTGAATGTGAGGTTAAAGGATGAAACGCTTCAGCCATTCTTTCAAGGATGGTTGCCCCAAGACAACCCACAAAATACCCGGTTTGCCATCAACTTCTTCACTTCCATATATCTCAGAGGTTTGACTGATGAACTTCGAGAACATCTGAAAAATACACCCATGTCATTGTAGTACAGAAACCAGAAGTTGAGCAAAGAAACCAGCCCTGACATCTTCATCTTCAGTCTTCCTCTGCATCAGATTTCTTTGACTCAGATTTTAACAGAGGCAAGAGCAGCTCAGAGTCCTCCAGTGAGGCAAGCTGCGACTCCTCCTCCTCCAGCAGTCAGAGCTCTGCCTCAGCTAAAGGTACAAAGGGAAGGCCAGAGGGGAAGAAGTAGATAAGTTATCCAGGGGCCACCCGGCATGTGACAGGAGGCTGGGAGGAGACAGGGAAGACCAAAGACACCAGGAAGGGAGGACTGAGAGAGCAAGGTCTGAAAGACACTGAACTCAGACCTCAGGAGACGCAGACTGACAAGATCCCCTAGCAAAGAACATGGGAGACAGAAGCCATGAGAATAGTTACAGCAGAATTGGGGGACCGGGCATGGTGGCATACGCCTTTAATCCCAGCAATCAGGAGGTAGCAGCAGCAGGATTTCTGAGTTCAAGGCTAGCCTGGTCTACAAAGTGAGTTCCAGGACAGCCAGGGCTACACCAAGAAATTCTGTCTCAAAAAACAAAAACAAAAACAAAAACAAAAACAAAAACAAAACAGAGTTAGCAATGGCTGAGAACAAGGCTCACACAGAGAGTCAGAAGACAAGCATGGTGAGCCAAAGAAGAAGCAGCGAGAGAGAAGAGATTCTTTTTCTGAAAATGAGAAACACAGAACCCAAAATAAAGACAGTGATAATGTCAGAAGAAAAGATCGTTCCAAGTCAAGGGAGAGTAGAGAGCATTCTGGTCATAAAGGAGATGACAACAGGTGTCCGAATGGTGCCAACGGATGCTGGGAAAAGCCTAACAGATACCCTGAACATTCTAGAGAATCAAAGAGAAGTCAGGATAGGAGGAGAGAGAAGTCTCCAACAAAACAAAAATAATTCTAATGACAACTGAACATGCCTTACAGTCAATATAATGTCTTTTTTACATTGATGGATTTTATAGAGAACTCTTGTATAAAGTACCTGTTTGTAAATTTTAAAGATGTTTTCTTTTTGACATTTTATAATTGATATATCTCACAGTCATTTGTGTAAAATCATAAAGAAAAGAGATTCAACAAAGAGGTAAGTCTTATGTTTTGTGAAAGGAACAAATATTTAAAAAAAAAAAAACAAAAATAAAAACAACAAAAAAAGAATACCTCCATTTAATATTTTAAATGTTTAAATTTCTATGTTCATAAAATATATAATCCTGTGGCTAGAAGAAAAACATCAGGATAAAAGTAGTCCTAACTAGACTGTGAGGACCCACAGCTTCTATTTTAATGAAACTTTAAATAGGAATAATAGAATAATTTATGCATTCTCCCAAAATTACAGATCTAACATTCTTTCTAAGAATCACATCTATAAGAATCCTTAAATCAATTACAACTGCTAGTTGTAAAACCTTGTTTTCTGGAAACAATAAGGCAGTTGCACATAGAATCCCAGAGTGGTGGTTACTGCATGCACAAGATCTGCAAAAGATTAAGTAGGACATATCATAACTTGGATCAGGGAAGTGGTTACAAAATCCTACCCCTAGCTTAGGAGTTAGTTATTGGCAAAAGGGAGAATGCCTTCTGGAATAGGGAGGGTCAGTTTTCTTGAAGTCTGCAGCACCTGAGAAGCTACATGTACCCAATGCAATCTCATACCCATATACATCCTGACATATTACAACACACACACACACACACACACACACACACACACACACACACACACACGGTTTCTCAAATGGCCTTTAGTATTAGTTTTACCTCATTATATTCTTGACTCTTCTCTCTCATCCTTCTCTCTTGCATATTACACATTCCTGAAAGAGAAAGTAACCATCAATATCACCTAGCTAAAAAACCCCATGACCTATTGATTTACCTGCAATATATATTGGTGCCATAATGACATGAATGTTGTGGGAGTAACCATCCACTTTGTGCTTTGATTTAAGATTCACTCTGTGATATGAAACCCCATATATAAAATTGCTAAAGAGGCCAAGAACCTGAGACTAGGTTGGTCATGAGCCTTAAAGAAAATCAAACTACTATTCTGCAAAAGAAACATAGCAACTAAGTGAATTCTAATGGCATAGTTACTATACTCATAGATTAATACATCACTCAGACCTAATCAGAGAAGCTTTTTCTTACAGAAAATAATAACTAACCCAGACATCCATAACTAGAGCATGTGCAGAGAGTGAGAAATTTTAGCGCATTCTGCCCTAAGTGAGGTACCTTTATCAAACCCCTTCATCAGTGCTCAGATACCTTTGTGGAAGAGGAGGCAGAAACAAACTCATTGACTTTTTAAGTGGATTTTTTTGTTTTGTTTTATTTTGTTTGGGCATTTTGTTTTGTTTTATTAATCTTTTGATTATTTATTTTAATTTCCCTTTTTTATGTTACTATGAGGATGTTTTGTTTTTGTAAAAGAGAAAGAGAACTAAATCAGAAGAGAAGTAAGGTCTCCAGAGGGGCTCTCAGAGGAGTTGGTAGAGGGAGAAATGATCAAAATTATATGAAATTTTAATTAAAATAAATGACTTTTAAAAAGGAACTTATGAAATTTGAAGGGAATAGTGGTGAGAGTTTAATGTTAAATTGACACAAGATAGAGTCATCAAAGGGGAGGGAATCTGGATTGAGAAAATGCCACCATAAAATTAGGTTGGAAGCATGTCTGAGGGGCATTTTCTCAATTAGTGATTGATGGGATAAGGCCCACTCTATTGGGGGGTGCCATCCTTGGGCTGGGGATCCTGGGTTCTATAAGAAGGAAGGCCAAGGAAGATTGGGAAGCAAGCCAGTAAGCAGCACTCCTCCATGGTCTCTGTATCAGCTCCTACCTTCAGGTTCCCGCCCAGTTTGAGTTACTGCCTTAGCTCTCCTCAATAGACGGTGACTCATGATATGTAACTCAAATCAACCCTTTCCTACCTAACTTCCTTTTGCTTATGGTGTTTCATCACAGCAATATTAACTCTGAATAAGTGTGAATGGAATTCTCAACAAAACAAAATATTATTTAAATGTTCCCAATTTTTAGATATTCCAGATGAAGAGTCAGAAAGCCTTTCTTTCACTTTTGAAATTTGTTCTCTCATGAACTTTCTGTTTATAGCATGTATTTCTTTGTTCTTCAAGACATATAATTATCATGCTCAGTGTTTCTGGGAAAATGTACTACCAATCACAAAAAGCATTTGTCTTTTGATTTCACCTTGCTTTCCAAATTTAATATGTAGCTCCTAAATAAAACCTATTTAATTTCCATGAGAAAACATATATATATATATATAATTTTTTAAAAACTAGGCAGACAGTGAGTAGTTATTTCTGTAATACAAGTATCACCAAGAAATATGACAAATTACCTAGAACTTTCAGAAATAGAATTCAGAGAAAGGATAACATAATATTCT
Organism: Mus minutoides; assembly: GCA_902729485.2. Taxonomy (NCBI): domain Eukaryota; kingdom Metazoa; phylum Chordata; class Mammalia; order Rodentia; family Muridae; genus Mus; species Mus minutoides. Next base: position 1,199,129 of record LR753322.1, read on the forward strand.
CATGGTGTCTGGGAAAGCATCAAAACAGACCTTACCTTATTCTGATTGTATCATAAGACGTTGATGCCATGATTTTCAAATATAATTAGGGAAGGGTTACTTTAGAAATCCATAGAAACAGCATTTTAATAGCTAGAAGCAAGGAAACTAACTAATAACTGACAAGGTTCTATGTAAAGATAGAACACCACCTTCAATTAAAAAAAAAAATCAACCAAAGAAACCTGACTTTCAGTTAAAGGAGATAGTGACCAGTTTATGGAAGGGAAAATTCTAAAAGCAGTAAAGAAATAAACTAGTAACTAGTGAAGTCTCCTGGCTGGTTATGGTATGAAATAGAGATATGATAACCAGAATGCTAATGAGATGATGGAAAAGATACAATGAAAGCTCAGGTAAAAATAGAGCCATAGAATACACCTTTAAATCATATTTTTAAAACTTCATCTGCTAGTTCATTTTTTGATATTATCACTTAATCCATTTTGACGTAGTAATACTACTGGTATATTTCAAAATGTTTGACCTATTGTTGTCTTTCTGAGAATCAAAGCCAAGGCTTTGCACACATTCCACCTCCTGCACAATCTTAGCTTACCAAAAGCTTCAGATTTTGACTACATTCTAGTGAAATGTAAAAAATTTACTTCTATCATGCTATATTCCCTTTCTTTTTATACTATTAATCTTATTCATATTATGTGTCACACAATATAATGCTGTTTTATTTAATTTCATACTTTTCAAATTGTAAGCTCCTTGATCAAAGACACTCAGTGTTGAGAACTATGAGGAATAAGTATATAAGGATTTTTGTTTGTTTTTCTATATTAAACAATGGCAGGCATTTTGATGTAGCAGCCAATATGAAATAAGATATGTGCCATTTCTTTTCATATGAAAGAACAGTCTTAGCATTTATTATGTAGTGGATCGGATTACATTTTTTTAAATTGTATTTATCCAAGAACATTGTTAATGACTTTGGAAAAACTTTGCTGGATTCAGGACACTTGTTTGGTTTTTGTTGTTGCAGTTGTCATTTGTTTGTTTATTTGATTGGTTATTTCTGTTGGTTTTCATTTAGTACTCATTTCTTTCATTTATATTATTATGATAAGAAGAAAATTGTAATCTTACTGCAATTCTCTATACATGATTTTGTGACATGTCTTTGTAGTGTTTGAACATAGTTATAACTGTTTTAGATACATATAGGCTTAGATTGTCTTTGAATCAATTCCTGTTAACTGCTTCTGTTAGGTTTAACACAGTATTTCCTGTTTCATGTCTTACATGTTTGGAGGAAAACAGGCATTTATAAAGTATATTGAAACAAGTTTAGAACTTGACATCCCTTCCTTTGTAGTTTATAGTTCTTGGCTGCTATTTGTGTCTTGTTCATTTAGTAACTGTAAATGGCCACGTTACCACCTCGCTGGCAAGAATGGACGTGGACCACCAGAATCCTTCTACAAGCATACCTTTATTACACCATGTAGAGAAAGAGAAAGAGGCGTAGATGGGTCCCGCTTAAATACACCTCAGTGTGACGTGTGTCTTCAGGATTGGCTGACTGCTCATTACCTCAGGTTATGCCCCGGGATGGGCGGTGACTTACGTGGCTTCGTCACAAGCGCATGCGCACTGAACTTGTTTGTTTGTCCCAGGTTGGGGGTGGTGACAGGATGTTGGTGCCAACTTGGAATGGCGGCAGAACCGGCTCGGGCACGGCTCTCTACAAGTAACCTGAATATTTTCATTGTAGTCTCAAGTTTTATACAGATTAAAGATGAGGAAATGGAAGAATTGAACTTCTGAATAAGAATATAACTATTCTAATGTCAGATAAAGCTGAATTTGCAGCAGAAAATGTTATTAAATAATAGTGGGGATTTTCTTTTCTATAATGGAAGAGATTTTTCATCCTGAAAATATAAAACTCATAAACCCTTCTAGCTAACAACATAATAGAAAACTAAAGGAAGCACATACAAGTCTGCCAAAACTAGTTCAAAACTTGCTATAGTGTTTTCAAATTTTACATACATACAACATATAATTAAGTCACAAAGAATGAAATGGAAAAGTTGAATAGTGTAAGTGAATACACCGAATCTATACCTAGAGAATAAATCACTAAGCAACAATAAAATACACATTATTTTACATATTTGAACCTCAAATACTCTCTAGTATTGAGTCATTTAAACCTCCTTAAATTTAATGCAAATTATTTTTTTACAGAAATTGCCATCTGACAACAGTAGGATGAAATTGTACATAAACATGGAGATGAATAATATGTTATATATTTCAAAATGCCTGAATGGAGATGGGCAGCAAGCAGTTCCACAAAGTACGAAGGTGACAGATGTGTAGTTACACATTAAATGAGTGACCAGGGAAGAGCAACAGGGATGAGTAAATGGATGAAATGTTTGAGATTTGGAGATCTGAGAAAAAAGCACACAAAGAAAAACATATTTGAACATCTGCCACCTCTTCTCCATAGATAAGGCAGGGAATATTCCTTTTTTTTTTGCCAGGATAAACTAGAAAGAGAAAATACCAAAATTGTATTCGTGTAGATACTAATAACCTCACTACTAGGAAACTTCACATTCTTCTTGGGATATACCTAGCTCAGATAAGTAACCTTAAAAGTACACATTAATCTCGCTTTGGAAAATCATCTCATATCAATTGATAGTGAAATTCACGGAATTTTTGGTCAGGAATAATCTTGACAAGAGCCTTGATAACTTTGGGTTTGAAAACATTAACAGATATCTCTAGAATTCCGCAGTTTTGCCGCACTGTCTCAAGGGTATGTTTAACTGCTCTTTGAAGGCAATATTGCCCAGCAGACACTTTAACTCAATCACATCAATTGCCTGCACTGTAGAGGATGATATTGTGACATTGAAAGAAATTGAAAAAACAAAACAAAACAAAACAAAAACCCAACCTTTATAAGAGAATCAGGCAGCTTGTTCCCTAAGAATAAATGTATGGTCAGCAATGTGTAGACTAGTCATTGCAATACTAAAGGCATAGTTACATTGTATAAAAATATAATTACTAGTAACATTTCCTCCAATTCCTCCTAATCCAAGGGCAGGTTAGTTACTGATAGAAAGTGACTCTGGCGATCACTGTCCCTCTGAGTATAGTCCCTTATACAGTTGGACAGAAAACTTTTCCAGACTACTGTATTGCTCCCAGGTAAGTATTACAATTGAACAAAGCTAAAAACTTCCTACATCCAGCCATAAATTCACCCTGCATATGAACAGGTGGTGCAAAAGGACACTGTAAGAAGAATTTACCATAGCCCAATGTAAATTTTCACTCCCAGGAAAGCACTGGGTTTCCTCCAGCCCTGCCTCCATGTTATTCTCACTGTGTTATCACATCTATATGGAGTTTAACTACAAACTACTGCTACAATAGAGTGGAGGACAACAGAAAAAATGTTTCAATTCCTATTGTCACATTCCTTATGCAGTATCTGAACCCATACCAGTGACTAGTCAGAGAATATGTGCCCCCAACAATATTTCTGAGAGTTATAATGTAATAGATCCTTTCATTAGTTGAGCCATCATAAACTGTGACGACAAAAAAGCACTATAGAATTATCAAAGTAATGAATTTCATACACTCATTGCTGTCTAAACCATTCTTCTGCTAGCCCCAACATTCAATGAGCCACAGAGACATGCTTCTTTCTGAATTTACTAGTGATTTCTGTGTCAAATTACTTACTGACATCTAAAGAATCCATGGTGAGACTGAGCTATGGTGATCCAGCTGGAATCAAAGTCAACAGTAAATAACCAAAATGTTAAGACATGTCTATAGGATAAAATCACAAATAAAGAAAACTGTCCTGTGGCTAAGCATGAAAGTGTACCCTTTTAAACCAGCACTAAGGAGGCAGAGGCACATATATCTGTGTGTTCAAGGACAGTTTGGTCAATATTATACATTTGAGCATAATGAGTTTCAGGCCACTAAGGCTATATAATGAGATCTCTCTCTCTCTCTCTCTCTCTCTCTCTATCTATCTCTCTCTCTCTCTCTCTCTCTCTCTCACACACACACACACACACACACACACACACACACAACAACAACAAAGAATAACACCCCAATAAAATTGGTGGAAATAAAAGATTCATGAAATGTTCAAATCTTAAAATAATAATAATAATAATAATAATAATAATAATAATAATAATAATAGCAACATGGCAGGGTAGAGTCATGACACTATGATAAATAAATCATTTAGGACAACAGATTTTAAGAATATAATTTGGGGTAATTATTGATAAATATTTTAAATTATGATTATTAGAAAAACACAGTGATCTTTCTACTCTTCCACTGTGTTTCCTAAAACTTGGAGAATTGTGGGTGGAGGTCATCAGGCCCCACCCCTAGCTATTGGCAATGGCCTGATGAATAAAGGCAAGTAAATTTTTTTTCAGATTTAATACCCTTGGTAGATGACCCATATTTCAGTTAACAACCTCACATATATGCATATGAACAGATTTCCTTATACTCAGTGAGTTAAAAACATAGAAGAGGACACGAAAATTGGGTGGTGGTGGTTATATTTTGTCAATGTAAGGTAATCACAACTAAAGAATTGCTTCAACCAGAGTAGACTCTGGAAAGTTTATGGGGGATTTTATTGATCAATGACTGATGTAGAAGGGCACAGACCACTGTGGATAGTGCCACCCCTGAGAAAGTGTTCCTGGGTTGTAAAGAAGGAGATCGTAGGTTGTGAAGAAGTCAAGGTGAAAAACCCTTGGAGATCAAGCGAGTAAACTGTATTCCTCTGTGATCTCTGCTTTGGTTCCTACCTCCAGGTTCCTGCTTGAAGTTCCTCCTAGGATTTTCTTAATGATAAGCCAAATGAAAACTTTCCTCCTCCAAGATGTGTTTTTTCATAGCATCAGAAAAGCCAACAAGAACCGGAGATGAGAAATATAGTGGATGGTGATCTGAAAAGATGGGGTAGATATTCCTAAGGATATCTGAAAATTTTCATATGAAAAACTACTATATAACATGTAGTCATAAAAGAGTTTAAGTGAGGTACACAGAAATGGCGTTCATCCCAGAAGCAATATGTTGCCAAGTAATAATAATTTAAAAATCCCAAAGCTAATTGTGATATATGTCACCTAAAGTTGTTGGTCAGAAGTGAAGCTCCTCCCACAAAATAATACAAGCTGTTGACATTGCTCTTAGTCACCCACCACAGCTTGATGGTAAAACAATTGTGCTAAGGACATTACACATATTGATCACAAAAAATGAAAAAAAATTAAATTGTTAATGACCAGGAAGTTTACTTCCTCCTGGCTAGTTTTCATAGTACTGGAAGATGCTATGTAAACTAGCAGGAGAGGAAATCACCAGCTGTGAACTCTGAACTAAAGTAATGACCAATGTTGTAAGGTAGATCCATGGATGAAATTGAGTATGATTGTTATGGGAGAAACCAATCACTTTCTGCTTCTACTTAAGATCCATTCCCCCTACCGGTCAGTACCAGCACCAGGTCACCTTTGGTGCGAAGTCGGCAGACATCCCCACGGTCCCCAGAGAACTCTCCACGTGATCTTAGGATCACTGGTGAGCAGGACACAACATAGTTCCAATCCAAATGTGACCGGCCTGTGACAGCAGGAACAAGAACACCTGAGCCCTTCCTGACGAGAGGCTCAGGTTCATTTTGATCAATACTGGTTTACCTTGGTTTCAAACAAACCAGACAGCTCCATGGTCCTCAAAGGAGACACCATTTCCAGGCACTGTAACATGCCCAGGATCTTAGAACAACAGGATCCCAGGATAATAGGAGCTGGGTCACACCAGTATTTCAGGGTCTCAGAGGAGCTTGACTGCTAAGAATTCTGACAAACTGAGAATCTCAGGTTCACAGGAGCCCACAATCAAAGGATCACAGAGAAAACTGGACTCTGAGGAGTCCCAAATCAACTGAGATTATAGGAAGGTCAGGCTCCAATCAGATATATTGAGGGCAGCAAACACTTGAAATAATCATATGGGAGGTGTCAAGCATAAGAAAAGAAGCAACAGAAACCAGGGTTACTTGACATCATCAGAAACAAACTCTACTACCATAGCAAGACTGGATACATCATCACACCAGAAAAGTAAGACATGGATCTAAAGTCACTTCTCATGATGATGATGGAGAACTTTAAGAAGGAAATACAGGCAAACACAGGTAAACAGCTAGAAGCCTTTAAAGAGGAAATACAAAAATCCCTTAGAGAGTTATAGGCAAGCACTATGAAACAGGTGATGGAATTTAACAACAACAACAAAAATCCAGGATCTAAAAATGGAAGTAGAAACAATAAAGAAAAACAAAAGAGAGACAACTCTGGAGATAGAAACCCTAGGAAAGAAATCAGGAACCATAGATGTGAGCATCAGCAACAGAATACAAGAGATGGAAGAGAGAATCTTGGGTGCAGAGATTCCATAGGGAACATGGACAGAACAATAAAAGAAAATGCAAATGCAAAAAGATCCTAACTCAAAACATCAAGGAAATCCAGAACACAGTGAAAAGACCAGACCTATGGATAATAGGAGTAGATGAAAAAGAAGATTTTCAAATTAAAGAGCCAGCAAATATCTTCAACAAAATTATAAAAGAAAACTTTCTATACCTAAAGAAAGAGATGCCCATGAACATACAAGAAGCCTACAGAACTCCAAATAGACTGGACCATAAAAGAAATTTCCCCCTACACATAATCAGAACAACAAATGTACTAAATAAAGACAGAATATTAAAAGCAGTAAGGGGAAATTTTCAAGTATTATATAAAGGCAGGCCTATTAGAATTACTCCAGACTTCTTACCAGAGACTATGAAAGCCACAAGATCTTGGACAGATATGCAGACCATAAGAGAACACAAATGCCAGTCCAGGCTACTATACCCAGCAAAACACTCAATCACCATAGATGGAGAAACCAAAGTATTCCATGACAAAACGAAATTCACAAAATATCTTTCCACAAATCCAGCCCTTCAAAGAATAATAACAGAGAAACACCAATACAAGAACAGAAACTATGCCTTAGAAAAACCAAGAAAGTAATCCTTCAACAAACCTAAAAGAAGACAGCCAGAAGAACTGAATCCCAATTCTAAAAACAAAAATAATAGGAAGCAACAATTACTTTACCATAGTATCTCTTAATATCAAAAGACTCAATTCCCCAATAAAATGACATAGCAGACTGGCTACACAAACAGGACCCAACATTTTGATGCTTACAGGAAAACCTATCTCAGGGAAAAAGACAGACACTACCTCAGAGTGAAAGGCTGGAAAACAATTTTACAAGCAAATGGTCTGAAGAAACAAGCTGGAGTAGCCATTCTAATATCAAATAAAATTGACTTCCAATCCAAAGTTATAAAAAAAGACAAGGAGGGGCACTTCATACTCATCAAAGGTAAAATTTTCCAAGATCAACTCTCAATTCTGAATATCTATGCTCCAAATTGAAAGGCAGCCACATTCATTAAAGAAATTTTAGTAAAGCTCATAGCACACACTGCGACTCACACAATAATAGTGGGAGACTTCAACATCCCACTCTCATCAATGGACAGATCCTGAAAACAGAAACTAAAGAGAGACACAGTGAAACTAACAGAAGATATGAAGCAAATGGATTTAACAGATATCTACAGAACATTTTATTCTAAAACAGATGGAAAGATCTCCCTTGCTCATGGATTGGCAGGATTAATATAGTCAAAATGGCTATCCTGCCGAAGGCAATCTACAGATTCTATGCAATCCCCATCAAAACTCCAACTCAATTCTTCACAGAGTTAGAAAGGGCAATTTGCAAGTTCATCTGGAATAATAAAAATCTAGGATAGCAAAAGCTATTCTCAACAATAAAAGAACCTCTGGTAGAATCACCATGCCTGACCTCAAGCTATACTACAGAGCAATTGTGATATAAACTGCATGGTACTGTTACAGGGACAGACAGATAGTTCAAAGTAATAGAACTGAAGACCCAGAAATGAATCCACACACCTATGGTCACTTGATCTTTGACAAGGGAGCTTAAACTATCCAGTGGAAAAAAGAAAACATTTTCAACAAATGGTGCTGGCACAACTGGTGTTTATCATGTAGAAGAATGCAAATTGATCCATTCTTATCTCCTTGTTCAAAGCGCAAGTCTAAGTGGATCAAAAAACTCCACATAAAACCAGAGACACTGAAATTTATAGAGGAGAAAGTGGGGAAAAGCCTCGAAGATATGGGCACTGGGGAAAAATTACTAAACAGAACAGCAATGGCTTATGCTGTAAGATCAAGAATTGACAAATGAGACCTCATGAAATTGCAAAGCTTCTGTAAGGCAAGACACTGTCAAGGCAAAAAAAGGCCACCAACAGACTGGGAAAGGATCTTTACCAATCCTAAATCAGATAGAGGACTAATATCATATATATATATATATATATATATATATATATATATATATATATATATATATATATATATATATATATATCAAGGAGATGGACTCCAGAAAATCAAGTAACCCCATTAAAAAATGGGGCAGAGAGTTAAACAAAGAAGTCTCAAGTGAGGAATACTGAACGACTGAAAAGCACCTGAAAAAGTGTTCAACATCCTTAATCATCAGGGAAATACAAATCAAAACAACCCTGAGATTCCACCTCACACCAGTCAGAATGGCTAAGATCAAAAAATTCAGGTGACAGCAGATGCTGGTGAGGATGCAGAATAAGAGGAACACTCCTCCATTGCTGGTGGGATTGCAAGCTTGTACAACCACTCTGGAAATAAGTCTGGCAGCTCCTCAGAAAATTGAGCTTTGTACTGCTGGAAGATCCAGCAATAACACTTCTGGGCATATGCCCAGACTATGTTCCAACTGGTAATAAGGACACATGCTCCACTATTTTCATAGCAGCCTTATTTATAATAGCCAGAAGCTGGAAAGAATCCAGATGTCCCTCAACAGAGGAATGGATACAGAAAATATGGTACATTTATACAATGGAGTACTACTCAGCTATTAAAAACAATGAATTTATGAAATTCTTGGGCAAATGGATGTATCTGGAGTATATCATCCTTAGTGATGTAACCCAATCACAAAAGAAGTCACTTGATATGCACTCACTGATAAGTGGATATTAGCCCAGAAACTTAGAATACCCAATATACAATTTTTAATTTAATTTTTATTTATTTATTTATTTATTTATTTATTTATTTATTTATTTATTTATTTATTTATTGGTTTCTCGAGACAAGGTTTCTCTGTATAGCCCTGGCTGTCCTGGAATTCACATTGTAGACCAGGCTGGCCTCGAACTCAGAAATCCACCTGCCTCTGCCTCCCGAGTGAAACACCAGAAAATCAAGAAGAACAAAGACCAAAGTGTGTATACTTCAATCCTCCTTAGAATAGGGAACAAAACACCATGGAAGGAGTTACAGAGACAAAGTTTGGAGCTAAGAAGAAAGGATGGACCATCCAGAGACTACCCCACCCAGAGATCCCTCCTATAATCAACCACCAAACGCAGACACTATTGCATATGCCTTCAAGATTTTGCTGTAAGGACCCTCCTGCAAATCCTTTTAAACTTCAGAGTTCTTCCCTTCACTCAGGTTAAAACTCTTACAAGGATAAAAGCATCCTCTCCATTTCTCCAAATTACCAGAGCACCCACAAAGTTCCTAGGGGCTACCTTCTTAGAGGCCTAAGATCTTGATATCAGTATCATGGTAAGCCAATCTTTCATATCTTATTTCTAGCATGCAGAATGTCTTGAGTACTTATAAAGCATTCCCATTAGTTCTTGGCATGGCTTAATTTCTGTAGTTAGAAGAGAAGTATTAACAAAAAGATAAAATGCTTTTTAGAAAATTCAACTTAATATACTAACTTACACAGAAAAACTTTATAAAACCGTAACAGGAAAAACCACTGGTTCTCTCTCTCTCTCTCTCTCTCTCTCTCTCTCTCTCTCTCTCTCTCTCTCTCTCTCTCTTGAAAAATCCTACTTTTATTGCAGGATACTGTTGGATTTTTCTATTTTATTTTGTTGAAAATATTTTTTGTTTTTCTGTTTTTCTTTTTTCTTTATTATTATCCCTTTTTTACAGTCCAGACTTTATCTCTTTCCTGATCCACCCACGACTGTTCCACATCCCATACCTCCTCCCCCTTCTCCAAGAGAATGTCCCGACCCCATCAGACCCCCATCCCCCATTCTCTGGGACACCATGAATCTTGAGTGTTAGGTGCAACTTCTCTAACTGAGTCCAGACCAGACAGTCCTCTACTGTAAATGTGTTGGGGGCCTCATACCAGCTGCTGTATGCTGCCTGGTTGGTGGCTCAGTGTCTGAGAGATCTCAGAGGTCCAGGTTAGTTGAGACAGCTGGTCTTCCAATGGGGCTTCCATCCTCCTCAACTTCTTCCAGCTTTTCCCCAATTTAACCACAGGGATCCCCAGCTTCTGTTCATTAATTGGCTATACATATCTGCATCTAATTATTTCAGCTACTTGTTGGGCCTTTTAGAGGGAAGTCATGATAGGCCCCTGTTTGTAAGTACATGATAGCATCAGTAATAGTGTCGGGACTTGGGGCCTCCCATTGAGCAGGATCCCAATTTGGGTCTGTCACTGGACCTCCTTTCTCTCAGGATCTTTTTCACTCTTGTTCCTGCAGTTATTTCAGACAGGAACAATTCTGGGTCAGAGATTTTGACTGTGGAATGGCAACCCTATTCCTCTACTTGAAGCCCAGTATTTCTTTTCTTTTTCTTCTTTTTTTATTACATATTTTCTTAATTTACATTTCAAATGTTATCCCAAAAGTTTACTCTACCCTCCCCGCATCCTGCTCCCCTACCCACCCACTCCCACTTCTTGGCCCTGGCATTCCCCTGTATTGGGGCATATAAAGTTTGCAATACCAAGGATGCCCAGTATTTCTACTGGAGGTGGGCTCTATAAGTTCCCTCAACCTATGGTAGGGCATTTCATCTGAGGTCTCTCCCTTGAGTCCTGAGAATCTTTCACCTCCCATGTCTCTGGTACATTCTATAGGGTCCCACCACCTCCTACTTCCTGAGGCTGCCTGTTTCAATACTTTCTGCTGGCCCTCAGGGCTACAGTCCTGTCCTACCTCCCCAATACCTGATCATGTCCCCTTCTTCCTCTTCCTGCTCCCTTTCACACCCAGGTACCTCCTTCCCTCTCTCCTTCTGTGACTGCTTTCTTCTCACTCCCAAGTAGGAGTGAGGCATCCTCACTTGGACCCTTCACCTTGTTAACCTTCAGGAGTTATGTGGATTGTATCCTGGAAATTCTGTGCTTTTTAGGCTAATATTCACATATTAGTGTGTACTTACCATACATGTCCTTTTGGGTCTGAGTTACCTCACTCAGCATAATATTTTCTAGATCCATCCATTTGCCTGCAAAACTCAGGATGTCCTCATTCTTAATAGCTGAGTAGTATTTCATTGTGTAAATGAAACACATTTTCTGTATCCATTCTTCTGTTGTAGGACATCAGGGTTGTTTCCAGCTTCTGGCTATCATGAGTAGGCTTCTATGAACATAGTGGAACATGTGCCCCTGTGGCATGGTGGGGCATCTTTTGGGTATAAAACCAAGAGTGGTATTGCTGGGTCTTCAGGTAGATCTATTTGCAATTTTCTGACAAACTTCCAGATTGATTTCCAGGGTTGTTTTTACCATTTGGCAATCGCATCAGCAATGGAGGAAGGAGTCTTCCTCTTTCTCCACATCCTGTCCAACATGTGTTGTCACCTGAGGTTTTGATTTACATTTATCTGATCACTAAGGACTTTGAACATTTCCTTAGGTTCTTCTCAGCCATTCAAGCCCTTGGTATTGTGAAGATCATATGCTCCAGTACAGGGGAATGCCAGGGCCAGGAAGTGGGAATGGGTGGATTGGGGAGCAGGATAGGGGGAGGGTATAGGGAACTTTTGGGATAGCATTTGAAATGTAAATGAAGAAAATATCTAATAAAAAAAGAAAAAAAATTCCTCTGTTGTGAATTATCAGTTTAGTCCTATATCCCATTTTTTGATTGGTTTTTTTTTTGTGTGTGTGTGTGTGTGTGTGTGTGTGTGTGTGGCTAGCTTCTTGTGTTCTTTATTTATTTTGGATATTAACCCTCTATCAGAAGTTTTTTTTTTTTTCCCCCAATCTGTGGGTTGCTGATTTGTCTTACTGTCTATGTCCTTTGCCTTACAGCTTTCCAGTTTCATGAGGTCCCATTTATCAATTCTTGATCTAATAGAACCTGAACCATTATAGTTCTGTTTAGAAAATTTCCCCTTCTGCCAATGATATCCAGGTTCTTTCCCACTTTCTCATCTATTAGATTCAGTGTATCTGATTTTATGTTGTGGTCCTGGATCCACTTGGACTTGAGCTTGGTGCAAGGTAACAAATATGGATTTATTTTCATTTTGTTGACGTGTATTCCCTTGACCTAAATTTGTTGTCTTATTGCTCTAGATAGAACATAGGGTACTATATTGAATAGATATGGGGAGAGTGGGCTTCCTTGTATTGTCCCTGATTTTAGTGGGATTGCTTCCAGCTTCTCTCCATTTAATTTGATGTTGCCTGTTGGTTTGCAGTAAATTGCTTTTATTATGTTTAGGTATGGGCCTTGAATTCCTGATCTCACCAATCCTTTTAACATGAAAGAGTGTTGTATATTGTCAAATACTTTTCAGCATCTAAGAAGATGATCATGTGATTCTTTTTCTTTGAATTGTTTATATAATGGATTAGGTTAATGGATTTTCATATAGTGAATCAACCTTGAATCCCTGAGATTGCAGCCTACTTGATCATGATGAATGATGGTTTTGATGTGTTCTTGGATTCATTTTGCAAAAATTATCTTGAGTATTTTTGCATTGATATTAATAAGTGAGATTGGTTTGAAGTTCTCTTTTTTGTTGGGCCCTTGTGTTATTTATGCATCAGAGTAATTGTCGCTTCATAAAAGAAGTTAAGTAGTGTTCCTTCTGTTTCATTTTATGAAATAGTTTGAGGAATATTAGTATTAGATCTTCTTTTAAGGTCTTGTAAAATTCTGCACTAAATCCTTCTAGCTCTGGGCTTATTTTTGGTTCAGAGGTTTTTAATGACTTCTATTTCTTTATGGGATCTGGCCCTGTTTAGATTGTTTACTTGATCTTGATTTAACTTTAGTATGTGGTATCTGTCTAGAAAAGCATCCATTTCATCTAGATTTTCTAGTTTTATTGAGTATAGGCTTTTTAGTAGGATCTGATGATCTTTTAATTTCCTCAGTTTCTATTGTTATGTCTCCCTTTTCATTTCTGATTTTATTAATTTGGATATTGTCTCTGGGCCCTTTAGTTAGTTTGACTAGGGGTTTATCTGCCTTGTTAATATTCTCAAATAACCAGCTTTTGGTTTTGTTGATTCTTTGTATTGTTCTCTTTGTTTCTATTTGGTTGATTTTGGGCCTAAGTTTGACTATTTCTTGCCATCTACTGCTCTTGGGTGTGTTTGTTTCCATTTTTTCCAGAGCTCTCAAGTGTTCTCTTAGGTTGCTAGTATAGGATATCTCCAATTTCTTTACCGGGGTACTTACTATTATGAATTTTCCTCTTAGCACTGCTTTCATTCTGTCCTATAAGTTTGGGTATGCTGTGTCCTGATTTTCATGAAATTCTACAAAGCCTTTAATTTCTTTCTTTATTTCGTCCCTGGCCAAGTTATCCTTGAGTAGAGAGTTGGTCTTTTCATGGATATATGGATTTTCTGTTATTTTGTTGTTATTGAGGACCAGCTTTAGGCCATGGTGATTTGAAAGGACATATGGGATTATTTCAATCTTCTTATATCCCTTGAGGTTTGTTTTATATACAATTATATGGTGAGTTTTGGAAAAGGTACCATGAGGTGTTGAGAAGAAGCTGTATTCTTTTGTTTCAGGGTGAAATGTTCTGTGGATATCTGTTAAATTCATTTGGTTTATAACCTCTATTAGTTTCACTGTGTCTCTAATTTCTGTTTCAATGACCTGTCTATTAGTGCGAATGGGGTGTTGAAGTCTCCCTCTATTACTGTGTGGGGTAAAATGTGTGTTTTGAACTTTAGTAAAATTTCTTTGGGGGCTAGAGAGATGGCACAGTGGTTAAGAGCACTGACTACTCTTCCAGAGGTCCCAAGTTCAAATCCCAGCAATCACATAGTGGCTTACAACCATCTCTAATGGGGATCCAATGCCATTTTCTTTTTTCTTTCCAATTTTTATTAGATATTTTCTTCATTTACATTTCAAGTGTTATCCAGTAAGTTCCCTAGACCCTCTCCCATCCCCACCCTGCTCCTCTAACCACCCACTCCCACATCTTGGCCCTGGCGTTCCCTTGTACTGGGGCATATAAAGTCTGCATGACCAAGGGGCCTCTCTTTCCAATGATGGCCAACTAGGCCATCTTCTGCTATATATGCAGCTAGAGACACGAGCTCTGGGCATACTGGTTAGTTCATGTTATTCTCCCACCTATAGGGTTGAAGACCCCTTCAGCTCCTTTGGTACTTTCTCTAGCTCCTTCCTTGGGAGTCCTGTGTTCCAACTAATAGCTGACTGTGAGCATCCACTTCTGTGTTTGCCAGGCACTGGTATAGTCTCCCACGAGACAGCTATATCAGGGCTCTTTCAGCACTATCTTGCTGGCATATGCAATAGTGTCTATGTTTGGTGGCTGATTATGGGATGGATCCCCAGCAGCCACAGTCACTGGCTGGTCCATCCTTTTGATTCAGCTTCACACATGATCTCTGTAACTCCTTCAATGTGTGCTTTGTTCTTAATTCTAGGAAGGGACGAAGTGTCCATATTTGATCTTCATTCTTCTTGAGTTTCATGTGTTTAGTAAATTGTATCTTGGGTAGTCTAGGTTTCTGGGCTAATATCCACATATCAGTGAGTACATGTTATATGAGTTCTTTTGTGATTGGGTTACCTCACTCAGGATCATGCCCTCCAGGTTCATCCATTTGTCTAGAAACTTCATATATTCATTGTTTTTAATAGCTGTGTAGTACTCCACTGCGTAAATGTACCAAATTTTTTGTATCCATTCCTCTGTTGATGGACATCTGGGTTCTTTCCAACTTCTGGCTATTATGAATAAGGCTGCCATGAACATAGTGGAATATGTGTCCTTATTACCAGATGCAACATCTTCTGGATATATGCCCAGTAGTGATATTGCAGGATCTTCCAGTAGTACTATGTCCAATTTTCTGAGGAACAGCCAGACTGATTTCCAGAGTGGTTGAACAAGCTTGCATTCTCACCAACAATGGAAGAGTGTTCCCCTTTCTCCACATCCACGCCAGCATCTGTTGTCACCTGAATTTTTGATCTTAGCCATTCTTACTGGTGTGAGGTGGAATCTCAGGGTTGTTTTGATTTGCATTTCCCTGATGATTAAGGATGTTGAACATTTTTTCATGTGCTTCTCAGCCATTCGGTATTCCTCGGTTGAGAATTCTTTGTTTAACTCTGTGCTCCACATTTAATGGGGATATTTGATTTTCTGGTGTCTACTTTCTCCAGTTCTTTAATTATATTGGATATCAGACCCCTATCTGATTTAGGATTGGTAAAGATCCTTTCCCAATCTGTTGCTCCAAATGCAAGGGCAGCCATTTTCATTAAAGAAACGTTTGTAAAGCTCAAAACACACATTGCATCTCTCACAATAATAGTGGGAGACTTCAACACCCCACTCTCATCAATAGACAGATCCTGGAAACAGAAACTAAACAGAGACTCAGTCAAACTAGCAGAGGCTATGAAACAAATGGACTTAAGAGATATCTACAGAATATTTCATCCTAAAACAAAAGAATATACCTTTTTCTCAGCACCTCATGGCACCTTCTCCAAAACTGATCACATAATTAGCCACAAAACAGGTCTCAACAGATTCAAAAATATTGAAATTGTCCCATGCATCCTATAAGATCAGTATGGACTAAGGCTGTTCTTCAATAACAAAATAATTAGCAGAACACCATCATTCACATGGAAACTGAACAACATTCTACTCAATGATACCTTGGTCAAGGAAGAAATAAAGAAAGAAATTAAAGACTTTCTAGAGTTTAATGAAAATGAAGCCACAACATACCCAAACTTATGGGACACAATGAAAGCAGTCCTGAGACTAAACTCATAGCTCTGAGTTCCTACAAAAAAAAAAAAAAATGGAGAGAGCTTACACCAGTAGCTTGGCAGCACATCTGCAAGCTCTAGAACAAATGGAAGCAAATTTACCTAAGAGGAGTAGACGGCAGGAAATAATCAAACTCAGGGGTGAAATCAACCATGTGGAAACAACAAAAAAAAAACTATCCAAAGAATCAAACCAATGCCCTTTTCTGGTGTGTCTGAAGACAGTAGCAGTGTAATCACATACATTAAATAAATAAATAAATAAATAAATAAATAAATAAATAAATCCATCTTAAAAAAAAATTCTTTTATAAATGAGGGTGTCCTTGCATTTGAGTCATAGATGTTCAGAATTGAGATATTCTCTTGGTGGATTTTTCCTTTGATGAATATGAAGTATCCTTTTAAATCTTGTTTAATAACTTTTGGTTGAATGTCTTTTGATTGGATATAGGATAGCCACTCCAGCTTGTATCTTGGGACCATTTGCCTGGAAGACATCTTTCCAGCCTTTTACTATGAGGTTGTGTCTGTGTTTGTTATTGAGGTGTGTTTCTTGAAAGTGGCAAACTGCTACATCTTATTTGCGTATCTAGTCTGTTAGCCTATGTCTTTTATAGGTGAGTTGAGTCTATTAATATTGAGAGATATTAAAAACAGATGATTGTTAATACTTGTTATATTTGTTTTAGTAGGTGGCCTTATGTGCATGTGATTCGTTCCATTTGGCTTTGTTATAAGATTATTAATATCTTGTTTTTTCTTTGGTATAGCTACCCTCCTTCTGTTGGAGTGTTGTGGGGGTTATGGGTCCCAAGTCTACTGAGCTCCCTGCTGCTTTAGACCTTCGGGAGAGTCCCTTACCAGTTGCCCCATGTGCACTGCAATTCCTGGGATGCATACAGGCTGTGGTGTCATCAAGGAAGCAGACAAGGTGGCAATCTGACCTGGTAGAAGGAACTAGTTGGAAGTCAGGCTTATCTTTCATGTATTTCAAAGAATTAATCCAATGTATTCTTGGAGAAACACCAAACAAGACCCACAATTTTCTTTTTCCTTTTTTTATATTTGCTGTTCAAAGATTTTTATTAAAATAATCTAAATATCCCGAGTCTTCACCCTAGTTTGCTGGGCATAATCTGTCTTTCTGTATTTGGGGAGAAAATGAGGAATTTTCAAGGTTCAGATATCCTTAATTTATATTGAGATCATGTCATTTGCCTTAATGATGTAAAAAGAGACTTCAAAAAGAGTAAATATATTGGGACACAGGCATGGAGAGGCAGTAACTACTATTTTAAGCTATTACCTGTACACTGGAGCTCCTAGAGCACAAGGGTATATTTTTGTACAACTCTTTTCACAAGACTGTGTACTGCACATGTCATCTTTCCTCTCTCTTTTAGCAGTCATCCCTTCTCTATGTGTTATTAATATCAGAAATCAAGTTTAAGAAAGACCTTACTTTTATTTTATCTGTACTTTGTGATGTATTTTTAGATGTATACCAACTGAACTAATAGAATCAATAGCTACATTTTTTTTCTAAGTGAAAATTATACAGCAGGGTTTGTAGAAATTGGTACACGAGGAAGAAAAAGACAACTTATCACTAATTAATATGCCAATGGTTTTTTTTCCTATATTTTGTATCAAACTGTAAAGATATATGACAATTCCATGTAAATAGGTGCATCTAAATTATTTTTATTAGATGGTGAGAGGGCTTGTTTGGTCAGGACAGGAGCTGGCTTTCTTTCTTTTTCTTTCTTTCTTTCTTTCTTTCTTTCTTTCTTTCTTTCTTTCTTTCTTTCATTCTTTCTTTCTTTCTCTCTCTCTTTCTTTCTTTCTTTCTTTTTTCTTTTTATTAGATATTTTCTTTGTTTACATTTCAAATGCTATCCCAACAGTTCCCTATACCCTCCTCCCACCCTGCTCCCCTACCCACCCACTACCAATTCTTGGCCCTGACATTCCACTGTACTGGGGCATATAAAGTTTGAAAGACACCAGTAAGAATGGCTAAGATCAAAAATTCAGGTGACAACAGATGCTGGCGTGGATGTGGAGAAAGTGGAACACTCCTCCATTGCTGGTGGGAATGCAAGCTGGTTCAACCACTCTGGAAATCAGTCTGGCGGTTCCTCAGAAAATTGGACACAGTACTACCGGAAGATCCTGCAATACCCCTACTGGGCATATATCCAGAAGATATTCTATCTGGTAATAAGGACACATGTTCCACTATGTTCATAGCAGCCTTATTCATAATAGCCAGAAACTGGAAAGAACCCAGATGTCCCTCAGCAGAGGAATGAATACAAAAAATTTGGTATATTTACACAATGGAGTACTACTCAGCTATTACAAACAATAAATATATGAAATTCCTAGGCAAATGGATGGATCTGGAGGCGATCATCCTGAGTGACATAACACAATCACAAAAGAACTCACATAACATGTACTCACTGATATGTGGATATTAGCCCAGAAACCTAGTCTACCCAAGATACAATTTGCTAAACACATGAAACTCAAGAAGAAGGAAGATCAAAATGTGGACACATCACCCCTTCCTAGAATTAAGAACAAAGCACACATTGAAGGAGTTACAGAGATCATGTGTGAAGCTGAATCCAAAGGATGGACCCATTGACTGCGGCTGCCAGGGATCCATCCCACAATCAGCCACCAATCATAGACACCATAGCATATGCCAGCAAGATAGTGCTGAAAGGGCCCGGATATAGCTGTCTCATGGGAGACTATACCAATGCCTGGCAAACATGGAGGTGGAAGCTCACAGTCAGCTATTAGTTGGAACACAGGGTTCCCAAGGAAGGAGCTAGAGAAAGTACCCAAGGAGCTGAAGGGGTCTTCAACCCTCTAGGTGGAAGAATAACATGAACTAACTAGTACCCCCTGAGCTCATGTCTCTAGCTGCATATATAGAAGAGGATGGCCTAGTTGGCCATCATTGGGAAGAGAGGCCCCTTGGTCATGCAGACTTTATATGC
>LR753322.1:1335375-1404860 GCA_902729485.2 Mus minutoides
GGGTGGGTAGGGTAGCAGGGCCGGGAGGGGGGAGGATATAGGGAACTTCCTGGATAACACTTGAAATGTAAATGAAGAACATATCTAATAAAAGTTGAAAAAAAAAAAAAAGTACATATCTTCCATGGAGGAATTGAGCTGAACTCATAATTTCTCCATGAAGATGTGCTCTCACAGTATTAGGCAGTGCTGTGCAAATTAATAAGGGAGAAATCCATCAATTGTCCTCCTCTGCTGTAAGCCTACAAACCACCACAATGACAGGCCTAGGATGTCATCACCAATAGCAAAATATTTTGGGAGTTACCCACAGCCATTTACTTGGACTTGAGGCCTTCTCATCAGCTGACAACATCAGCTGACATGCCATCATATATAGAGGAAATTTCACAATGCTCATCTCTACATGAAGAACTATGGGTAATCAATCATTTGTCACTGAGTCAGAAAACCAGAGTTCTCTGAGAACAAGTTCCCTGATAGGTTATCCAATCCCAAGTGGCTAGCCTGATACATGTGTACAAGTGAGAAGTACTAATTGGAATCAGTGGAATATATAAAGAAGAGGTCATAAATTTAAAAGGAAGTAGAAAAGAAGTGTGGAGAGTGAGTAAAACTGATGTAATGTAGTACTCATATATAAGATTCTCAATTTTTAAAAACATTAAATCTGTATGTCTTTCTGTGTATTCTTATATACAGGTACAATTAAGCACCTTCTGCCAGAGTCTCTCCTTCTGTAGAACTTAAATAAAATTCAACAAGTTCCCCAAGTCATCACATATAGATGTTAGGAATTGGACCAGGTGATCCAATGATTACAATCAAAGCACTGCAGAAATGTAAACTGGCACATGCCTGAGGATCAATGCCCAGCCAGCCTAGCTGAATTGGTGAGTTTCAGGTTCAATAAGAGACACATGTCTCAAAAAGCAAGGTGGACAGTGACTGAGGATGGCATTTGATATTCTCCTCTGGCCTACAGAGACAAGTAAATATCCACATACATGTACTAACACAGCCATTAATGAACATATGTTTATGTAAATAACACAAAAATTCAAAGTGCATGAACATGGCTCCTTTGTAAAACAACTGATTTCCACATAAAAGTTAAAATCATAGTAGAATAAAGAAAAATGCATATAATATACACAAGCACACACAGAGAGGTTCCCCTGAAAAAGATGTGCTTGAGGTTTTTGAGATGTAATAGTGCTGAATTTTCTGTTCTCCCACAGTGCTTTGGTGATGGACCAGGGTTTTCAGCTTGAGGGCAAGAGAGATGCAGTCAGTGTCAAGTCCCTTCTAGCCATTTGTTTTATGGTCTCCATAAAGTTTTGTGTTTGTTTCTAGTCTCTGAAGAAAGAAATTGAACAAGATCTCATCTCAGAAGATGGAAAGATCTCCCATGCTCATGGATTGGCAGGATCAATATAGTAAAAATGGCTATCTTGCCTAAAGAAATCTACAGATTCAATGCAATCCCCATCAAAATTCCACCTCAATTCTTCACAGAGTTAGAAAAGGTTATTTGCAAGTTCATCTGGAATAACAAAAAACCTAGGATAGCAAAAACTCTTCTCAACAATAAAAGAACCTCTGGTGGAATCAACATACCTGACTTTCAAGCTGTACTACAGAGCAATTGTAATAAAAAACTGCCTGGTACTGGTACAGCAACAGACAGGTAGATCAATGGAATAGAATTAAAGACCAAGAAATGAATCTACACACCTATGGTCACTTGATCTATGACAAGGGAGCTAAAACCATCCAGTGGAAAAAAAGAAAGCATTTTCAACAAATGGTGCTGGCACAACTGGCGGTTATCATGTAGAAGAATGGGAATTGATCCATTCTTATCTCCTTGTACTAAGGTCAAGTCTAAGTGATTTAAGGAACTCCACATAAAACCAGAGACACTGAAATGTATAGAGGAGAAAGTGGGGGAAAACCTCAAAGATATGGGCACTGGGGAAAAATTCCTGAATAGAACAGCAATGGCTTATGATGGAAATTTAAGAATTGACAAATGAGACCTCATAAAATTGCAAAGCTTCTGTGAGGCAAAAGATACTTTCAATTAGACAAAAAGGCCACCAGCAGATTGGGTAAGGAGCTTTACCAATCCTAAATCAGATAGGGGACTAATATGCAATATATATAAAGAACTCAATGCGGTGGACACTTGAAAATCAAATAACCCCATTAAAAAATGGGGCACAGAGCTAAACAAAGAATTCTCAACTGAGGAATACCAAATGGCTGAGAAGCACCTGAAAAAATGTTCAACATCCTTAACCATCAGGGAAATGCAAATCAAAACAACCCTGAGATTCCTCCTCACACGAGTCAGAATGGCTAAGATCAAAAATTTAGGTGCAGCAGATGCTGGCATGGATGTGGAGAAAGAGGAACATTACTCCATTGTTGGTGGGATTGCAAGCTTGTACAACCACTCTGGAAATCAGTCTCGGGGTTCCTCAGAAAATTGGACATAGTACTATCAGAGGATCCTGCAATACCTCTCCTGGGCATATATCCAGAAGATGTTCCAACTGGTAATAAGGACACATGCCCTACTATGTTCATAGAAGCCTTATTTATAATAGCCAGGAGCTAGAAAGAACCCAGGTGTCCCTCAACAGAAGAATGGATACAGAAAATATGGTACATATACTCAAGATACAATTGGCTAAACACATGAAACTCAAGAAGAATGAAGATCAAAGTGTGGACTCTTCACCCCTTCTTAGAATTAGGAACAAAGCACACATTGAAGGAGTTACAGAGATCAAGTGTGAAGCTGAAACAAAAGGATGGACCATCCAGTGACTGCTGCAGCCAGGGAACCATCCCATAATCTGCCACCAAAAGCAGATACTATTGCCTACGCCAGCAAGATATTGCTGAATGGGCCCTGATATAGCTGTGTCGTGTGAGGCTATGCCAGTGCCTGGCAAACACAGAAGTGGATGCTGACAGTCAGCTATTAGATGGAATACAGAGAAGAGCTAGAGAAAGTACCCAAGGAGCTGAAGGGGTCTCCAACCCTACAGGTTGAAGAACAATATGATCTAACTAGTACCCCCAGAGCTCGTGTCTCTAGCTGCATATGTAGCAGAAGGTGGCCTAGTTGGCCATCATTTGGAAGAGAGGCTCCTTGGTCATGCAAACTTTATATGCCCCAGTACAGGGAATGCCAGGGCCAAAATGTGGGAGTGGGTGGGTAGGGGAGCAGGGTGGGGGATGGGTGAGGGTATAGGGGACTTTCAGGATAACATTTGAAATGTAAATGAAGAAAATATCTAATAAAAATCGGGGAAAAAACTTTTGGGTTTGCACAGAATTTGCTTCATTGTTTATTATTTCTTTTATCTCTGAGATTATAATTACATAACTTCCCTATTTTCTTCCCTCTCCCTAAATCCTCTTATATACCACTGCTTGCTCTCTTTTAAATTTATGACCTCTTTTTTCTTCAGTTATTGTTATATAGATATATGCACATATACATGTATTCTTAAAAATGAACTGCTCAGTCTATAAATTATTTGGAGGTATAGTCTTCATGGCTGATTTATGGGGTGATGCATATAAAAAGGGAAGTGAAAAGGGACTTTTTTGGGGGGAGGGTGAGCAATAGAGAAATGTGTTAGTTACAAGGGATCTTGTCAGTGAAATCAGAATTTGCTTCACATTCCTTCCTCTATTTATTTCGCTTGTCATTGTTTCTCTGCTCAGCCTCTAGATTGGACTCTGTTGTTTCCTTTATAAATATAACAGTGTTTCTGGATTTATGTGTTTTCATACTTTATACTATTGTCTGTGAACTTCTATTTTCTTTCCCCAGTTCTTACATCCTCCTTAGCAGTGTGTCATGAACTTACTTTGAGATTTTTATAGGACATAGGAAAATACAATTGCTATCTCTGATACCCCTTATAAATGTAAAACTGAACTGTGAGAAATAGTCATTTTTAGTTTTTTGTAACTTTTTATTAGATATTTTCTTTATTTACATTTCAAATGCTATCCTGAATGTCCCCTATACCTTCCCCTTGCCCTTTTCCCCAACCCACCCACTCCTGCTTCCTGGCCCTGGCATCCTCTGTACTGGGGCATATGATCTTCACAAGACCAAGGGCCTCTCCTCCCACTGATGGCTGACTAGGCTGTCCTCTGCTACATATGCAACTAGAGACACAGCTCTGGGGGGTACTGGTTAGTTCATATTGTTGTTCCTTCTATAGGATTGCAGACCACTTTAGCTCCTTGGGTACTTTCTCTAGCTCCTTCATTATGGACCCTGTGTTCTATCCAATAGATGACTGTGAGCATCTACTTCTGTATTTGCTAGGCACTGGCATAGACTCACAAGAGACAAATATGTCAGGATCCTGTCAGCAAAATCTTTCTGGCTTATGCAATAGAATCTGGGTTTGGTGGTTGTATATGGGATGGATCCCTGGGTGGGGCAGTCTCTGGATGGTCCTTCCATCTGTCGCAGCTCTGAACTTTGTCTCTGTAACTCCTTCCATAATTTTTTTCTAGATAACTCTTACCTTGCAACATCAAATGTATTTGTAATAATTAATTATAAGGTTATAAACTATATAATGACTTTATAATACTTTATAAATGTATGCAAAACTAATTTTACCACTGTAAGTCAGCACTATTACATCTATGAAACCCCAAGCACTTCAATACCTCCATTAATTAGGCATGAAGAACTTCTTAGTAGTGTCAGGCCCAGCAACCTAAAGATTTCCCTGGTTTTTGTTTTTTGGGGCTTTTTGTTTGTTTGTTTTGAACCACAAGTCAGGTAACTCTAGGATTTTTGCTTCAAAGCACAACATTTAAAGTCTATCCAATATTTGACAGATTGGGGGTTTTATTGAAGGTAGAATGAAAGGTGCTCAAGAAGTAAAACCACACCCAAGAGCATAGTGAGTCAACTTCTCAAAGAAGAGCTGCAGTTTTTTTGAATTAGTATATATAGATTATAAAATAATAATGTTTTATTATAACTCTTTGATACATGCGTAGAATGCATTTTCATGATATGCATTCCCATCACCATCTATTCTTCCTTTCCCACTCCCACTGATATCCTTCCCCTTCCCAACTTGTCTGTCTTTCACATCTTGTTTTGGTGACACACTTACTTAGGCTTCCATGCATTGTCATGAAGATATGTAAATAAAGAAGCATGAACAACTTACCAGAGTCTATAGCACTAAAGGCAATGTCTGTCCTTTCCCTGATGACTGTTAACTGTTGGTAGAACTCTAGAGAGAATGAGAATTCATAAGACTTAACAACTGTTAAACTGACTTTTAACAGTTTTTGAGCACAAGGCTTAAGAAAAAGAGAAATGCTTAGGAAAAAAATAAGACATAACCTGAGTGTTAGTATGGGCTTTTCAAGGGACAGTTGCAGCTAAGCATCTTATTATTAGCCATATATATTATTTTGGTGAAAAGTTATGACTCAAAATGTTGTTAAGGAAGATTTTTATCTTGCTTTTTTGATAAATGATGTTTATTAAAAGATGTCTTAGTGGAATTATAAAGAGATAAGATAAAAAAACAGTTGTCACTAGATTTGTGCAGCCAATTTCCAGTGGAAATCCTATATAATCCACAGGTTTATAACTAGAGAAAGAGAAAAAAACTTCATAAAATATTATATATGTTGCAATTCTTGCTTCTCTGCTGTTCAAAGTCTTCATCAAAACTCCTGGGAGAGGAGCTTCTTTTAATTCCTATATCCCCATAATTTTTCCTGCCTTTCTATTTCAATACCCCCTCTGAGACTTTACACTTTTAGTCTTGGGTGCTGTATATTCTAAACATCTTTTTTTTTTTTTCAATAAAGTTCTGCATGCTAACAAGGGACATGGGCCATACATATCTAGAAATGAAAAGTAGCAACCTGTCTTATTGAAAGAGAGCAAGGGAGGCTTTTTGGTCAGAGGTGGGAGGATAATCATTTTATAGGAATCAGAAATAGATATATTATTACTATAGAGGTCAAATTACATAAGTCATGAAGCAGACAGTAGACTGACATTACTGGGATTAGCATAAAATATCAAGAACTATTTATCATGATGTTACTGATAATCATGATGGCAGTAAGTGATTAAAACTTAAACAATCTAGCATAGGTTTGAGTATGTAGATTTTGGAGGGCTGAAGACATACTATGCAGTTTTCAGAGTTGTTAAGAGTTACCAGTTCTTACAAAATTGCTGCCCTCATTATTTTAACTTAGAATTTAATAATAAGGTCCCATAGACTGAAGAAAGAATGTATAGATAGTTACATAATTATGGAAAAACTTAAATAATTTTACAAAGTAATGTAGTAGTAGAATAAATCAACATGGAAATAGTATAAGATTGTAATCAGAAAACAATGTCAAAAGGGAAATGATAAAACACACTAAAGCATAATATAATGTTTTATCTACTAACAGCATTATAAGTGAGATATTTTGTGTTTAAGAGCTGTCTTTTTGTTTGAAGAGAAACTTTAGGTCTTTTCATTGTTTTCAGGTTCTTCACTACAGGCTTCAAGGCATCTATCAATCTATATAACCATAATTTTGTCCATTCTCAAATTTTGAAATTTGATTTTCTTCAAAATAACAATGTTATAATTTCAGGGTTTTGTCAAGGCACCATTGGCCAATGGTTGGAAAGATGAACATAGACATTTTCATTGTTTATTTTCCAATAAGTTACACACAAATTCTGTTGCCATTTTTATAATTAATTGCCCTTTGTCTTAAAATGTGTTAAATACCTGTTCATTGGTATATCAACTTAGCTCTAAGTAATTTGAATTGTTCTGTGTCCTCTTTCTCATACTACCTTGATCCATGTATATTTAGCATGCTTGGTATTGAAGTAATAACAATGGTTAATTTTATCACTTACTATATTTTTAAGTTTGAATTCACTTTACATCCTGCTCACTGCCTCTTCTTGGTCTCCCCTCCCACAATCCTCTCCTTTCCCTTCTCTGAGTATATAAGGCCCTCTTGGGTATTTCCCCCCACCCTGGCATATTAAGTCTCTGCAGGGCTAGGCACAACCTTTCCTACTGAGGCCACACAAGGCAGACTAAGTAGAAGAACATATCCTACAGATAGGCAAAAGCCTTTGTGATAGCCTCCCCTCTAGTTCATGACCCATATGAAGGCCAAGGTACACATCTGCTACATATGTACAGGGAGGCTTATGTCCATCCCATTTATGTTCTTTGGTTAGTGTTTCAGTCCCTAAGAGAACAAAGGGTCCAGGTTTGTTGGATCTGTTGGTCCCACAGTGGGTTTTATATCCCCATTGAGGCCTGAAATCCTTTCCCAACTCTTCTTAAGACATTTGAATTGAATCCTTCATGATTTAACATCTTAAGAGAACTTAAGATGTTTTCCAGGTAGATCAACAGTAGTCATTGTTGAACCAATGAATGCAGACAATCAACATTGGTAATCACCCTCAAATTCTAATCATAAAATTTTAAAGTTCTTCTTTCAATTTTATTTATTTATTTATTTATTTATTTATTTATTTATTTATTTTTGGGTGTGTTTTTGTGTGTGTGTCTGGGTGTGTCTGGTTATCTCAGTATAATCATGGAGAATAAAGGACAGCTTTCAAAAGACTATTCTCATTCCACCAAATGAATTCCAGGGATTGGACTACAGTTGTTAAACTTGAAAGTAAGCATCTTCATCAGATAAAGCCATCTCACTAGGCAATTACATGAAAATCAAAGAAACAAATAAGCAGCAACAGCAAAAACATTTGGAGCGTGAATGGATGGGCTATAGATACAAGCATGTATGGTGATAGAAAATGAAATAAGAGAAGATACAACATTGTCAGAAAGACCAGTTAAACAGATTTAGCCATGCAAGTAGGGACATGTATGACAGTGGCTTTCAGTGAAAGAGTTGGATACAATTAACTATATAGTTGGGGTTAAGATGAGCAGTATGGATAACTGTGAAGGAGACTGATGGTGAAAGTGTCAAAGTGTTAGAGATAAAGCTAACTGCAGTAATTGACAAGGAAGTATAAAACTATCATGATAAAACCCATTGTTTGGGGCCAAACAAAGGTAAAGAAAATTATTTCGTCAGTTCATTCCATAACTTCTGATGAATCTAACTGATGATGAATATATCTCATTGCAAAATATTTAATAGAGCTTTGTCTTATATTTAAGTTTTATCCTTTAAAGAAACAAAATTTTAGCTCTTTTTCTAGTGATTTTTGTGATTATTTTCTGTGGTTTAATTCCAGCTATACTTATGAAAAAAGAGATTTGAGTTCTCTGTGGGTTCCTTCATGATTTAACATCTTGAGAGAACTTTTTTTCTTCTCTGCACTGAAGTATTTTTTAACATTAACTGCATGAAAAATTGTTGCTGCTATAGTTCCAGAAAATAATTTTACATTAATATAAAATAAAATAACTCTAAAGTTTTTATTTAAAAGGCAAAGCTGACTCATTAAATTCCTGCATGAAAAACATAGTGGAGGAAACTATTTTACTCAGAGATATAGCAACACAAGTGAGAAGATTTATCTCACTCATGTCAACTGGAAGAGAGTTTTAGAATCACAAAGGAGAAGAACATTATTTAAACTCATGCCAGTAGATATAGAGCAGTTTATCCTCAAACCTTTTTATTATACAAACACTAAGAAATCAGGATACTAAGCTTTTGCTCTCCATAGTATCTTTCCATCTTTTAACTAGCCTCAACAGACAGTATGGCAGAGGGATATGTATTGCTGAGACTGGAGCCATTGTTCTCTCACTTGTGACTTAAGCAGAAAACTCTAGTATGTTGCCAGGTTACTCAAAATCTGAAGTTAGCAAACAGCTGGGAGCAGGATCCACCAGAGTCATACATTACTGGTAAGACTCTCACCTCCAAATACTATTGTGGGTCTAAGATGGTTAAAAGAAGGTAAGGTGGGAATGTACCTCCTCAACCAAAGTTTTAATGACCAGACATGTCATTAAATGAAGAGAAAGATGGTGAGGATCCAAGTAAACTATCAGTGGCTCAAAATGTTCAGGATGAGTTAGTTCGTATAATTAATATGTCCTTAAATAATATAGCTTCACAAGTAGATCATCTAAATAAGCATGCTGAAGGCATTCTTGGGGCATTATCCAAAGAGGTTGATAAGGTCTCTTGTAGATATACTTTACATGATCCTGTATCCCAGATAAACAATAACATCACTATAAAGGACACAGAAAAAGAATTTTCTTTGCAAGCTAAAAAGTCAAAATCTTCTCGAAGTGCATGTATTCAAACAGACCTAGAGTATCCTTTCATTCCATTACGTGCTAAAATACGTGAAAGCCATGATGCTAGTGTGCAGACATCACCTCTGTTTCTGTCTGTTCCTTACTTTCAAGATAATCCACAAGTTGTACCAATTCTTAGTTTCCAAGAAGATACAGAAAATGTACAGATTACTTACTACCAAGATGATAGTGATAATTTAGCAATTCCATCTTTCCAAGAAAATGAACAAGATGTAGAAATTTCTTCCTGTGTATGTAGTGATCAGGGTTTAGCAGCTTCTCATGATATTTCATGCTACGTTAAAACTTGTGAAGAAAAGCTTGTGGCCGGAGTTAATGAACAAGTGCAGGAAAGATTTATGAAAAAGAAGCAGTGTATAGATCATCCCTGTGAACAAGAATGTATACATAAAATTACTCTGATGGAAAATGACATCACTGTGGGCCGCATCCCACCTACTTACCTAGAGATACCTCATTCACATGAGAATCCATCAACGACAGAATGTTCTACATTTTCCTCCTATCCAATTAAAGAAATAAGTAAGGCCTTAACACAAGCTGTAGGAAAAGTATTCTCCAGCCCTCCACATCCACAGAGGAAAGAAGTCAAATGCATGAAAAATTCAAAGACATATGTCAGATATGGAGTTGGAAAGAGAGAAATAAACCTGCAGTCTAAGGTCCCAATTCGTCCTAAGCCAGAGGTGTCTGTGAGTCGAAAAGCAGCAGTTAGCCCACCTCCATTACGTCATGATTGGTTAACTGTGTTAAAAGATTCAGATACAGAATGCCCTGCCTCAAATGTTCATTCCCAAACACAGTTTCCATCACCTGTTTTGAGAACTTCAGCAACCACACAATTTTACAACTACTTCCAGGCTAGTCCTGAGATGGATGTTGAAACTACTGAAGAGGACAATGAGTTTCCATTTCTACCTCTACCTCCTGAATGTTTAGAAATAGTAGAAAATGATTCACCAGAAGAAGATAATATACTTGAAAGAATGCCACTGATATCTTCTCCAATATTCCCAAGAAGAACTGAAACAAAAGGTAAAGATTCAGATTTACTTATTCATACTTCCTTTGTTCAGTCACCATCATCTTTAGAGCATCTATCTTCAAAAACGTTATTTCCACAATCACCAAGGCTTTCAGCTTCAAATTCACCAAGACCTTCAGCTATATCAAGACCAAGATTTTCACACCAACCACAAAGAAAATACATTTGTCCAATGTATTCAAAGACAGCAAATTCAGCATTGCCAAGGCATTCCAACTTAGAAACTTACAAAAGTTCATTTCCATTATCTGAATCGTTTTTACAAGCATCAGTAAATTCAGCAAGATGTCAATCTGCTTACTCACCAAAACGTTCAGTTTCTCCAAGACGTTTTGATACACAGTCATCAAGATTTTCAGTTCCTTCATCGGGAAAGATTTACATAGATCAATCAACGGAAAAAGCGGTTCCACCATCAACACCACAATCTTCAAGTTTGAAATCAAAATC
Organism: Mus minutoides; assembly: GCA_902729485.2. Taxonomy (NCBI): domain Eukaryota; kingdom Metazoa; phylum Chordata; class Mammalia; order Rodentia; family Muridae; genus Mus; species Mus minutoides. The sequence goes on from LR753322.1 coordinate 1,346,242, forward strand.
TTTTGCCCTGCAGTCATTAATTTCTTTTCCAAAGTCTACATCACCTAACATTCCAAACCCACAGACGCTATCTGTATTCCAGTATTCAGCAGACCCAATGAGCCCTGATCCAAGCCCACCATCAGTTTTCAACAAAGAAAGAGGTACCTTCTTGGACTCAAGAACGAAAGGGGTTTTACTGCGAAAAACTGATGAGCATTGCATAGTGAAAACTCAAATAGAGATTTCAAAAAAATGAAGAAAATTCTAGCCGTCATGAATACTTCGTGAATTCATAGGATGCAACACTAGTAAATCAAACAATACGGCCAATTAGATGCTAAAAGAAAACTAAATAAATCTAAGATGACAAAAAGTAACACTTATTTTGTATTCTTTTCTTTCTGACTTATTGCTAATTTTAGTTTTTGTTTTATAATAAATCATTATTTTACTATCTTAAAAAAACTATTGCCAGTGCAGGGCACAAGGCCTGGGTGCTGCACACCCACCCAGGTTTCCAGCGGGACTCTCCTAGCAATCTCGGGACCACTGCGATCTCGGGAACACTGGTGAGAGGAACACACATCTGTTCCAGTCCAATCTCATGGGACCTGAGTCTGCACCTGGGAGATAGACAGGGGGGCAGCAGACCCCTTCCCTTCTGGTCCACATCACTCCAGTGCAGGGCGCAAGGCCTGGGCGCTGCGCTCCCACCCAGGTTTCCAGCGGGACTCTCCTAGTGATCTTGGGACCACTGGTAAGAGGAACACACATCTGTTCCAGTCCAATCTCCTGATACCTGAGTCTGCAGCTGGGAGATAGACAGGGGGGCAGTGGACCCCTTCCCTTCAGGTCCACACCACTCCAGTGCAGGGCGCAAGGCCTGTGCTCTGTGCACCCACCCAGGTTTCCAGCGGGACTCTCCTAGTGAGCTCGGGACCACTGGTAAGAGGAACACACATCTGTTCCAGTCCAATCTCGTGGGACCTGAGTCTGCAGCTGGAGATAGGGGGGCAGTGGACCCCTTCCCTTCTGGTCCACACCGCTCCAGTGCAGGGCTCAAGGCCTGGGTGCTGCGCACCCACCCAGCTTTCCATCAGGACTCTCCTAGTGATCTCGGGACCACTGGTAAGAGGAACACACATCTGTTCCAGTCCAATCTCATGGGACCTGAGTCTGCAGCCGGGAGATAGACAGGGGGGCAGCGGACCCCTTCCCTTCCGGTCCACACCGCTCCAGTGCAGGGCGCAAGGCCTGGGTGCTAGGCACCCACCCAGGTTTCCAGCGGGACTCTCCTAGCAATGTCGGGAACACTGGTGAGAGGAAAACACATCTGTTCCAGTCCAATCTCGTGGGACCCGAGTCTGCAGCCGGGAGATAGACAGGGGGGCAGAGGACACATTCCCTTCCGGTTCACACGCTCCAATGCAGTGCACAAGGCCTGGGTGCTGTGCACCCACCCAGGGTTCTGGCGGGACTCTCCTAGCGATCTCAGGAACACTGGTGAGAGGAACACACATCTGTTCCAGTCCAATCATGTGGGACCTGAGTCTGCAGCCGGGAGATAGACAGGGCAGCAGCTGACCCCTTCCCTTCTTGCCCACACTGCTCCAGCACCAGGCACAGGAGACACCAGCCAGGAGAGTGATAAAGGCCCAGAGCAGGACAGACTCTTCCTTCAGGTCCAGTCCGGTGCACCCCGCACCAGCTCAGGGCTTGGGTGCAGGCTCTGCACACTCTCCCTGAGGCCCCTTCGGGACTCCCCAGGCTATCTTGGGACCACAGGTGAGCAGCTGAACTCAGCATCTGTTCCAGCCCAATCTCGAACGACCTGAGACACCAGCCAGGAGATTGAAAAAGGCCCAGGACAGGACAGACACTCCCTTCTGGTATACACCAACAAGAGGTCTCCTTGGGCAGGGATAGCAGGAGGTAAGTGTAAGAACAGAAGCAACAGAATCCAAGGGTACTTGACATCACCAGATCCAGACTCACCCACCAGTTCAAGTCCTAGATACAACAGCACACCAGAAAAACAGGACATGGATATAAAGTCACTCGTCATGATGATGATGGAGGACTATAAGAAGGAAATGCAGGAAAACATAGATAAACAACTAGAAGCATTTAAAGAGGAAAAACTTAGGGAGTTACAGGAAAACAATACCAAACAGGTGATGGAATTCAACAAAGCCATCCAGGACCTAAAAATGGAAGTAGAAACAATTAAGAAAAACCAAAAGGAGACAACCCTGGCGATAGAAACCATAGGAAAAAAATCAGGAACCATAGATATGAGCATCAGCAACAGAATAAAAGAGATAGAAGAGAGAATCTCAGGCACAGAAGATTCTATAGGGAGCATAGACAAGACAATCAAAGAAAATGCTGAATGCAAAAAGATTCTAACACAAAATATCCAGGAAATCCAGGAGACAATGAGAAGACCAAACTTAAGGATAATGGGAGTAGATGAGAAGGAAGACTATCAAACTAAAGGGCCAGCAAATATCTTCAACAAAATAATAGAAGAAAACTTTCCATACCTAAAGAATGAGATGCCCATGAACATACAAGAAGCTTATAGAACTCCATATAGGCTGGACCAGAAAAGAAAATTCCTCCTGACACATAATAATCAGAACAACAAATGCAGTAAATAAAGACAGAATATTAAAGGCAGCAAGGGAAAAAGGTCAAGTAACATATAAGGCCGGGCCTATCAGAATTACTCCAGACTTCTCACCAGAGACTATGAAAGCCAGAAGATCATGGACAGAGATTATACAGACACTAAGAGAACACAAGTGCCAACCCAGGCTACTATACCCAACAAAACTCTCATTTAACATAGACGGAGAAACCAATGTATTCAAGGACAAATTCAAATTCACACAATATCTTTCCACGAATCCAGCCCTTCAAAGGATAATAACAGAAAAACACCAATACAAGGACGGAAACTCTGCCCTAGAGAAAGCAAGAAAGTAATCCTTCAACAAACCTAAAAGAAGACAGTCACAAGAACAGAATCCCAACTCTAAAAACAAAAATGACAGGAAGCAACAATTTCTGTTCCTTAATATCGTTTAATATCAATGGACTTAATTCTCTGATAAAAAGACATAGACTATCAGACTGGCTACACAAACAGGACCCAACATTTTGCTGTCTACAAGAAACACACCTCAGGAAAAATGACAGACACTACCTCAGAGTGAAAGGCTGGAAAACAATATTCCAAGCAAACAACCCGAAGAAAAAAGCTGGGGAAGCCATTCTAATATCGAATAAAATAGACTTTCAACCCAAAATTATCAAAAGAGACAAAGAGGGGCACTTCATACTCATCAAAGGTAAAATCTTCCAAGAGGAACTTTCAATTCTGAATATCTATGCTCCAAATGCAAGGGAAGCCACTTTCATTAAAGAAACTTTAGTAAAGCTTAAAACACACATTGCATCTCACACAATAATAGTGGGAGACTTCAACACCCCACTCTCATCAAGGGACAGATCCTGGAAACAGAAAATAAAGAGAGATTCAGTCGAACTAATGGAAGCTATGAAACAAATGGACTTAACAGATATCTACAGAATATTTCATCCTAAAACAAAAGGATATACCTTTTTCTCAGCACCTCATGGCACCTTCTCCAAAATTGATCACATAATTGGCCACAAAACAGCCCTCAACAGATTCAAAAATATTGAAATTGTCCCATGCATCCTATCAGNAGATCCTGAGGAAATTCAAAACACCATCAGATCCTTCTACAAAAGGTTATATTCCAAAAAACTGGAAAATCTGGATGAAATGGATAACTTTCTAGACAGATACCAAGTTCCAAAGTTAAACCAGGATCAGATTAATGACCTAAACAGCCCTATATCTCCTAAAGAAATAGAAGCAGTCATTAATAGTCTCCCAACCAAAGAAAGCCCAGGACCAGATGGGTTTAGTGCAGAGTTCTATCAGACTTTCAAAGAAGACCTAATTCCACCTCTCAAACTATTCCACGAAATAGAGACAGAAGGTACTCTACCCAATACATTCATGCAAGAGGAGTAGATGTCAGGAAATTATCAAACTCATGGCTGAAATCAACCAAGTGAAAACAAAAAGAACTATCCAAAGAATCAACCAAACCAGGAGCTGGTTCTTTGAAAAAATCAACAAGATAGATAAACCCTTAGCCAGAATAACTAGAGGGCACGGGGACAGTATTCTAATTAACACAATCAGAAATGAAAAAGGAGCTATAACAACATAATCTGAGGAAATCAAAAACATCATCAGATCCTACAACAAAAGGCTATATTCAACCAAACTTGAAAACCTGGATGAAATGCACAACTTCCTAGACAGATACCAGTTACCAAAGTTTAATCACGATCAGATTAACAATCTTAATAGTCCCATTTCCTCTAAAGAAATAGAAGCAGTCATCATTAGTCCCCCAACCAAAAAAAGCCCAGGATCAGATGGGTTTAGTGCAGAGTTCTATCAGACCTTCAAATAAGACCTAATCCCAACTCTCTTCAAACTATTTCGTAAAATAGAAACAGAAGGTACCTCAGGATTGGCAGGATCAATATAGTAAAAATGGCTATCTTGCCTAAAGCAATCTACAGATTCAATGCAATCCCCATCAAAATTCCACCTCAATTCTTCACAGAGTTAGAAAAAGTTATTTGCAAGTTCATCTAGAATAACAAAATTCCTAGAATAGCAAAAACTCTTCTCAACAATAAAAGACCCTCTGGTGGAATCACCATGCCTAACCTCAAGCTGTACTACAGAACAATCTTAATAAAAAGTGCATGGTACTGGTACAGCAACAGACAGATAGATCAATGGAATAGAATTGAAGACCAAGAAATGAATCCACACACCTATGGTCACCTGATCTTGAAAAGGGAGCTAAAACCAGCCAGTGGAAAAAAAGATAGCATTAAAAAAAAAATGGTGCTGGCACAATTGGCGGTTATCATGTAAAAGAATGGGAATTGATCCATTCTTATCTCCTTGTACTAAGGTCAAGTCTAAGTGGTTTAAGGAACTCTACATAATACCAGAGACACTGAAATGTATAGAGGAGAATGTGGGGGGAAGCCTCGAAGATGTGAGCACTGGGGAAAAATTCCTGAATAGAATAGCAATGGCTTGTGCTGTAAGATCGAGAATTGACAAATGGGACCTCATAAAGTTGCAAAGCTTCTGTGAGGAAAAAGAGACTGTAAATAAGACAAAAAGGCCACCAACAGATTGGGAAAGGATATTTACCAATCCTAAATCAGATAGGGGACTAATATCCAATATATATAAAGAACTCAATAAGGTGGACACTAGAAAATCAAATAACCCCATTAAAAAATGGGGCACAGAGCTAAACAAAGAACTCTCAATTGAGGAATACCGAATGGCTGAGAAGCACCTGAAAAAATGTTCAACATCCTTAATCACCAGGGAAATGGAAATCAAAACAACACTGAGATTCCACCTCACACCAGTCAGAATGGCTAAGATCAAAAATTCAGGTGACTGCAGATGCTGGCGTGGATGTGGAGAGAGAGGAACACTATTCCATGTTGGAGGGAATACAAGCTTGTTCAACCACTCTGGAAATCAGTATGGCGGTTCCTCAGAAAATTGGACATAGCACTTCCAGAGGATCCTGAAATACCTCTCCTGCGCATATATCCAGAAGATGTTCCAACTGGTAATAAGGACACATGCTCCACTATGTTCATAGCAGCCTTATTTATAATAGCCAGAAGCTGGAAAGAACCCAGGTGTCCCTCAACAGAGGAATGGATACAGAAATTATGGTACATTTACACAATGGAGTACTACACACTATTAAGAACAATGAATTTATGAAATTCCTAGGCAAATGGATGGATCTGGAGGGTATCATCCTGATTGAGGTAACTCAATCACAAAAGAACTCACATAACATGTATTCACTGATAAGTGGATATTAGCCCAGAAACATAGATTACCCAAATTACAATTTGCTAAACACATGAAACTCAAGAAGAATGAAGATCAAAGGGGGGTTACAAGGATCTTTCAGGATAGCATTTAGAATGTAAATAAAGAAAATATCTTATAAAAATAAAATAAATTAAAAATATTGAAGCAGAGGGCTCGAGAAATGTCTCAGTTTAAAGAAAACAGTTTAAAGTTAACAGTTTGTACTGGAGAGGAGTTATAGACAGTTAACAGTTTGTACTGGAGAGGAGTTATAGACAGTTAACAGTTTGTACTGGAGAGGAGTTATAGACAGTTAACAGTTTGTATTGAGGAGACGCTAATAAAGCGTCCCTTCTCTGTCAGGAGTTATGAGCAGTTAATAGATAGTATGATGGATATGATGGAGCACATGAGGCTCTGCTCCTCTCCAAGCAATTATTGGCAGTTAATTGTTCAGAGAAGATGAGATAGTGAAATATTTTCTTCAATGGTAATGCAATCTTAATTAAATTCATTATTATTTATGACAATAGAAACTGAGAGGAGAAAGAAGAATGCAGGAGTGGGATGAGGTTAAAAATGAGGGTGATTGGGAATTAAAAACTATCAAGAAACATTATATATATATAAAATAAACCAGTATTATTTTTAATCAAGATACACTAATAAAAATTTTAAAAGTAAAACTACATAAACACAATAACCAATGCCTTAAAACAACTGTAATAATTTAAAAGGCATATAAGAACAAATGAATAAAACTTATAAGATATTGATAGCATCTTCTTATGTGACCATTATACATTATATCTACTTATCTGTTCATAGAATTTACTTTGTTTTTCCATTTTTGCAATTGTGAGTAAATGATATTATGAATACTAGTGTATAGGTACCTGTTATTATCTTAAATTTCAAATATTTTTAGTATGTACTTACCAGTAGAATTGATGAGTCATAAAGTGATTAAATGATTAACTTTGGGGGAAGTATCAATATGATTTGCATAGTTGCTGCCTAAGTTTTTACTTGCTTCAGAAATGCATGCTTTCTAATTTCTATACACTCATGTAAACACTCCATATCCATGTCTTTGATAATAGCAGTTCTGTAGGGTATGATGTGGCATCATATAGTGGTTTGAGTTTCATCTTCCTAGAAATTATTAGCCATTTGTGCTTATTCTTTGGAAAAAATTCTATTCAAGTCTATTGGTGAGTTCACAAATGAGTAATTTGTATTTCTGTTGTTGAGTCATAGGAGTTAATGTTAGGCATTAACTTTCAGAAGATATATGATTTACGCCTATTCATTTTTGCTAGTTCCAGGCAAGTAGGACTATATCTTTGTTCCTTATTCAGCAACAGAGATGCAGTCTGTATAGAAGGAAGAAATATTTCCTTGTCCAGACAGAAGAGTTTTCTTTTGTCATTCTTTAACTTAAGTATGCCGATTCTAATATCTTCGTGTCCATGCTGGGCTTAGTTATTTTATTTTATTTTTTATTATTCATTTTCTTTATTTTCATTTCAAATGATAAACCCCTTTCTGTTTAATCCTCCACAACCCACCATACCATCCACCCAATCCACCTCATTTTTGTCTCTTTGAGGGTGCTCCTTCACCCACTCAACCACTCCTGCCTCACTGCTCTAGCATCCCCCTACTCTGGGGTATCAAACCTCTACAGAACCAAGGGCCTCCTCTTCCATTGATGTCAGATAAGGCCATTCTCTGCTACATGTGTATCTTTAGCCATGGCTCCCTCCATGGTTAATCTTTGTTAGATGGTTTAGTCTCTGGGAGCTCTGTAGGTTAGTTGTTATTGTTCTTCCTATGGGGTTGCAATCTCCTTCAGCTCCTATAGTCCTTCCCCCAGCCCTTCCATTAGGGTCCCAGGGCTCAGTTCAATGTTTGGCTATGAGTATCTTCATCTGTATTGGTTAGGCTCTGGCAGAAACTCTCAGGAGACAGCTATATCAGGCTCCTGCTAGCAAGCACTTTTTCACATCTGCAATAGTGTTTAGGTTTGGTGTCTGCAGATGGGATAGATTCCTACATGGAGTAGTCTCTGGATGAACTTGTAATCAGTCTCTGTTCCATTTTTGTACCTGCTTTTCCTTTGGACTGGATCCTTTCTGCGTTAAAATTTTTGAGACGAATGGGTGGCCCTATTCTTCAATGGGGGGTCATACTTATCTACTGGAGGTTGTCTCTACAGGTTCTATCTCCACTTCATTGCATATTTTGGCTAAAGTCATCTCCTTTGGGTCCTGGGAGCTTTTCACTTCTCTGGCTTCTGGGACTTTATAGTAGTGGCTACCCCCAGTTCCCCATCTCCCACTGCTACATATTTCTATTTGATTTCCTGACCCTCTATACTTCTCTCCTGTTCCTTTGAATACTTGATCCCACCACCCCTTTTCCCCTCCCCATTCTCTCTTCCTCACAAATCCCTCACTTCCTCTAACTCCCAAGAATATTGTGTTTCCCCATTTCTATGTAAGATAGAAGTATTCCGACTTTGGTCTTTCTTTTTCTTCTTAAGCTCCATATGGTTTGTGGCTTGTGTTGTGGGTATTATGAACTTTTGGGCTAATATCCACTTATCAGTGAGTATATACCATGTGCGTTATTTTGTGTCTTCGTTACCTCTCTCAGGTTGTATTTTCTACTTCTATCCATCTACCTGTGAATTTCATAAAGTAAATGTTTTTAATAGCTGAATAGTACTCTATTGTGTAAATGTACCACATTTTCTGTATCCATTCTTCTTATGAGGAATATCTGGATTGTTTCCAGACTCTGGATATTATAAATAAGTCTGATATAAACATAGTGGAACATGTGTCCTTGTTATATGCTGGAGCATCTTCTGGGTATATGCCCAGGAGTGGTATAGCTGAGTCTTCAGGTAGAACCATTTCTAATTTTCTGAAGAACTGCCTGATTTATTTCTAAAGAATTTTTACCAGCTTACAGTCCCACCAGCAATAGAGGAGTGTTCCCCTTTCTCCAAATCCTAGCTAGCATCTGCTGTCACCTGAGGCTTTGATCTTAGTCATCTCAGGGTTGTTTTGATTTGCATTTCCCGCGTGACTAAAGATGTTGAACATTTCTTTAGGTGCTTCTAAGCCATTCAATATTCCTCAGTTGAGAATTTTTCTTTTAGCTTTGTACTCCGTTTTAATATGGTTATTTTTTTCTCTGCAGTCTAACTTAAGTTCTTTATATATTTTAGATATTGGCCCTTTATTGGATGTAGGGTTGGTAAAGATCTTTTCCCAATATGTGGGTTGTCATTTTGTCCCATTGACAGTATCCTTTGCCTTCCTGAAGCTTTTCAATTTTATGAGGTCCCATTTTTCAATTGTTGATCTTAGAGCATGAACCATTGGTGTTCTATTCAGGAAATTTTCCTCTGTGCCAATGTGTTCAAGGTTTGTTCCCATTTTCACTTCTATTATGTTCAGCTCATCAGGTTCTATGTTGAGTTCTTTTTGTTGTTGTTTTTTTGTTTTTTTGTTTTTTTTCGAGACAGGGTTTTTCTGCATAGCCCTGGCTGTCCTGGAACTCACTTTGTAGACCAGGCTGGCCTCGAACACAGAAATCCTCCTGCCTCTGCCTCCCGAGTGCTGGGATTAAAGGCATGCTCCACCACGCCCGGCTTATGTTGAGTTCTTTTATTCACTTCAACTTGATCTGGTCCATCACATAGTCAGCCACCAAATGCAGACACTACTGCATACACCAGCAGGATATTGCTGAAAGGACCCTGATATAGCTGTCTCCTGTGAGGCTTTGACAGTCCCTGACAAATACAGAAGTGGATGCTCACAATCATCTATAGGGCAGAACACAGGGTCCCCAATGTAGGAGCAAGAGAGAGTACCCAAGAGCTGTAGGGGTCTGCAACCCTATGGATGGAATAACAATATGAACTAATCAGAACCCCCAGAGCTCATGTCTCTAGCTGCATATGTATTAGAAGATGGCCTAGTTGTCCATTATTGGGGAAGAAAGGCCCTTGATCTAACAATGTTTATATGCCCCAGTACAGGGGAATGCCAGGGCCAAGTAGTGGGAGTGGGTGGGTAGGGGAGCAGGGCAGGGGGAGGGTATAGGGGACTTATGGGATAACACTTGAAATGTAAATAAAGAAATTATCTAATAAATGTTGAAAAAAAAGAAGAAATTATCTAATAATAAATAAATATTTTTTTTAAAAAAAAGAGTCGAAAAATTTGCATTCAGAAGAACCAGAACCATTTGTTGAAAATGCTGTCTTTTTTTCCACTGGATGGTTGACCGGACTGGCAGGCCTAAGTTATTCAGGGGGCTTCGAGGAAGGTGGAGACCTGCACTAAGAATGGGCGAGAGAAAGAGACACAGGACTCAAGGAAACATTGCTTGTCAAGAGCCGTTTACTAAAGGCAATGTTTCATTTTTAAAGCACAGTTTCACGAAGGGAGGGCGAGGAAGGAGGGAGTACAAGATCTTCATGGCCTGTGCCCTGTAACATTCTGCGGATGTTTTGACCTTTTCTTAGAGGATGTGTGTTACTATTTGTAATCTACTTTGGGGCCAGGGCAAATGATTGAGATTTCCAAACAGGAAGTTTTTCACAGAGCGCAGAGCCAGGTTGAGGTGGTCAGCCAGGGGCCGCTTTGGTTCCCAACAGATGGTTTTAGCTTCTTTGTCAAATATCAAGTGACCATAGGTATGTGGGTTTATTTCTGGGACTTTAGTTGTATTCTACTGATCAACCTACCTGTCTCTGGACCAATACCATGTGATTTTGTTCCACTATAGCTCTTAGTACAGCTTAAGGTCATGGATGGTGATTCCCCCAGAAGTTCTTTTATTGTTGAGAATAGTTGTTGAAATTCTGTTTTGTTTTGATTTTGTTTTTGTTTCTGTTGTTATTCCAGATGAACTTGAGAATTGTTCTTTCTAATGCTATGAAGAATTGAGTGGGAATTTGATGGGATTGCATTCACTCTGTAGATTACTTTTGGTAAAATGGCCATTTTTACTATATAAATCCTGCCAATCCATGAGCATGGGAGATCTTTCCATCTTCTGAGATCTTCTTTGGTTTCTTTCTTTAGCCACTTGAAGTTCTTGTTATTCAGATCTTTCACTTGCTTTGTTAGAGTCACACCAAGATATTTTATATTATTTGTGACTATTGTGAAAGGTGTTGTTTCCCTAATTTCTTTCTCAGCCTGCTTATCCTTTGAGTAGAAGAAGGGTACTGATTTGGTACAGTTAATTTTATATGATTTCACTTTGCTGAAGTTGTTTATCAGACGTAGGGGTTCTCTGGTAGAATTTTTGGTGTCGCTAATGTATACTACCATATCATCTGCCAATAGTGATATTTTGACTTTTGCATTCCCAAATTGTATGCTTTTGATATTCTTTCATTGTCTGGACTGGACTTCCAGTACTATATTGAATAGGTAGGGAGAAAGTGGGCAGCCTTGTCTAGTCCCTGATTTTAGTGGGATTGCTTTCTCTCCATTTAGGTTGATGTTAGCTATTGGCTTGCCTTGAATTCCTGATCTCTCCATTACTTTTAAGATGAAGGGGTGTCAAAGGCTTTTTCAGCATTTAATAAGATGATCATGTGGAGTTTTTTGTCTTTGAGTTTTTTTATGCATTGGATTATGTTGATGGACTTCTGTATATTGAACCATCCCTGCATCTCTTAGATGAAGCATATTTGATCATGGTGAATGATCCTATTGATGTGTTCTTGGATTTAGTTTGTGAGAATTTTATTATGTTTTTAAGTCACAAAATATTTTTCATTAAATTAATAAAATTTATTTTAAAGCATATACGTCAGTATTGGCATTTTAAGTCATCAAAATAAGTTATAATAGTTAAATATACATGATGTCTTCTGAAGATAAATGTAATATGCACTAAGCCAGTTTTTAACATCTATTTGGAACATTAAACATGAAAGAAGTACAAAAGAATTCTCTTGTGAAGTCCTCTATCAAAGGAAATTGTGACAGGTTCCTGAGTATACAGAAACAGTTCCATCTACAAGGGAGAATACTCACCATAACTGTGACTTCATATAATGTATTGGGTAGAGTTCCTTCTGTTTCTATTTTGAGGAATAGTTTGAAGAGTGTTGGTATTAGGTCTTCTTTGAAGATCTGATAGAATTCTTCACTAAACCCATCAGGTTCTGGACTTTTTTGGTTGGTAGACTTTTAATGATTGCTTCTATTTCTTTAGGGATTAAGTGACTGTTTAGATGGTGTATCTGATCCTGATTTAATTTTTATTGGGTATCTGTCTAGAAAATTGCCCATTTCATCCAGATTTTCCAGTTTTGTTGAATATAGTCTTTTGTAGTAGGATCTAATGGTTTTTTGAATTGCCTCAGTTTCTGTTGTAATAGCTCCCTTTCATTTCTTATTAATTTGCATACTGTCTTTGTACCTAAAGGTTTATCTATCTTGTTGATTCTCTCAAATAAATAGCTTTCGGTTTTGTTGATTCTTTGTATAGTTCTCTTTGTTTCTACTTGGTTGCTTTCAGCCTTGGGTTTATTTATTTTCCTGCCTTCTATTTCTCTTGGGTGTATTTGCTTCTTTTTGTTCTAGAGCTTTCAGGTGTACTGTCAAGCTGCTACTGTATTCTCTTTCCAGTTTCTTTTTGGAGGCAATCAGAGCTAGGAGTTTTGTTCTCAGCACTGTGTTTATTGTGTCAAATAAGTTTGGGTATGTTGCACCTTGATTTTCACTAAACTCCAAAAAGTCTTTAATTTCTTTATTTCTTCCTTTACCAAGTTATCATTGAGTAGGGCATTGTTCAGCTTTCTGTTGTTATTGTCGCTATTGAAGACCAGCCTTAGTCCATGGTGTTCTGATAGGATACACAGGACTATTGCAATCTTCTTGTATCTGTTGAGGCCTGTTTTGTGACTGATTAGATGTTCAGTTTTGGAGAAGGCTGCATGAGGTGCTGAGAAGATTTGTTTTGTTTTGTTTTGTTTTTGTTTTTGTTTGTTTGCTTTAGGATGAAATGTTCTATAGGTATCTGTTAAATCCATTAGATCCATAACTTCTGTTAGATGCAAAGTGTCTCTGTTTAGTTTCTGTTTCCATGATCTGTCCATTTTCAAGAGAGGGGTGTTGAATTCTCCCACTTTTATTGTGTGAGGTGCAATGTGTTCTTTGAACTTTAGTAAAGTTCCTTTTATGAATGTGGGTGCCCTTGCATTTGGAGCATAGATATTCAGAATTGAGAGATCTTGGTAGATTTTTTCCCCTTTGATGAGTATGAAGTAATCCCCCTTATCATTTTTGATAGCTTTTGGTTGAAAGTTGATTTTATTCGACAATAGAATGGCTACTCAGCTTGTTTCTTGGGAACATTTGCTTGGAAAATTGTTTTCCAGCCATCTACTCTGAGGTAATATCTGTTTTTGACACTGAGACGGATTTCCTGTATGCAGCAAAACATTGGGTCCTGTTTACTTATCCAGTCTGTTAGTCCTGTTAACCACATGCTTAAGAAAAATGTCCCAATACATTGCATGGGTTACTAATAAAATACAGAAAGATAACACAATAATACTAATGTCCATATCCTGACTGTTTTGTCTTTGCCTTTATCAACCCTTATCATAAAGCTCACAATGCAAAGTTTGGAAAAGAGGAGATCTTCCTTTTATATATGGAGCTCTAATACTTACATCTAAATATTATGAGAAAAAAATTAGTTCAGAAGATGTCAGTAGTCTATACCCCATTTATATTAATACTTATCTTTAATAAATGGGTTTAAACATAAATCTGATATTAAATATTCATCTGGACAGAAATTCAAGCTCAAAAGTAATGTCACAATAAATCAAGTGCAAACATTCTTTACTGTATTAGGCTTCAGAACGTGACCCTGTACACATGGCAAAATTAGAAAAATATGGTGATATTAAAGCTAGAAAATTTACATGGATGGCTATCATTGGAGACTTCAAAATGTCCCTGAATCTCTAATGACTTTGATGGTTAATAAGAAAGTGATGTAATCAAAGTAAGTAAAACTTACATGTTGATTTTGACTTTTTTATAGTCGTTCTTTGAATGATATCAAATTCTTTGCTGAAAGCTAACATCTGTTTCCACAACCAAGAGTGTGCTAATAATTCTTTGCCATAAAATTCTTATTTTTTCCTATTGTATTTATCAACTTGTACTTGTTATGTACTTGTTTCCTATATTTGGTGGCTTCTCTTTATCTTTGTGGAAGTGGAGATTATACTGCTATCAACTGTAAATCTCTCAATGTGTATTCCAAAACCTGTCTCCTTGTACCCTCCGCATACATATTTCTCTATCAGCTATGCTCTCTTTTTTTTCTCCCTGAGATCATTATATGTTCACTATGTTGGTTTGGGGGATTAGTTGTTGTTGTTGTTGTTGTTTTGTGTGTAAAACCTGTTTGTTTTTCATCTATTTTGAAAAACACTGCCGAGTATATTTCTGTGAAGTTTGAGTGCTTTCTTACCACGTTAATAATATTCAACACAGTTCTGTTTGATTCTCTGGATCCTCTCTAAGCTTCCAAATTAAAACAATTTTCAATCATTTTCCTTGAAAAGTTTGCTATGTATAATTTTACTCATTATTTCTGCCTTTTTTAATTTCTATTAGACAATTTAACTCAACTTTTGAGATGTTTCTTGTTGTCCATATCCATGTGTTCTTGATCTACCATTTAATTTCCAATAATCCCATTTGTGTTCATTTTCCTACTATGCTTCTCACCAATTTTATTCAGATAATTCCATATAGTCTTATAATGATATATGTTTATGACTCAACCTTATTTCCTTGTCTAAAACTCTATTCTACTCCAAATTCATAAATAATGTGACTACAGAACATAGTTACTTTCAGTATCTTTATTACAACATAAACAAGATTAAGGAGTTACCTATCTCCCCAAATGGTAGTTTTGTATTGTCTACCCTATGGCACCACGATTTACTCAAATGAAATTCTGGAGAGCATCCTAGAATATGTACTCTTAGTGAAAATTTGTATTGTTAATCACTTGTAGGTTAGTCTTATTGGTTCAAATGTCTATCTTTATAGCAGTTAAAACAATTGTATTTCTTCTTTTGTTACTAATTGTTTTATTTATATTTATTCACCATACAACTTCCTAAAATGTTTTGTGCCTCAAAATATGTTATATACTCTAGCTGCAGTACTCCTTTTATGAAAACAACCTTAAACAAAAATGTCACCATAGAAATCTATCCATACCTTTATAAATTTTTTATTTATTCTTTCATCGAATAACTATAATTATAAGCAAACATAATATCTCATTCTGTCATGGTAGGTGACCAAGACAGTATGTAGAAATAGCATAATAAGATAAAATGGAGAAACAAAATATCAGATACTATTAGTATCCTCTTAATAAATAGAATACATAAAAAAGAATACTCTGAGGGAATGATTGAGTAGAGATCTAAATGTTCAGCTCAACACGTTCAATAAATACATAGCATTTGAAATAGCTACTTAAGATGCTAAAAATCTAAAGAGTGCTCAGGATTCAATGTAAATTATTTTTAAAGCCCTTTAAAACTGCCCAAGATAACCGAAATGTCTCATATGACTATCCTGGCTCCATAGCCATTGAACATGAATTTTATTTTATTAAAAAATTTAATTATGTGTATTTATCTTGCATAATTATGCTCATGCAAGCGACATGTGTGCATGTGGATATTAGAGGACAATTTTCAGGAATGTGCTATCTAACCATGCAGGTTCTTGGGACAAAATTTGGTTGCTCATACTTAGAGGTAACTGCCTATGCCTATACCCACTGAACAATTTTGTTGATCCAAAGTTTACTGAATGTAGGATTTCCTTCATGCCTCTGTACTTGAACAACTTCTTCTCTAACCATCTTTTTAAAACTAATTACTCATCCTTGGACACTTAAGCTACATTCATCTCTCTGTCTCTGTGTCTGTCTCTGTGTTTATATATATATATATATATATATATATATATATATATATATATATATATATATATATATATATATATATATATATTAGCTCTTCTCTCCATTATCTGAGCACATGACTTGACACATAAAATAATTCAATAATGATATATTTAAACAAATAAGTAGGCAAAAATTGCCAAAGTATCTCCATTGATGATTCTTTTAATCCTTAAAGATTTTAATTTTCTTATAGCTTATGCATTCTTTTTATGAAGCCAGTATTACCCAGATACACCAACTGGGTAAAAGTATGACAAAATCATTAGTGATCTCTTTGATGAATATAGGTGTAAAAATTTCCAATAGAATGCTTCAAAATCAAATTGAGTATCACATCAAAAATATTCATCTCTCTCTCTCTCTCTCTCTCTCTCTCTCTCTCTCTCTCTCCATAAAATATACTTGAATCAATTGTGCTCTTGTTCATATGTACATGTATTTAGAGCTTGACAACTTGGAATTGGAGCTTATCCCTGGAGAATACTGATTGACCTTCTCTCAGCAACCATTAATTATCTAGTTCTTTATTGAATTTTGAGGCCTTGTGAGATTTCCTGCCATTTATGTTAACACATAAACTTGCAATGTCATTGTACTGTTTTGTTTAGGTGACTATGTTAGTCACTTTTATATTTCCATGACAAAACACCCTGATTGAGGATACTTGGAAAATAAAGCATTTAATTTGGGGCTAATGGTTCCTGAGGGTTAGAATCCATGATCATCATGGCAAGGAATATGGCATCAGGCAGGCAGGCAGGCAGGCAGGCAGGCAGGCAGGCAGGTTTCAAAACCAGAAGCCATGCCAAGTTAGGCATCTTACTCTTTCTCTCTCTGCATCATGGCTATAGATCAGATATAAACTCTCAAATACAGTTGTTAAGTCACCCACTCCTCCTTTTTTTTGCTACCCCTCAGTCCATACCCCCACTTAAACAGTCTTCCCAGTCTGCCCAGTCCTACGTACCCTCAGTTCTTTCATATCACATGTATTCTATTCTACTCGCCAATTATTTTCCTTAAATCACAAGATATGTTCCCATGTACTTTATTTATATTGTGAACCCGTTTCCCTTCTAATTTCCCATCATTATTATACTACTACCTGCTTGAACATTTCTGTTCCTAGTATTCTCCCTCTCTACTTCCATTTTATGTATATTCTACCATCTCCTCTCCTTAAACGCATGCTCCCAAATGACCCATTTCTAGTTTCCAGTCTTCTATATATATTCCAGGTTAAACACAAAGGACAGTAGATTTAAAGCTAGGAACCACATATGAGACAGAAAGTTGCAGTCTTTTGGAGCATGGGTGACTTCATGCAGTATAATTTTATCAATGTTCATCTATCTATTGGCAATTTTTATCAAAGTTCACTTTCTTGTATAGCCGAGTAATATTTCACTCTACATTTGTAATACATTTTTCATTACCCATTGAGTTGATGACCATCTAGGTTGGTTCCATTTCTTAGCTATTATGAATATATAAATAATGAACATGGATCCCAAGTTTTCCACATTAAGAAATATAGTCCTTTGCATTTATGCTCACAAACTGTATCATATGGTAGTTCTAGTTTCTAAAACTTGTCATTTTGTTGATTTTTGTGACATTTTTTATCAATTTTCTGGCATTGTTTATTTATTCCCTGTGACCTCCTGGGTGTTTAAACCTCTCTTTTGACAGAAGTATTTGAGTATTTTCAATAAGTCTGGTTTAGTCATAAATTCCTCTTATTGTTTGTATCATGGAAAGCTTTTATTTCTCCTTCAATTAAGTCGTTTTCCTGGGTATAATCATATGGTTTAACATTAGTGATTTTTCATAATTTGGAATATATTTTACTAAAATACTCTTACTTTAAAGATTTCTGATATATAATTAGGTTTTACTGTGATATCTTTAAAAATGACACAACCTTAATCTCTTGAAGCTTTCACTACCGTTTTATTACTCTGTTTTTAACATTTTAACTATATTGTTAGGACTTTCTTTTGTGATCCTTTCTTTTTGCAGCTCTATAGCTCTCTTGTATCTAGGTTAATATTTTTTCTCTAGGTTTTAAAATTTTTATTCTGAGATGTTATTGGTATTTGACTTTTCAATAGTATTTTTATACTTTATGCCCATAATTAGAAGGTTAGGTCTTTCCTTTCTGTCACAAAGCTCCCCCATGTCCTATTAATATATTTTTAAATTATCATTAACCTTTGCCTAGTGGTCCAAACCCTCTTCATTGTCTTTCTTCCTGACTGTTTTCCGCATAATCCATGAAGTTGTTGATGCTGGTCACCAGAGTTTTTTTTTTTTTCAACATTTATTAGATAATTTCTTCATTTACATTTCAAGTGTTATCCAGAAAGTTCCCTATACCCTCCCCCCTCCCAGCCCTGCTCCCCTACCCGCTCCCACATCTTGGCCCTGGTGTTCCCCTGTACTGGGGCATGTAAAGTTTGCATGACCAAGGGGCCTCTCTTCCCAATGATGGCCAACTAGGCCATCCTCTTCTATGTATGCAGCTAGAGACATGAGCTCAGGGGTACTAGTTAGTTCATGTTCTTCTTCCACCTATAGGGTTGAAGACCCCTTCAGCTCCTTGNTCTTGATCTTACAGCACAAGCCTTTGCTGTTTTGTTCAGGAATTTTTCCCCAGTGCCCATATCTTCGAGGCTTTTCCCCACTTTCTCCTCTATAAGTTTCAGTGTCTCTGGTTTTATGTGGAGGTCCTTCAACCACTTAGACTTGACCCTAGTACAAGGAGATAAGAATGGATCAATTCCCAGTCTTCTACATGATAGCAGCCAGTTGTGCCAGCACCATTTGTTGAAAAGGCTGTCTTTTTTCCATTGGATAGTTTTAGATCCCTTGTCAAAGATCAGGGGTCACCAGAGTTTTTAAATAGCTTGTTTCATTTTTCTTATCCAACCACATTATAGTTTGATTTTTCTTCAGAAATTCAAATTCTTATTCAATTCAATCTTCATATCTTAGATTAATTCCCATATCTCATCCAGGTCTTCTGTTCTCTTTGAGTGTGTTTATGTTTTCATTGAGTTGTTTGAACATGACTATAAAGTTTAACTTTAATTATATGCCTGGAAATTCTTCCAGGTCATTCTCATAGAAGGCCACCATTTGGGGATTTTTTACTATTTGGAGGAGATATTGATACTTTGATTTTTGTACTTTTTTTATATGTGGTATTTGTGCATCATAAATTAGTTGGGTGAGAGGAAGCTTTGGACAAATCTGAGTTTTATGTGGTAATATAGGAGTTAGGATTATGAAAAATGTATAACTTTGTAGTCCAGTGGCTGTAGATTGAGGACCCCTTACCTGCTGATGCCAGAAGGCTAGGGTTGGTAGACTTGAGGGCTAAGAGTGCAATAGAAGTATGATGCAGTTTTTTATTCATTTGAGTATATGTGTTGATGCATGTGTAAATGCATATGAAGAGAGGTCATGTGCATTGTATGGTGCTCATATGGAGGTCAGAATATGACTTTGGATGTTTGATTATCTCCTTTCCACCATAGAGTCTGGGAATAAATTTTATCTTACCCAGCTTTCAAAGCAAGGTCTTCTGTCTCACCAGCCGAATATCCCATTAAATTAAGTCAAAAATGAATTTCAATTAGCAAGAAGAATGTTCCTGGATAATATTGAAAATAATTATTTGAAAAATATCCAGTCTCTAGAAGTAGCCCAAATGGCATAAAACAAATTAAGAAAGCCATTCAACGAAATTGAATTAAACTGAATAAAAATAACAAGAATTTGAACTTTACCCTGCTATTTATTTTATGTTCTTAAGTGGTCTAGAGTTATTGAAACTACTCTAAAAATATACATCCAAGAATATGGAGTGTTATCAGCTAAATTATAATATCATTCAAGGTGAATAGGATAAAATTTCTTATCCCACTTCCAAATGTTTGTTTTGTCCATAATGCATGAATTTGACAAGGGTACTCTATTATGTTATGTATCCAATAATCATGAAAACACATGGCCTATTTTTGTTGCAGTACACTAAAAGATTACTGTTTAATGATAAAAGTAACAATTCGTGTGAAAATTAATGATGATAAGCATGCATACATCAAATAGTAAAGTACAAAATATGTGATACAACAGTAATGGATTTCGAGTAATAATCAGACAGTTCTGCAATAATAGTTAAATAATTCAGTCTTCCTCTTGAATACCAAGTAAAACAATCTACCCATAAAAATAATGAAGAACTGATTTCCAAGAAAACACATTATCAAAAATAAATATTTATTCCTTTCAACAGCACATGAAAACTATCAAAAATATGCAATATATTGAAAAATAAAATAAGTCTTAATACATTCTGAAAGACAAAAATCAGAAAAGATAATTTCTACCATCATAATTAAATGAAAATAAAAATAACAAAGGGAATTCAAGAAACACCTTTAGTCATTGAAAGAAAACATTAGGTGATCATAAATAATTTTAGATTAATGAAATGAAATTGTGCTTACTAAACTAATAGCATTCAGAAAAAAATCAATTCTTAGGGGAAAGATATGGCTATAAATGCCTATAAAATCATAAAGCTGTAAGTCACTAAGGCACATTTCTAACATAAGGAGTTAAAAAATATCTGATAGGTCTGCCTTTATATGTTACTTGACCTTTTTCCCTTACTGCTTTTAATATTCTTTCTTTGTTTAGTGCATTTTGGTGTTCTGATTATTATGTGACAGGAGGAATTTCTTTTCTGGTCCAGTCAATTTGGAGTTCTGTAGGCTTCTTGTATGTTCCTGAGCATCTCTTTCTTTAGGTCAGGGCCACTATAATTTTTTGAAGATATTTACTGGCCCTTTAAGTTGGGAATCTTCACTCTCTTCTATACCTATTATTCTTAGGTTTGGTCTTCTCATTGTGTCCTGGATTTCCTGGATGTTTTGGGTTAGGACCTTTTTGCATTTTGCATTTTCTTTGACCATTGTGTCAATGTTACCTGTGGTATGTTCTGCACCTGAGATTCTCTCTTGTATTCTGTTGGTGATGCTTGCATCTATGACTTCTGATCTCTTTTCTAGGATTTCTATCTCAAGAGTTGTCTCCCTTTTGGATTTCTTTATTGTTTCTATTTCCATTTTTTAGAACCTGGATGGTTTTGTTCAATTCCTTCATCTGTTTGTTTTCCTGTAATTAAAGGATTTTTGTGTTTCTTTAAGGGCTTCTAGCTATTTAGCCTGTGTTTTCCTGTATTTCATTAAGGAAGTTATTTATGTCCTTCATAAAGACCTCTATCACCATCATGAGAATAGATTTTAGGTCTGACTCTTGCTTTTCCAGTGTGGTGGTGTATGCAGGACTTGCTATCATGGGAGAATTGAGTTCTGATAATGCCAAATAATCTTGATTTCTGTTGCTTCTGTTCTTATGCTTGCCTCCTGTCATCTGATTATCTCTAGTGCTACCTGCCCTTGCTATATCTGACTGGGGCCTGTCCTTCCTGTGATCCTGGTTGTGTCAGAACTCCTCAGAGTTCAGATGTCTCTGTGATCCTGTGATTCCAGGATCCTGTGATTCTGAAATCCTAGGTGTGTCAGAGCTACCTCTGTAACCCTGAGATCTTGGTGTAGCCAAGCTCCTGGGATCCTATGATCCTGTGATCCTGAGCAGATTAGAAAACCTGGGAGTGGAGCTTCCTCTGAGTGTTGTAGTACTGGCTGCGAAGTTTGTGGCCAAGGTCTGCTCAAGGCACCGGCCCAAACCAGAAGGAACCTGTGCCACTGTTCTAGTAGAGTCCTGGGTACCTGGGTCCCACTGGTCCCAGTTTTTCCCAGTGTTTGAGCAGATGATATGTCCTCATCACCTCTGATCCTATGATTCTGAGAGTGTTAGAGCACCTGGGATTGGAGTTTCCTCTGACTGCGAAGTTTGTGCCCAAGGTCTGTTCAGGGAACTAGCACAGACCAGAATGAGGAGTTAAACATATCAAATCATCTCCAAAGATAATAGAAGAAATAGAAAAATGCATATTAGAGTAGAGTTTCGTGACATGTGGAATAGAAATAGAAGCACTTCTTAAATTAGTCTATAGCTCACATTCATACCAATATCAAAATAATCCAAGAAAAGTCAACTGCAAGCCAATATCTCTAAAAATATAGAGAAAAAATATCCTTCATAAAATAGTAGAGAATTCAACACATATAAGGCTACAAGGAGCTACGACATGGAGCATTAAAATTGTTTGTATGAATATAAGAATGGCTGATCATTATTAATGTAAATAACAATACATGATATTATTGAAAGTGAAGAAAAGACCATGTGATTACCCACAATTGATTCAGATTAATTTTTTATTGATTGGAAACTCTGCTTTGATTAACAGAATTAACTCAACAAATCAGAAACAAAAAGGCATTTTCTGAACATAATGTAATCCATTGATTACATACTATGTTACTAATACAGTCAATGGTAAAAGAAAATTTGAAAACTTTCCTTTCAGGAATTAGTTGATGCCCACTGTCATCATTACTAATAAATTTTTACTGGAATTTCTAACTAGGACAATTAGTCAGAAATAAATAACAAATAAGCAAAAACTCATGGAATTTAGAAAAATACTTTATATGTTTACAGTTAAAATGATCTTATATGCAAAATCTAAGAAGTTCATTAAAAATACAACAGATTATTTAATAGGATTTAACATTTTTTAAAGTTTATTTATTTATTTATTTATTTACTTATTTACTTTACATCCAGATGGCAGCCTCCAGTTCCCTCCACTTTGCACAGTTCCCCAGCCTCACTTCTTTATCTCTCAGCAGAGGGTGGTCTCTTCTGGGGAACCATCTACCCTGGAACCTCAAGTCACTGAAGGACTATGTACTTCCTTTCTCATTGTGGCCAGATGAGACAACCCAGTTATGGGAGCAGGATCCATAGGATTTAACTTTTTAACAGTAAAAGATAAACATGGAGAAATTGTGTTTCTATACATAAACAATGAACTGAGTCAAAACGCACATCAAGGAAGTACATAAATGTATGATATCATAGAAGAAGAATCCCAAGCTTGGGATGCGGCTGGCCCCATTGAACTATATGAGCAGCAGTGTTAGTTTGTGTTTGCTTTATAGGCACAGAAAATCCCCTAGGTTTCTTTTTTCTTTTACAAGTTGAAAGTTTAACTGGCTGGGGTCTTGCAAGACAAGTCATTCTTTAATAGTGCTAAATTCCTTAACAATGATAGTCTCTCCTCCAGCATATAACTTTGCTGTAACATTAAGCTTCCTAGTGCTCTTCTTCTCCCCAAACTGTATATTTTGTATTTCTTTATGTTCCCTTTACTCTTTTTCATTATATATCTGCATTCGTTTTATCAATGATTACCGTGAGACAGATTTAACATTATATTGTCTTGAAATTTTCTCTAATAACAAAAGAAAAATATTAGTCCACTGTTTTTATATTTAAGATCAGGAAAGGTCTTAGGAATGGAAAAGAAGGTAGACAGTTTCTTTTCCAAAATATCACAGGAATAGCATCTACCCTAGTTGCTGTTACTTACAACCCTCTGAAACCAGTTGAGACAAATTTCTCCTGTTCTTTAGGCACTACTCTCATCTAGGATCCCCTTAGTTACGCCCATTTAGCTTTGCCTACAGTGTCAGCCCAAAGTTCCAGTCTGGAAATTTCTCAAAAAAAGAAAACAAAAACAAAAAACAAAAAACAAACAAAAAACAAAACAAACAAACAAACAAAAACAGAGGTTCTTCACAACACTACAATTTTAGTACCAATTATTACATTAGTTAATTTTCTATTTGTGTGATAAAACACCATGACCAAAGACAATTTAAAGAAGGTAGAATTAATTTGTATTTGTGATTCCAAATGGAGGAAAGTCCAATATGATATAAAAGAGACATAGCAGTGAGCAGCAGCTCTTGGAGCAGAAGCAAGAAGCTGAGCAGTTACATCTTCAACTACAAGCAGAAAGCAGGCAGTGAACAGGAAGTTGGGTGAGGCTTTCCAGTCCCCTATGATGTAATTTTTCCAGAAAGGCTGCACCTTCTCACGACTTCTCAAAATAATATATATCAAACCTAGTCAACCTCTAGACTGTCATCTTATATCATATATATTCCATACCTGTTCTGGGATAATATTAAGTTGGAAGATTTAACATTGTTAATCTATTTCAAAATCTCAGTCACCTTTTTTTTTCTGAAGTGTAAACACCACTCCATTAGTTTATGTGTGCTTTCAAACACCTTAATAGTCATAACAAGTAATGAAATGTATGGGAATATAACCTGTTCCAATTTTAAAACTTGGTACAAATGCTAAATGAATGTCAATGATGAAGTCAAAAGAAAGCAGTAGGGCAAACAACGTTCAGGTCAACAAATGATGCTAGAATGACTCAGTCCATAGGCAAAAATAACATGTGACTTTTACTTCATATTGTAAATAACAGTGCTCTCAAACTGGATCAAAAACTAGAATGTGATAAATAAGAAATAAATAAAGGAGTCAGGCATGGTGGCTCACGCCTTTAATCCCAGCACTCGGGAGGCAGGGGGATTTCTGAGTTCGAGGCCAGCCTGGTCTACAAAGTGAGTTCCAGGACAGCCAGAGCTATAACAGAGAAACCCTGTCTCAAAAAACCAAAAAAAAAAAAAAGAAAGAAAGGAAGGAAGAAAGGAAGGAAGGAAGGAAGGAAGGAAGGAAGGAAGGAAGGAAGGAAGGAAGGAAGGAAGACAGGAAGGAAGGGAAGGATTCACTAAGCACAGGCCTTTGGTTCCCACACTCCACACTTGGGATGCAGAGCAGGCATCTATCTCTATAAGTCTGAAGCCAGCCTGGCCTACCAAGTATGCTTCAGGACAGCCAAGGCTACACAGAGAAACAAATGTAAATTAAGAAAATATCTAATAGACACTATAGCATATGCTAGCAAGATAGTGCTGAAAGGGCCCGGATATAGCTGTCTCGGGGGAGACTATACCAATGCCTGGCAAACATGGAGGTGGAAGCTCACAGTCAGCTATTAGATGGAACACAGGGTTCCCAAGGAAGGAGCTAGAGAAAGTACCCAAGGAGCTGAAGGGGTCTTCAACCCTATAGGTGGAAGAATAACCATGAACTAACTAATACCCCCAGAGCTCATGTCTCTAGCTGCATATATAGAAGAGGATGGCCTAGTTGGCCATCATTGGGAAGAGAGGCCCCTTGGTCATGCAGACTTTATATGCCCTAGTACAGGGGAATGCCAGGGCCAAGATGTGGGAGTGGGTGGGTAGGGGAGCAGGGCCAGGAGGGGGGAGGGTATAGGGAACTTTCTGGATAACACTTGAAATGTAAATGAAGAAAATATCTAATAAAAGTTGGGAAAAAAGAAAATATCTAATAAAAAATTGGAAAAAAAGTTATAAAAATGTAATGAATTCTCATTCCCTATTTGTAAGTCATAACTGATAGCTAATTGAAAATTATTTGGCCTCATCAGCATTGTTTACAGTAGAGCTCATCAACTGAAACTAATCACCATGTCTTTGATAAAAATGATATTCTAAAATCAGCAAACCTAGTCAACCTCTAGACTGTCATTTTACCTGGATAATATTGTCCAGGTTCCCTAGACAACAAAATGGTCACATACATACATCATTATAAATTCTTGGGACATTACTTAACATTTTCTTGCCCTTGGGTAAAGAGCTCTAAGACTCTATACCTAACAGATTTCCAATACAAACTAATGTAACAGAGATATCTAGACACACTAGGATTATAATATGTTTTATTCAGATATACATGTATATTCACTTAAAAGTTGCAAGTTTTATTCAAGGTTAACAGAACATTTGTTTTACTTCTCATAATATACAATTCTGGACCCTAAAGAAGTATTAATGGAACTTTTACCTTTCCTTTAGGACCAATAATTTACTATTTAAGTTGTAGAGTGCTCGGTGGACCTTTCTGAACATATCTAAAACATGTACCCTGGGAACATTGTATTTCTACAACTCCATTCAGATCTCTTAAATTGCCTTCATAGGTCATGGAAAGGAGTTGTGCAAAGTTCATAATTTTGCTAAATATTGTATCATAAGAGCCTCTCTCCCTCCTGGCTAACTATTTCATACTTCTTAAAGTTTTGATTATTATCAAAGTCAAACCAAGTTATCAAGCATAGGGAAATGTTGCCGTAAATCTCCAACCCAAATATGCCCCAGCAATGAAAACACAACTCAATTAATATGAACACAACTGTGCATCTAGATTGGGCATATCTACCGCATCACTACCATCTTCCCCATCTATGAAACCCCTTATAACTTGCAGTTTCTCCAGGGCCTGTGCGTCTGCTCCTCTTTCCTTCCACCTACTCCTCCCTAGTTTTTCTCTCCCCTCCTCCTCCTTTTCTCTTTCCACTTTTAGCTCCACCATACCTTTATCTGCCCAATCACCGGTTCTAGCCTTTATTGTACAAATTAAGGTGGGAAAGACATAAAATTAAGGCTTGGTTTTGTCTTGCTTTGACAAGTATTTCCTAACTATTCCCTCATTCCTTCTTTTTGGAATTCTGTTAAGAGGCTGTACCAGTGCCTGGCAAACAAAGAAGTGGATGCTCTCAGTCAGGTAATAGATGGAACACAGGATTCCCAAGGAAAGAGCTAGAGAAAGTACCCAAGGAGCTGAAGGGGTCTTCAACCCTATAGGTGAAAGAACAACATGAACTAAACCCCAGAGCTCATGTCTCTAGTTGCACATATAGAAGAAGATGGCCTAGTTGGCCATCACTGGGAAGAGAGGCCCCTTGGTCATGCAAACTTTATATGCCCCAATACAGGGGAATGCCAGGGCCAATAGGGGGAAGTGGGTGGGGTGGGTAGGGGAGCAGGGTGGGGGATAGGGGAGGGTTTAGGGGATTTTTGGGAGAACATGTGAAATGTAAATGAAGAAAATATCTAATAAAAATGGAAAAAAATAAAATAAAAAAATTGTGGGATCTCTAAATACATTTTTATATGTACAAGAAAAAAAAAGCCATTCAGGAGGAGCAGCTTTAGAACTCAAGGAATGCTGCACACTTGTTAGCACAAACACAATGGGTGTGCCTCAGAGAGACAGAGGACTTTTGTGATGTCCTGAGGACTTCATGCTGTTGTGAGGTTTCCTCTGCTACTTGCCTTCACATACCTCTTAATCTATGAATTGTATGAAAACTCAAGGGGCCTTCCATTACCTCACATTGGCACTCACAATATTAGTGCTTGAATTTTTTTCAAGAATTGCCCTGGAGCAGATTAATGAGTCAATACCCATCCTTGGAAAGAGCTTAGAGATGTAGACTGTTAGCAGTGACCATCACCCTTAGAAAGAATTTGGAAAAATAAATTCTTAGGGAAGTTAGGTTAAGATGTTTTTGCTAGTGGCTCTGACATAGAAAACCTTAGTGAATAATTTGAAGTTAAGAAAGGCTGGTGAGATGGCTCAGCGGGTTAGAACACCCGACTGCTCTTCCGAAGGTGATGAGTTCAAATCCCAACAACCACATGGTGGCTTACAACCACCCATAACAAGATCTGACGCCCTCCTCTGATGTGTCTGAAGTCAGCTACAGCATACTTATGAAGAAAAATAAGAAATGAACCTTGGACCGGAGAGACCAACCGGAGCAAGCAAGGCTGTCCGGAGCAAGCGGAACCTGGCTGGAGCAAGCCAGGACGGCCGAAGCTAGCGGGGCCGGAGCGAGTGGGGCTGAACGGGGACGGCCGGAACGAGCGGAGCAAGTGGAGCCCAACGGAGCGAGCGGGGCTGGCTGGAACAAGCGGGGGCTGTACGGGTGCTGTACGGGGGCAGCCAGGAGCGAGTCGGGCTGGCCGGAGCAGGCGGGGTCGAGCAGAGTGAGCGGGGTTGACCAGAACAAGGGTGAAAAAAAAAAAAAAAAAAAGAAAGGCATGCTTGTAATATCTATTCCAGGATTTGGGTTTTTTTTTTTTAATTTTTATTAGATATTTTCTTTCTTTATATTTCAAATGTCATCCCCTTTTTTAGTGTCCCCTCCAAAAATCCCCTATCCTCCTTCCCTGTCCCCATGCCCCCCAACTCATGCACACCCATTCCTAGGCATGGCATTCCACTATACTGGGGTCTAGAGTCTTCACAGGAACAAGGGCCTTTCCTCCCATTGATGACAGACTAGGTCATCCTCTGCTACATATATAACTAAAGCCACAGTTCCACCATGTGTTTTCTTTCATTGGTGGTAAAGTTTCAAGGAACTATGGGAGAAATGGTTAGTTCATATTGTTGTTCCTCCTATGGGGCTTCCATCCTCTTCAGCTCGCTGGGTATTCTCTGGCTCCTTCATTTGGGAGCTTCTTTCCTGTCCAATGGATGACTGTGAGTATCCACTTCAGTATTTGCCAGGCACTGACAGAGCCTCGCAGGAGACAGCTATATCAGGCTCCTGTCAGCAGGCTCTTGTTGTCATCTGCCTAGTGACTAGAATTGGTAATTGTTTATGAGGTGGATACCCAAGTGGTACAGTCTCTGGATGGTCATTAATTCAGTCTCTACTCCTAACTTTGTCTTTGTAACTCCTTACATGGGTATTTTGTTCCCCATTCTAAGAAGGAATGAAGTAAACACACTTTAGTCTTCCTTTTCTTGAGTTTCATGTGTTTTGAAAATTGTATCTTGGGTATTCTAGGTTTCTGGGCTAATATCCACTTATCAGTATATATCATGTGTGTTCTTTTGTGATTGGGTTACCTCACTAAGAAGGATATCCTCCAGATGCATCCATTCGCCTAAGAATTTTATAAATTCATTGTTTTTAATAGTTGAGTAGTACTCCATTGTGTAAATGTACCACATTTTTTTGTATCCATTCCTCTGTTGAGGTACATCTGGATTCTTTCCAGCTTCTGTCTATAATAAATAAGGCTGCTATGAACATAGTGGAGCATGTGTCCTTATTACCAGTTGGAACATCTTCTGGATATATGCCCAGGAGAGAAATTGCTAGATCTTCCAGCAGTGCTATGTCCAGTTTTCTGAGGAACTGCCAACTGATTTCCAGAGTGCTTTTACCAGCTTGCAATCCCACCAGCAGTGGAAGGATGTTTTTCTTTCTCCACATCCTCACCAGCATCTGCTGTCACCTGAAATTTTTATTTTAGCCATTGTGACTAAGTGAGGTAGAAACTCAGGGTTGTTTTTATTTGCATTTCCCTGATGATTAAGGATGTTGAAAATTTTTTCAGGTGCTTCTCAGCCATTCGGTATTCCTCACTTGAGAATTCATTTTTTAGCTCTGTACACCATTTTTAATGGGGTTATTTGATATTCTGGAGTCCAGCTTCTTGAGTTCTTTCTATATATTGGATATTAGTCCCCTATCAGATTTAGGATTGGTAAAGATTCTTTCCCAATCTGTTGGCTGCCTTTTGGTCTTATTAACAGTGTCTTTTGCCTTACAGAAGCTTTGCAATTTTATGGGGTCCCATTTATTAATTCTCAATCTTAAAGCACAAGCCATTGATGTTCTGTTAAGGAATTTTTCCCATGTGCCCCTATCTTCTAGGTTTTTCCCCACTTCTTCCTCTATAAGTTTCAGTGTCTCTGGTTTTATGTGGAGTTCCTTGATTTACTTAGACTAGAGATTTATACAAGGAGATAATAATTGATCAATTCGCATTCTGCTACATGATAACGGCAAGTTTTGCCAGCACCATTTGTTGAAAATGCTGTCTTTTTTCCACTGGATGGTGTTAGCTCCCTTGTCAAAGATCAAGTGACCATAGGTGTGTGGGTTCATTTCTGGTTCTTCAATTCTCTTCCATAGATCTATCTATCTGTCTGTCCCTGTACCAGTACCATCACAATTGCTCTGTAGTACAGCTTGAGGTCAGCATGGTGATTCCACCAGAGGTTCTTTTATTGTTGAGAATAGGTTTTGCTATCCTAGGTTTTTTGTTATTCCACGTGAATTTGCATATAGCCCTTTCTATCTCAGTGAAGAATTGAGTTGGAATTTTGATGGGGTTTGCATTGAATCTGTAGATTGCTTTCCACAAGATAGCGATTTTTACTATATTGATCCTGCCAATTCATGAGCATGGGAGACCTTTCCATCTTCTGAGATCTTCTTTGATTTCTTTCTTCATAGACTTGAAGTTCTTATCATACAGATCTTTCACTTCTTTAGTTAGAGTCACATCAAGTTATTTTATATTATTTGTGACTATTGTGAAGGGTGTTGTTTGCCTAATTTCTTTCTCTGCCTGTTCATCCTTTGTGTAGAGAAAGGTCATTGATTTGTTTCAGTTAATTTTGTATCCAGCTACTGTACTGATGCTATTTTTCATTTTAGGAGTTCTCTGGTGGAATTTTTAGGGTCACTTATATATGCTACCATATCATCTGCAAATAGTGATATTTTGACTTCTTCCTTTCCAACTTGTATCCCCTTGATCTCCTTTTGTTGTCTAATTGTTCTGGCTAGGACTTTAAGTACTATGTTGAATAGATAGGGAGAAAGTGGACAGCCTTGTCTAGCCCCTGATTTTAGTGGGACTGCTTTAAGTTTCTTTCCATTTAGTTTTATGTTGGCTACTGGTTTGCTGTATATTGCTTTTATCATGTTTAGGTATAGGCCATAAATTCCTGATCTTTCCAAGACTTTTATCATGAATGGGTGTTGGATTTTGTCAAATGCTTTCTCAGCATCTGAAGAGATGGTGATGTGGTTTTTGTCTTTGACTTTGTTTATATAGTGGATTACATTGTTGGATTTCCATATATTGAACCAACCCTGTATCCTTGGAATTAAGCTTAATTGATCATGATGGGTGACAATTTCGATGTGTTCTTGGATTCAGTTTGGGAGAATTACATTGAGCAGTTTTGCATTGATATTCATAAAGGAATTTGGTCTGAAGTTCTCTTTCTTTGTTGGGTCTTTATTTGGTTTAGGTATCAGAGTAATTGTGGTTTCATAGAGTGAGTTATCGAGTCCATTCTGTTCCTATGTTGTGAAATACTTTGAGAAGAATTGTAATTAGGTCTTCTTTGAAGGTCTGATAGACCTCTGCACTAAACCCATTTGGTCTTGGGCTTTTGTTTTCTGTTGTTGTTTTTGTTTATTTGTTTGTTTGTTTGTTTTTGGTTGGGAGACTAGTAATGACTACTTCTATTTCTTTAGGGGATATGGGGCTGTTTAAATCATTAATCTGATCCTGATTTAACTATGGTACCAGATAGCTGTCTGAAAAATTGTCCCTTTCATTTACATTTTCGAGTTTTGTTGAGTATAGCCTTTTGTAGTAAGATCTGATGATGCTTTGGATTTCCTCAGGTTTTGTTGTT
Source organism: Mus minutoides (assembly GCA_902729485.2). Taxonomy (NCBI): domain Eukaryota; kingdom Metazoa; phylum Chordata; class Mammalia; order Rodentia; family Muridae; genus Mus; species Mus minutoides. Next base: position 1,377,665 of record LR753322.1, read on the forward strand.
ATGTCTCACTTTTCATTTCTGATTTTGCTAATTAGGATACTGTACCTCTGCCCTCTACTTAGTCTAGCTAAGGGTTTATCTATCTTGTTGATTTTCTCAAAAAAACAGCTCCTGGTTTGGTTAATTCTTTTTATAGCTCTTTTTGTTTCTACTTGGATGATTTCAGCCCTGAGATTGATTATTTCCTGATGTCTACTCATCTTGGGTAAATTTGTTTCCTTTTGTTCAAGAGCTTTTAGGTGTGCTGTCAAGCTGCTAGTGTATGCTCTCTCTAGTTTCCTTTTGGCTGCACTCAGAGCTCTGAGTATTCCTCGAAGGACTGCTTTGATGGTGTTCCATAAGTTTCGGTATGTTGTGGCTTCATTTTCATTAAACTCTAGAAAGTCTTTAATTTCTTTCTTTATTTCTTCCTTGGCCAAGTTATCATTGAGTAGGGTGTTGTTCAGCTTCCATGTCAATGTTGGCATTCTATTATTTATGTTGTTATTGAAGATCAGCATTAATCTATGGTGATCTGATATGATGCATAGTATTATTTCAATATTTTTGTATCTGTTGATGCCTGTTTTGTGACTGATTATATGGTCAGTTTTGGAGAAGGTAACATGAGGTACTGAGAAAAAGGTATATCTTTTGTTTTAGGATAAAATATCTGTTAAATCCATTTGTTTCGTAATTTCTGTTAGTTTCACTGTGTCTTTGTTTAGTTTCTGTTTCCAGGACCTGTCCATTGGTGAGAGTGGGTTGTTGAAGTCTCCCACTATTATTGTGTGAGGTGCAATATGTGCTTTGAGCTTTACTAAAGTTTCTTTAATGAATGTGGCTGCCCTTGCATTTGGAGCATAGATATTCAGAATTGAGAGTTCATCTTGGAAGATTTTATCTTTGATGAGTATGAAGTTTCCCTCCCTCTCTGTTTTGATAACTTTGGGTTGGAAGTCTATTTTATTTGATATTAGAATGGCTATTCCAGCTTGTTTCTTCGGACCATTTGCTTGTAAAATTGTTTTCCAGCCTTTTACTCTGGGGTAGTGTCTGTCTTTGTCCCTGAGATGGGTTTCCTGTATGCAGCAAAATTTTGGTTCCTGTTCCTATAGTCAGTCTGTTAGTTTATGTCTTTTTATTGAAGAATTGAATCCATTGATATTAAGAGTTATTAAAGAAAAGGAATTTTTACTTCCTGTTATTTTTGTTGTTAGAGTTGAGATTCTGTTCTTGTGGCTATCTTCTTTTAGGTTTTTTGAAGGATTACTTTCTTGCTTTTCTAGGGCATAGTTTCCCTCTTTCTATTGGAGTTTTCCCCTTATTATCCTTTTAAGGGCTGGATTCATTGAAAGATATTGGGTGAATTTGGTTTTGACATGGAATACTTTGTTTTCTCCATCTATGGTAATTGAGAGTTTTGCTGGATATAGTAGCCTGGGCTGGCATTTGTGTTCTCTTAGGGTCTGTATAACATCTGTCCAGGATCTTCTGGTTTTCAAAGTCTCTGGTGAGAAGTCTGGTGTAATTCTAATAGGCCTGCCTTTATATGTTACTTGACCTTTCTCCAGTACTACTTTTAACATTCTATCTTTATTTAGTGCATTTATTGTTCTGATTATTATGTGTCAGGAGGAATTTCTTTTCTCGTCCACTCTATTTGGAGTTCTGTAGGCTTCTTGTATGTTCATGGGCATCTCTTTCTTTTGGTTAGGAAAGTTTTCTTCTATAACTTCATTGAAGATATTTACTGGCCCTTTAAGTTGAAAATCTTCATTCTCATCTATATCTATTATCTTTAGGTTTGATCTTCTCATTGTGGCCTGGATTTCCTGGGTATTTTGAATTAGGATCTTTTTTGCATTTTGCATTTTCTTTGAGTGTTGTATCCATGTTTTCTATGGTATCTTCCTCACCTGAGACTCTCTTCCATCTCTTGTATTTTGTTGCTGATGCTCGCATCTATGTTTTCTGATTTCTTTCCTAGTATTTTTATTTCCAGAGTTGTCTTCCTTTGTGATTTCTTCATTGTTTCTACTTCTATTTTTAGATCCTGGATGTTTTTGTTCAATTCTTTGACTTTTTTGGTAGTGTTTTCCTGTAACTCTTTAAGGGATTTTTGTGTTTCCTCTTTAAGGGCTTCTAGCTGTTTACCTGTGTTTTCCTGAATTTCTTTAAAGAAGTTATTTATTTCCTTCTTAAAGTCCTCCATCATCATCCTGAGAAGTTACTTTAGATATGTATCTTGTATCTTGGTTTTCTGCTGTAATGTTGTATCCAGGACTTGCTATGGTGGAAGAGTTTGGTTCTGATGATGCCAAGTAACCTTGGTTTCTGTTGCTTCTTTTCTTTTTCTTGCCTCCTACCATCTGATTATCTCAAGTGCTTGCTGCCCTCAATATATCTGATTGGAGCTTGTCCCTCCTATAATCCCTGTTGATTCCGGACTCCTCAGAGTCCTGCTTTCTCTGTGATCCTGTGATTCTCAGCTCCTGTGAACCTGAGATTCTGGGTGTGTCAGATAGGGTTCTTGGCAGTCAAGCTTCCTCTGAGACTCTGAGATCCTGGTGTGACCAAGCTCCTCTTATCCTGGTATCCTGGAATCCTAAGATCCTGAGTGCGTTACAGTACCTGGAAGTGGTGTCTCCTCTGGGGACCATTGGGCTGTCTAGTGTGTTTAAAACCAAGGTATACCAGCACTAATCCGAAGTAACCTGAGCTGCTGATCAGGCAGGGTTCCTGTGTCCTTGCTCCTGCCTTCACAAGCCAGTCACAATTGTTTTTTTGTTTTGTTTTGTTTTTTGTTTTGGGGGGTTTTGGGGGGGAGTTTTTGTTTTTAATGTTTTTGTTATATTTTATTCACACTCATGTGCACATATACACATGTATTATAGAAAGGATCACAAATACATGAATAAATTTTTGTTTTAAACCGATGTTGTGTTCCACTCACCCGTGATCCTAAGATTGCTTGGAGAGTCCTCTGGAGACCAGGGGACTGTCCACTGATTTTGCACCGAAGGTGACACAGAGCTGGTGCCAAATGGAAAGAATTTGAGCCCCCTGGTCAGGCAGGTTTTCTGCTTCCCTGCTGCTGGCAGGGGCCTGACACAATTGGTTTGAAACCTATGTTGTGTTCCACTCACCAGTGACCCTAAGATTGTGTGGAGAGTCCTCCAGGGACCATGGGACCATCTGCTCAAGATGACCTCTAAGGATTTTTTTTAGGTCAGGGAAAAGAACAATGGCAGCTGAACCAGCACTAGCTGATTTTTTTTTTTTTTTTTGCAAAGTGGGGGTGTTGGTCAACGTGATGATTGATTGACATCTTGTGTCCATTTCTGTCCTCAGCTTCCTGATATGATATAATAAAAATTAATGATGAGTAAATGTGCATTCTGGAATTTAAAGTAGAAATGACTGTTTATTTTAATATGAGCTTAGATTTGTGACTCCTTTAAGAGTTTAATAAGATTACATTTAAAGATAAATAATAAAAAAATATTAATTGATGCTTTCTTTATAACCACAAATTGCTGCTGACTGCCAGGAAGAGAAACTGGCTGAGAAAATTACCTTGCTTGCTCACACTTTGTTAATCTATAACAAACTGCTTAGTTACAAATGTATGTGGGTTCTTTGGAATTTTTTTCTACTATACTATGCAGTGTTTTTTATTTAAAGGTATTAGGGAAACATACTGCTTTTCTTAATGATCATTCACTTAAAGAAAAATAGAATGTAGTCACAATGTAATTTCTATACTGCTTGAAAGATTTTGATGGGATATATAAGCTGTGGGGGGAAAAGGTAAATTTGTAGGATCTTGCTCATAAGAGCTTGTTGAAGTTTGCTTCATCAATCCAGGGTGTGTGTGTGTGTGTGTGTGTGTGTGTGTGTGTGTGTGTGTGATTCATTCCTCCCTTTTGTCTTTCTTTTGTTTTTAGCCAGCCTTTTGCAGCCCCTAAAGAGATTTTTCACTGGCCTCTTGCAGCCCCCAAAGAAAAAAATTTCATCAGCCCTGCCAGGGAGCCTTCTTGCCCAGCCCCAGGTAATAGTTGATCCTATATCCTGCCTCATTTTACCCTGGATGTCAAAGTTGGTCTTTGACAGAATGGAAATATATATTCTGGGCCAATCTATGTTGGAAATATGTAATTTTTTAAATAGTAGGTTACAGCTAAATGACTACCATGAGTCTAAAATGATACTTTACGCTTTGGACTTTTGACCTTTGTTCCGACAATATTGTACTCTATGACTTTTAAAGCTGTCCTAAATGAATATTACCATAAGGTTATGGATTTATTTGAAACATGTGAGACCCAGTTGCTAATATTCTTTTTCTAAAGGTTATAGAAACTTTAGGAAGTGGTGCCTTGCTGGAGGAGGAGTTGTGTCACTGGGGGCAGTCCTAAAAAGTTAATAGAACTTCCAGTTGTCTATTTGCTCTCTGCAGTTTAAAATGTGATCTTTCAGCTTCTGTCTTTGGACATTTACTGCTACACTTCTCTTACCATTTCAGATTTCCCATCTGCAACTGTCAACTAAAGTAAACACTTCCTTCTAAAAGTTATTTGTTTTGTTTTGCTTGTTTTACCATGACGGTTTATGAAACATTTTATCTAATTACAAACTTTCTGCTCTTTTTTTAAAAGAACAATTTATTCTTTGCAGTTTTTGTACATTTTCATAATGTATGTTAATCATATCCTCCCTCCACCTCTCCCTAGTGCTCCCCACTCTTTATTTTACTGTTATTAATAACTGCTGGATTCTAGTTAGTGATGCACATATGGAGATCTTCCTAGAACATGAGCCACCTACCAACATCCACCCCCACAAAGAACAGTGACTCTCCTTCCTTCAACAGCCATCAACTGTCTGTAGCTCCTACAATAGAAGTGGAGCTTAGATACCCCTCCACTGTCCATTTTGGAATGTTTACTAGCTTGATATTGTGCAGTTCTCATGCAGATCACTATAGCTGCTGTAAGATAATGGATGAAGCAGTCATGTATAGAAGTCATCATTGCACAGTTCTCTTGCCTATTCATTCTTAAATCTTTCTGTACCTTGTCTTGAAAGTTTTCTTAGTCTCTAATGAAGAGAGGTTGATATAGTTGACCCATCCACAACTGAGTACTTAGTTTAAAACTTTTTATTCTTATGTTTCAGGCTGCTTTTTTTTTTCCTAAAACATCACTGATACTAGTTCCCCTTGACCAATATTATAAACATTCATTGCCTTTATTTATTCAGTTTGCTGATGACTCAGATCTTGATTTCATGCTAGCAGCTTTCCTATACATCTGTAGAAATTGATATTAACTGTTGTTACATCTATAAAAAAAATTCTAGTCACCATTATTTCCATGTGCTTGGAAAGATGCAAAATAATATCAGCCAAATTTGACTACAAGGACTATTGAGAAGAAAAATGAGACTCCCCTGGTCATTTTACATTCAATAAAATACCATATTTGGACCCTTTGCTACATCTGGGATTTTCACGTTTATTTAGGGGTACAAAAGTCACACACTATTAGAGATGATGAAGGTAGAACAAAGCTATCTTTGTTTTGTGTGATACTTTTAAACTTAAAAGAATGAGAATAATTTACAGTGTTTATGTTAGAATTCATAATTCAGTAGAGTAACTATAAATGTCTAATGGCATCGTTATCAGTGGTGGGATGACATATGCTTAGTTTTTCAATAATAAATGGTTGTATCATAAATAGATTACACTCATGCCTGTTTTCTTGGCAATCTTTTCTGATTTCTGGACATTTTTGATGTTTATCGATCTTCTTTTGCTTTTTTATTAATTAATTAATTTATTTTCTGTCCTGATCACAGCCCACCTCTCCTGCCTTCTCAATTCCACCCTTAAAAATCTTTCCCCCTCTTTCAATGTGTGCTTTGTTCATAATTCTAGGAAGGGGTGACGTGTCCACATTTTGATCATCCTTCTTCTTGAGTATCATGTGTTTAGTAACTTGTATCTTGGGTAGTCTAGGTTTCTGGGCTAATATCCACATATCATTGAGTACATGTTATGTGAGTTCTTTTGTGAATGGGTTACTTCACTCAGGATGATGGCCTCCAGATCCATCCATTTGCCTAGGAATTTCATATATTTATTGTTTTTAATAACTGAGTAGTACTCCATTGTGTAAATATACCAAATTTTTTGTATCCATTCCTCTGTTGAGGGACATCGGGGTCCTTTCCAGTTTCAGGCTATTATGAATAAGGCTGCTATGAACATAGTGGAACATGTGTCCTTGTTACCAGATGGAATATCTTCTGGATATATGCCCAGTAGAGGTATTGCAGGATCTTCTGGTAGTACTATGTCCAATTTTCTGAGGAACCGCCAGACTGATTTCCAGAGTGGTTGAACCAGCTTGCATTCCCACCAACANAGTTGGCCATCAGTGGGAAGAGAGGCCCCTTGGTTATGCAGACTTTATATGCCCCAATACAGGGGAACGCCGGGGCCAAGGGGTGGGAGCGGGTGGGTAGGGGAGCAGGGCCGGGAGGGGGGAGGATACAGGGAACTTTCTGGATAACACTTGAAATGTAAATGAAGAAAATATCTAATAAAAGTTGAAAAAAAAATAAAAAAGAAAATATCTAATAAAAAAAGAGTGAAAAAAGAAAAAAAAAAGTTGAAAAAAAAGTCTTTCCCCCTCATTACCTCATCCTCTTTTCCTCAGAGATGGGCAATAATCCCCGTGGGTATTACTACCTCACCCTCTAACATCTAGACCCAGCAGGACTAAGCAATTCTCTCCCACTGAGGCCCAACAAGTCAGTCCAGGTAGGAGGAAGTAGATCCAATGGCAGGAAACAGAGTCATTGACAGCCCCCACTCCAATTGCTATTTTCTAATTTTCTATTTTCTAATTTTACTTCTCTTGTCTTGTTGCTGCTTTTAATAATGATCAGATATTTTCAATAAGTTAATAAAATCAGTTTATTATTTTTAAATTGAGAGTCCTAAATGAGTTTAGAATCTAATCAAATATTAATCATATTTTGAAATATATATAATTGTTTGTATTTCTTTCTGTTTCTTTCTTTTCTACTTTTTTTTGACAGGACCTAACTATGTAGCCCTAGATGGCCTTAAAGTCACTATGTAGACCATAGTGGCCTTTAAATAACATATGTCCAACTCCCTCTGCCTTTTGAATGTTGGGATTAAAGAAGTATACTCCCATGCCTGGCTTGATGCTTAGATTTCTAACTAATGCAAATAATTGAGTCTATCTAAAGGTTCTTACCTTCTAAATATGGGAATGAACATTTATCTGACTGTACAATGAAGGAGAATGGATTCTCATACATGTAAAAATAAAGCCATTGTAAATGTGTTCTTATATTTTTCATACTTTGTTTCAGAAACAATATCACACACACATACATACACACACACACACACACACACACACAGAGAGAGAGAGAGAGAGAGAGAGAGGGAGAGAGAGAGAGAGAGAGAGATTACTATTATAGGGCTTCTTCAGTATAGTAACTTCATGTGAATTGAGACTCTGCTTTTGGAAAACCAGCAACTATAAAGTTTACAAAATTATAAAAGGAAATCTTTCTAAAAACTGAAAACAGTTCCAAAAAATGGACTTTGATTTAGCTGTTCATTTTGCAGAACTCATATTTACCAAGTAAACAGTGACATCTGTTGTTAAACAAATGTTCACTAGAAGTCCCAAAGGATAAAACATACCCAGTATGTTTCTTTACTGGCTTGTAGACCAGGGTCTGCAAGACTTCATTAAGGAAAAGCTACTTACATTTTGTCCAACTCTTACAATTGCTTCAAGAGGGGAATGGTTCCAGAGTATATATTGCCAACTGAAGATGATTTCTGGTTATAATCCAGTTTCTGCTATAAATTCCTGAGGAAGTGCACAAAGAAAAAGGGCTCAAGGAAGTGGCTTGGAAATATTCCAAGTAAGGGTGCTAAAATGTACAAATCTTATCAAAGTCTCCTGCAGTAATTCTTGTAGTGCTATGCTTTATGTATCTTTATCATAATTTATATTCTCTATAGTTTGTGGAGGAACTTGCAATTCTTATGAAATTCACAAAAAATTTTAACTTGCATTATTCGTTTTTGGAGTATGAGGTTGAATATGAGATATAAAAATTAAAAAGAGAGAGAAACTTCTGACAGGCATCTAACTCTGTCATCTCCATATAAAATCTGGGTACAAATGGTAAATACACAATAAACAATCAATGCTGGGTGAAACAAATAAAGTACTAAAATCCTTTACATCGTAATAAATATCTAAGAGTGCCCCAGAGGTCGTCCCTGATTTTGAATATCTTCTACCAAATATGTTTCTATCGGATGTGACCATAAGTGGACTGAGTCAAAAATGAATAAAATACTACTTAAATATAGCATCTAGAGACAATATAAATTCTCTCCTTTTTTATACAAAATAGAAGATTTCATTATAACATTTTAGTACATATAAATCATGGCACTTTGTTCATATTTAGCTTATTTACGTCTCTATTACCCCCTTTTCTCCCCCTAATATTCTTTGTCTCATCAAATAATCCTGATTCTGATTTCGTATGACAGATAGATAGATAGATAGATAGATAGATAGATGATAGATAGATAGATAGATAGATAGATAGATAGATAGATAGATAGATAGTAGATTTATAATATGAGAGAAAACATGCAATATTTGTATTATTTTTTCCACACATGAACTTCTTTTAGTATCCTCTTTTTGACCCCCAACTACCTAGCCCATAGTCTATCTTCTATTTTCATTAATATATAAAATAAATGCTCATATTCTAAATTTACATTTTATATATGAAAGGAAACAATGAAATATATTTCTGAATCTGACTTACCTTAACAATTATCTCCAGTATGGGGCATTGGGCTATACACAGACAGCCTGGATTCCAGTTGAGGCTAGATGTTGAACCCTGGGGCCTAGTGGTGATAATTCACCTACATGGAATGGAAGGAGTTCTCTCATGTCTCCTGGACCCTGGCTCCTGTTGAAGTTACCGCTCCCCTCAGCCCCCACAAGAGAAGCATGGCTAGTAGTCACTTAGGTAATGTCCCAAGCTTCTGACCTTCAGGCTAGACTCCTCCCCACTTACCTAGCAACAGTAAAGACCATAAGAGGGGCTGTTTGGCCCCTCCTCACTCTCTTGCCCTTACTCTTCTTACTGTCCTCTCTTCTCTCCTCTCACTCTCTTCCTCTCTCTCCTTCTTACTCTCTAGCCATTCTTCCCTCTCTCTCCTTTCCCCCTTCTCTCCTCTTGGCCATGGCCAGTCTCTCTCTGTCTTTTCTACCTTCTCTCCTTTCTCCCTGCCTTTCTACAATAAAGCTCTAAAACCATAGACTGTGGCTGTTCATCAAGGCCCACTGCGCAGACTCTCACCTGTGTGGGAACCTCTCTCCCTAAGCCCTCTCTCCCATAACCACGGGGTACAGGGTGTTGCCCCAGTGACCCTGGTTTCGGGGTGCAGCTTAGATGCCCACCTGGGGCCAAGTGGAAAGTATCTGGCAGCCCTCCCGAGTCCTCCAGCCCAGAGCATAGGAAGAACTCTGTCTGGACGCGGGCTATCCTCCCCTACCCCTCCTTCCCCTTCACCCCTTTTTGTTTCCACACTCTGGTTGCATTTATTTCCTTGAAAATATGATTTAATTTTTATCAGAATTAATCTTCATATACATTTATACATTATGTGTGTCTGTGTGTGTTTTGTTTTGCTAAACATCTTTGCAAGGAGAGTACCCTGATATTTGTAAGATCACTTCTTCATTATTTATCTAACCAGTACAAGATCCAGTCTTAAAGTTATCTAGATTCACACTTTTACCATTTGTTGAAACTTGACAACAATTCTGAAAAGAACGCAAACCGATTAACATATTAATTGTCAGGCATTTTTGTTGTTTTAAATGTTGCTTTGTTTTGTTTCTCAGACTCTCAACTATAGTTACTAGTGTGTCCCCATCACTGGATTTAAATCAGTGTAAGAACTGTCAGCTTCTGAGCAGGAGGGTAATCCCATAAAAAGACCAGCAGTCTTAACTAGCCTGCCCCCCCCCCCGAGATCTCTCAGACACTGAATCACCAACCACGTAGCATATACTAGCTGATATGAGGCCCTCAACATATATACAGCAGAGAACTTCTGGGTCTGATGTCAGTCAGAGAAGATGCACTTAACCCTGAAGAGACCTGGGGCCCCAGGTAGTGGGGAGGTCTGGTGGGGTAGGGGTGGGGGCATCCTCTTGGAGGTGGGGGCAGGGTGGGTGTAGGATGTAGAACACTCAGAGGATGGACACGGGGAGGTGGATAAAGTCTGGACTTTAAAAAAAGATTAAAGAATAATAAAAAAAGAAATGTCAGCTTCATTATCCTTTAGGATATGATCAAATTGGGCTATGCATTAATATATCATTCTACTCTGTTTTAATCTTTAAAGTTTATTCTAAGAAATCTCAATACAACCTCCTTTACCTCCTGTATGTTCTTCTAACCTGTTTGCTTGTTTGTTTGTTTGTTTTTTCAGGATTCTCTTTTTCTGTGTTATTTCTAACAGACTGGTTTCAATGTGACTAACATAGTTGGAATCCGTTGAGCTTCCTGAATTTTATAGCTGTTTCTTTCCTATTTTCAAATACATTCTCCCTTTCTTTATCCCTTTCCTGGGAACTCCTATAATGTATATATTATTTTGCATAATGATACCCATATATCTTATAGTTTCTCCTTTTTTCATTTTTTACTTTCCTGACTCAATAATTTCACAAATGCCTGTTTTCATGATCAATGATTATTTCTTATTCTTGATTCTGTCTACTGTCGTCTCTCTTTGATGGACATTGTTAATTTAACTTTGTTTTCTTTAGAATTTTGGTTTTATTCCCTTTAGTATGTTTTTCTTTTACCATTATTATAATTTTCTATAAGCATATTTTTTCTTACCAAACCTTATTATCCAGTGTGTGTGTGTGTGTGTGTGTGTGTGTGTGTGTGTGTGTGTGTGTGAAATTAATTCACTGAGAATTGATATGGAGATAGTTTTAAATTAATTATCTGGTAATTCATTTATCTCCATACTTTTATGCATGGCTGTGGGTGTGGGGGAAAGAGGAGAGTGAGAGAGAACCAACATCCTGCCAAAGTTCCAGTGCTCTGGGAAGATGGATGCAGGAGGACTGAACACACTCTCCATGTGGCCCCGGGTGGCATCTGGCTGTGTTAAGCCACTGACTCCACACAGCGGGTGGTGAACAAGAAGCAGCCCCCATACCAAGTTCTCAGCCTCAGGCATCCTACACTGAAAAAGGCAGAGGCACTGAGAACAGAATAGGGGCCCCTGGGCAGCACAGGGCCCCAGGGATGAAGGGAGGAGAGGGCAGAGGGTGAGAGGGGACACTGAATGGTTCCCAGTGGGCGAGAGCCCTTGGTCAGGTCCATGGCTGGAGCACAGGATGGTCTTCTGGCAGGAGGTTAAACACCAAGGCTTGTTAGGAGAAAGCCCATCCCATCGTTCAAGCATGGTAGGCCTTAATGATCAGACAGTCTATAGTTTCAGTGCTTTATTGTAGAAAGGCAGGGAGAAAGAGAGAAGGTAGAAAGAGAAAGGCTGGCCATGGCCATGGAGAGAGGGGGAAGGGAGAGAGAGAAGGAGGGCTAGAGAGTAAAAAAGGTGAGAGCTTAACAACAGTGGAAGTGTGTTTCCTCTTTCTCCACATCCTCACCAGCATCTGCTGTCACCTGAATTTTTGATCTTAGCCATTCTTACTTGTGTGAGGTTAAATCTCAGGGTTGTTTTGATTTGCATTTCCCTGATGATTATGGATGTTGAACATTTTTTCAGGTGCTTCTCAGCCATTCAGTATTCCTCAGTTGAGAATTCTTTGTTTAGCTCTGTGCCCTACTTTTAATGGGATTATTTGATTTTCTGGTGTCCACCTTCTTGAGTTCTTTATATATATTGGATATCAGTCCCCTATCTGATTTAGGATTAGTACAGATACTTTCCCAATCTGTTCTTGGCCCTTTTGTCTTATTTACAGTATCTTTTGCCTTACAAAAACTTTGCAACTTTATGAGGTCCCATTTGTCAATTCTTGATCCTACAGGACAAGCCTTTGCTGTTCTATTCCAAGAATTTTTCCCCAGTGCCCATATCTTTGAGGCTTTCTCCCACTTTCTCCTCTATAAGTTTCAATGTCTCTGGTATTATGTGGAGTTCCTTAAACCACTTAGACTTGACCTTAGTACAAGGAGATAAGAATGAATCAATGCCCAGTCTTCTGCATGATACCCACCAGGACTGCCAGCACCATTTGTTGAAAATGCTCTCTTTTTTCCACTGGATAGTTTTAGCTTCCTTGTCAAAGATCAGGTGACCATAGGTGTGTGGATTCATTTCTGGGTCTTCAATCCTATTCCATTGATCTACCTGTCTGTCACTGTACCAGTACCATGCAGTTTTTATTACAATTGCTCTGTAGTACAGCTTGAGGTCAGGCATGGTGATTCCACCAGAGGTTCTTTTATAGTTGAGAAGAGTTTTGCTATCCTAGTTTTTTGTTTGTTTGTTTGTTATTTCAGATGAACTTGCAAATTATCCTTTCTAAATCATTGAAGAATTGAGTTGGAATTTTGATGGGGATTGCATTGAATCTGTAGATTGCTTTAGGCAAGATAGCCATTTTTAGTACATTGATCCTGCCAATCCATGAGCATAGGAGATCTTTCCATCTTCTGAGATCTTCTTCAATTTCTTTTTTCAGAGACTTGAAGTTCTTATCATACAGATCTTTCACTTCCTTAGTTAAAGTCACACCAAGTTATATCATATTGTTTGTGACTATTGTGAAGGGTGATGTTTCCCTAATTTCTTTCTCATCCTGTTTATCTTTTGTGTAGAGAAAGGCCATATATTTATTTGAGTTAATTTTATATCCACATACTGCACTGAAACTGTTTATCAGGCTTAGGAATTTTCTGGTGGAGTTTTTGGGGATATATATATATATATATATATATATATATATATATATATATATATATATTATCATATCATCTGCAAATAGCGATATTTTGACTTCATCCTTTCAAATTTGTATCCCCTTGAAATCTTTCTGTTGTCAAATTGCTCTGGCTAGTACTTCAATTAATATATTGAATAGGTAGGGAGAAAGGGGTTGGCTACTGGTTTGCTGTAGATTGTTTTTATTATGCTTAGTTATGGGCCTTGAATTCCAGATCATTCGAAGTCTTTTATCATGAATGGGTGTTGGATTTTGTCAAATGCTTTCTCAGCATCTAAAGAGATGATCTTGTGCTTTTTATCTTTGAGTTTTTTTATATAGTGGATTACGTTGATGGATTTCTGTATGTTAAACCATCCCTGCATTCCTGGGATGAAGCCAACTTGGTCATGATGGATGATCGTTTTGATGTGTTCTTGGATTCGGTTAACGAGAATTTTATTGAGTATTTTTGCACTGATATTTATAAGGGAAATTGATCTGAAGTTTTCTATCTTTGTTGTGTCTTTATGTGGTTTAGGTATCAGATTAATTGTGGCTTTATAGAATGAATTGGGTAGGGTACGTTCAATTTCTATTTTGTTGAATAGTTTGAGAAGATCTGGAATTAGGTCTTCTTTGAAGGTTTGATAGAACTCTGCACTAAACCCATCTGGTCCTGGGATTTGTTGTTGTTGTTGTTGTTGTTGTTGTTGTTGTTGTTGTTGTTGTTGGGAGACTATTAATGACTGCTTCTATTTCTTTAGGAGATATAGGATTGTTTAGGTCATTAATCTGATCCTGATTTAACTTTGATACTTGGTATCTGTCTAAAAACTTGTCCATTTCATCCATATTTTCCATTTTTTTAATATAGCCTTTTGTAGAAGGATCTGATGTTATTTTGAATTTCCTCAGGATCTCTTGTTATGTCCCCCTTTTCATTTCTGATTCTGTTCATTAAGATGCTGTCCCTTTGAACTTTAGTGAGTCTGGCTAAGGGTGTATCTATCTTGTTGACTTTCTCAAAGGACCAGCTCCTGGTTTGATTGGTTCTTTGAATAGTTCTTTTTGTTTCCACTTGGTTGATTTCACTCCTGAATTTGATTATTTCTTGACATATACTCCTCTTGGGTGAATTTGCTTCCATTTGTTATAGACCTTTTAGAAGTGCCATCAAGCTACTACTGTATGCTCTCTCCAGTTTTGTTTGTTTCTTTGTTTGTTTGTTTTGTTTTGTTTGTAGGAACACAGAGCTATTAGTTTACCACTTAGGAATGCTTTCATTGTGTCCCATGTGTTTGGGTATGTTGTGGCTTCATTTTCATTAAACTCTAGAAAGTCTTTAATTTCTTTCTTTATTTCTTCCTTGACCGAGATATCATTGAGTAGAATGTTGTTCAGTTTCCATGTGTATGTTGGTGTTCTGTTATTTATATTGTTATTGAAAATAAGCCTTAGTCCATGGTGATCTGATAAGATGCATGGGACAATTTCAACATTTTTGTATCTGTTGAGGCCTGTTTTGTGACCAATTATATGGTCAATTTTGGAGAAGGTGCCATGAGGTCCTGAGAAAAAAGAATATCCTTTTGTTTTAGGATGAATTGTTCTGTAGATATCTGTTAAATCCATTTGTTTCATAGCCTCTGTTAGTTTGACTGTGTCTCTGTTTATTTTCTGTTTCCAGGATCTGTCCATTAATGAGAGTGGGGTATTGAAGTCTCCCACTATTTTTGTGTGAGATGCAATGTGTGCTTTGAGCTTTACTAAAGTTTCTTTAATGAATGTGGCTGCGCTTGCATTTGGAGCATAGATGTTCAGAATTGAGAGTTCCTCTTGGAAGATTTTACCTTTGATGAGTACAAAGTGCCCCTCTTTGTCTTTTTTGATAATTTTGGGTTGAAAGTCTATTTTATTCGATATTAAAATGGCTACTCCAGCTTGTTTCTTCGGACCGTTTGCTTGTAAAATTGTTTTCCAGCCTTTCACTCTGAGGTAGTGTCTGTCTTTTTTCCTGAGGTGTGTTTCCTGTAAGCAGCAAAACTTTGGGTCCTGTTTGTGTAGCCAGTCTGATAGTCTATGTCTTTCTATTAGGGAATTGAGTCCATTGATATTAAGATATATTAAGGAACAGTAATTGTTGCTTCCTGTTATTTTTGTTGCTACAGTTGGGATTCTGTTCTTGTGGCTGTCTTCTTTTAGGTTTGTGGAAGGATTACTTTCTTGCTTTTTCTAGGGCGTAGTTTCAGTCTTTGTGTTGGTGTTTTTCTGTTATTATCCTTTGAAAGGCTGGATTCATGGAAAGATATTGTGTGAATTTGATTTTGTCATGGAATACTTTAGTTTCTCCATCTATGGTAATTGAGACTTTTGCTGGGTATAGTAGCCTGGGCTGGCATTTGTGTTCTCTTAGTTTCTATCTAACATCTGTCCAGGGTCTTCTGGCTTTTATAATCTCTGGTGAGAAGTCTGGAGTAATTCTAATAGGTCTGCCTTTATATGTTACTTGACCTTTTCCCCTTACTGCTTTTAATATTCTGTCTTTATTTAGTGTGTTTGTTGTTCTGATTATTATGTATCAGGAGGAATTTCTTTTCTGGTCCAATATTTGGAGTTCTGTAGGCTTCTTGTATGTTTATGGGTATCTCTTTCTTTAGGTATGGAAAGTTTTCATCTACGATTTTGTTGAAGATACTTGCTGTCCCTTTAGTTTGAGAATTTTCATTCTCATCTACTCCTATTATCTGTAAGTTTGGTCTTCTCATTGTGTCCTAGATTTCCTGGATATTTTGAGTTAGGATCTTTTTGCATTTTGTGTTTTCTTTGATTGCTGTGTCTATGCTCCCTATGGAATCTTCTGCATCTGAGATTCTCTCCTCTATCTCTTGTATTCTGTTGCTGATACATCTATGGTTCCTCATTTTTTTTTCCTATGGTTTCTATCTCCAAGGTTATCTCCTTTTGGGTTTTCTTTGTTGTTTCTACTTCCATTTTTAGGACCTAGATGGTTTTGTTCAATTCCATCACCTGTTTGGTATTGTTTTCCTATAACTCTCTAATTTTTTTCTCTTTAAATGTTTACCTGTGTTTTCCTGTATTTTCTTCTTAAAGTCCTCCATCATTATTATGAAGAATGACTTTAGATCCATATCTTGCTTTTCTGGTGTGATGATATATCCAGGACTTGCCATGGTGGGAGAGTTTGGTTCTGGTGATGCCAAGTAAGCTTGTTTTCTGTTGCTTCTGTTCTTATGCTTGCCTCCTGCCATCTGATTATCTCAGGTGCTTGCTGTCCTCAATATATCTGATTAGAGCCTGTTCTTCTTATAATCCTAGTTGATTCTGGACTCCTCTGAGTCCAGCTTTCACTATGATCTTTTGATTGTGTATTCCTGTGAATCTGATATTCTGGGTGTGTCTGGGTTCTTGGCAGTCAAGTTGCACTGAGACCCTGGAATACTGGTATGGTCCACCTCCTGTTATCCTGGGATACTGTTGTCCTAATATCCTGGGCATGTTACAGTGATTGGGACTGGTGTCTCCTTTGAGGAGTTTGGAGTTGCCTGGTAAGTGGTCCCAAGAACTCGTGGAGATTCCTCTAGGGGCCTTGGGGGAGTGCACAGACCCTGCGCCCAAGGTGACCCTGCACTGGTGCAGACCGGAAGGGCTCTATTGAATTTTAAGATTGTTTTTGATTTATGTTGAATAGTAATGTTGTAATTTTTATTGAAATTACACTGAAGTTGTAGCTTACTTTAATTTACATATATCATATTCTAACTCAACAATTAAAAGACAATACTAATAATATAAATGTATATTTCTACAAATTAAATGAAATATAAAAAAACATCGATAAGTACATAAATATAACATAATTTACTAATATAACATTTAGTAAATGTAAATGGTAACTATAATAAAATACCACTTCACATTCACTAGAATAGCAGCATTCCAAATAAAGATAACTTGTATTGACAAAAAGACTGGAATAAATGGAAGCTTCAAATACAGTTACTGGTAATAATGATAGTGTGCAGTCACGTCAAAAATAAGTGGTAATTCTTTAAAATGTTAAACATAGAGCTACCATACGAACCAGATTTTTTTTTATTTTTTTTGTATTTCTTTTTAATTTTATGTTTATTTGTGTTTTGCCTGCATGTATTTCTGTGCACAAATATGTGTGCCTGGTGCCCATGGAGACCAGAGGAAGATATGATCCCCTGGATCTGAAGTTATCTGTGTTTATGAGCTGCCATGTGGGTGCTAGGAACCAAACTCAGGTCTGCTGGGAAAGCAGCCAGTGTTCTTAACTGCTGAAATAACTCTCCAGCCGCAGTGACAGAATTTCATTTTTTAGGGAAACTTAAAACATATACTCAATATATTGTAAACAAATGGTCATTACAGTATCATTCATAATACCCAAGATAGTAATAAGCCAAATATCTATAATATGATGAATTAATAAACATGTTTGGCTTTGCCTCTCATTTCTTCCCCGAGTTTTCAAATGAGATTTGATTTTTTTTTCTCTTTCAAATGAATTGGTACTCAGTGATGTATAAAAGAATGAATCACTGAAGCATGCTGATACATGATGAGCATTGAAAATATGCTAAGTCAAAGAACCAAACAAAAGATTAAATATTATACTACTCCATTCATGTGAAATGTCATTATATGTACATCGAGACACAGAGAGTACTTAGTGGTTGCCTAGAGATAGATGGTTTGATAAGAAATACAGTGTGGCTGCTAATGGGTATAGTGTTTGTTTAGAGGGAGATAAAAATATTCTAAAATTAGATTCTAATGATGCTGGTATACCAGTATGAATATTTAAAAACCCTCAACTGTTTAATAAAGTAGGTCTTATTTGTAAATGATGCCCCGATAAATATGATTTCAGAAACTTTGATCTCTCAGTATTCTATTTCCCTACTCATCAACTCTCTTAGCCACAGCACTGCAATTGAGTTATCTCTGATTGTTGCAATAAAAGATATGCATCTCAGTAACAAACTCCAGCTTCTTTTGCTTCACAAAGAAGCAAGGAGAAAGGCTCAGCCGCTAAGAAATAAATTGGAATAGCTTTTGCAAGACTCATGTCTGGGAAAGAATCAGTGGCAGAGGGCCCAACTTAGTACAATGGAAATAAAACAAAACAAAACAAAACAAAAACTGCTCCTTTTTTCTCTGTACTTTCTAGAGTCTACGGCACAGACATGACATGATATAATGGCAGTAACATCTTTCTCTAGTTTTCAGGAGTTTCACAGGGTTTCTAGCTTGCTAAGTCTTTGTGACACACAGTGCTCAGGACACCATAAATAAAAAGGACAGTTTTCGGCGGTCACCTGTCTGCTTACATTACTGCCACCTTGTGGCACCAATCATAATAGCAGTCAAAGATGAATGAGTGAAGGAACCAAGTTGGGGTATTTTCTGGTTCTGAGACAGTAATGATCAAGACTAAAGCGTTTACTTTTAAACATCAGCATTTTCTTGGGTGCTGATGGATGTTACAAAATAGCATAAGGCATTTTATAGAGATACAATGAGTTTCCACGATAATTTATTACTGAAACATAAAGGACTAGATTTTGTTTTTAATTTTTGAGATTTGTATCCAATATTTTTATTATACTCTTTCATCTTCGACAGATCATCCAAGTTCTCCCCCTCCAAACCCATCAAACTTCATCTTCTTTCTAACTCTAAAAAACAAAACAACAATAGCATGTGCTTTCTCTCTCCCTCTCTTCCCCCCTCCCTCCCTCCCATCTCTCTCTCTCTCTCTCTCTCTCTCTCTCTCTCTCTCTCACACACACACACACACACACTTTTTTTAAAACGTCATTAAATCTGATTTTCATTGATCATCTACATTTGAGCATGAAGTCTGCCTGTAAATATGATTGATGCTCACAGCAGAACCTCCTTTTATAAACCAGCTCCAACAGAATAAATCAAATATACAACTCACTAAACAAAATCTTGCCAAAAAACACAAGAACAGTGATTCTGTGTTGCTTATCTTCAATGGTAGGGTTATTGGGTTTTGAATTTTTGTTTTTGTTCTTATTCTTTTTTTTTTTTTACTTATGTTCAATTACCTTTAAAAATCAATGTTACATTTATTTTGAAGAAGATCAAGAGGAAGAGGAGGAGGAAGAGAAGGAGGAAGAAAAGGACCATGAGAAATAATTGGTAATCTCAATTTGATCTTGATAAAATAGAGCCTGTCAGTGGGGTGATACCCGGAGGAGCCTCCATCTACTCAGAGGGAAGTATGAGGTGTGGACCAGGAGGGGGGTTCCAATAAGGATGTAAAATCAATACATAGTGAAAAAAGAACTTTCAAAAATTAAAAAAGAGCCTGTTAAAAAAGAAAAAATAGAAAAATATTTAACAGTGGCTGGGGAGATTACAATGCATCCCAGAAGATCTATAATCCGTGGAATACTATGAAGAAGAATGCAGACCGAGCCTAATAGTTTTAGGGTCTTATTTATGTCATTTATATACTCTCCAAAATGTTCTTATTATTTACACATTTTCTCATGAGCTAGATGCTTTTCCTGTCTATGAGTAAATTATTCTGACAATATTAAAGTTTTTTGAGTCTTTAGATTTTCTACATTGGGAGTTTTGTTTTTTTTGTTTTGTTTTGTCTAGTAATAAAGGTATCTTGTTCACAGGAATAATAATTGAGGAACTCTATGAAGTTATAGCGCTTAGACAGTTCTTCGTTTGGCTTCCACCCATGAATCCTGGAATGTGTGTGCATATACACAATAAATAAGTATAATACAGATATTTTAAAAACAATAACAGACAGGTCGTGGTGCATACCTTTAATCTCAGTACTTGGGAGGCAAAGGCAGGCAGGTCTCTGAATTCAGGGCCAGCCTGCTATAGAGACTGAGTTCCAGGAATTGAGAGAACCCTGTCTTGAAAATCTAAAATAATAATAACAAAGCTAATAATAAAATAACAACAACAACAACAATAATAATAATGGCTTTTAATCTTCAACATAAGTTGACTACACTCCCCTTCCGAAGTCTCACAAAACATTCCTTCCTTATATTCTAAGTTAGAAGATTTATTTGAAATCTTCTTGTCCATGGAAATATTTTGAATAAAGCCATTTTCTGGTTAGGTGCAAGTTGGTTTTCTTCTACATCTTTGACTAAGGTTTAATAATACTTTCTAAAATCCAGAAGCCACAAGAATGACCACAGAGATTCTAGATTGGTCATGGGGTTTTTGCTGTTGTCAAAATACCCACTATCTCAGGACTTAATGATTCCATAATCCTTCACCCCCTGCAACCCTTCTGGAACTTAATGCCCTGTTCTTAGGTAGTCCTAAAGCAAGATTTCTTTGGTGCTTTCTAGAGATGTACACTGTATAATTCCTGCTACATGTCTTGCATAGTTATTTCATTGTAACAAACATTCCAAAGGAGGTACTTTTTTTTTCTTTTTTCTTTTTTTTTTTTTTTTTTTTTTTTTTTTTTTTTTTTTTTTTTTTTTTTTTTTTTTTTTTTTTTTTTTTTTTTTTTGACAGGGTTTCTCTGTGTAGCCCTGGCTGTCCTGGAACTCACTCTGTAGACCAGGCTGGCCTTGAACTCAGAAATCCGCCTGCCTCTGCCTTCGAAGTGCTGGGATTAAAGACATGTGCCACCACTGCCCAGCTGGAGGTACTCTTGATATCTCCACTTTTATCTTTTTATTACTTTAATTGCTTTCATTTTTCAAGTGTAGGGAATCGAGTGTAAGGCCTTGTACAGGATAAGCAAATGCTCTGCCACTCAGCGATATCCCTGTAAGCTATTCAATCTTTTAACACATTTGTTACTTAGAGCAAGATTCTATAGTTTCATTTTGGAAATTGGCAATTTCTATTGGCATGTGAACATTATACTTGATAATGGGTTTCATAAATGTATCATCATACAAATATGCCAATTACTTTTTATTATATTTAATTCCATATCCTCTTCATTCTCCCTACTGCCCCTTACCATTCATCTCCAGTGTTACACCAAGAAGTTTTTCTTATACTTTCATGGCATATATACACAAATTATTTTCTGAGTCTATGTAAAATCAAGCATACACAAATGAAAAAAATCATGTGATTTTTGTCTTTTTGTATCTGACTTATTTTATTCAATGTGATGGTCTCAAGGTGCATCTAATTTCTGAAAAGAACATCATTTTGATCTGAAAATATTTATATTCATGTGTATAACTCATCTTCTCTATCTACTTATCTGTTCACAAACATCAAAGCTAGTGCCACTTAGCTCTTGTCAATAGTGCCTCAATCTACATAGATATACAAGTGTCTCTCTGGTGTATTACTTTAGAGTTCTTCAAGTATTTACCTAGATGTGAGGTGGTTGGATCGCATAATAGTTGTATTTTTAAGCTTTCAATGAGCCATAATTTTGATTTCCACAGTTCATGAACTAATAATTTATATTGCCACCAACAGTGTATAAGGGTTCATTGTTTTTCACTTCCTATACAGGATTTCTTGTGACTTGCTTTCTTAATAAGAACCATTGTGACCAAAGTGGAATAGACTCTCAATGTGAATTTAGTTTGGATTTCTCTGATGCCTAAGGATCTTGAATTTTTTTTCATGTATTTATTGGCCATTTGTATTTCCTCTTTGGAAACTGCTGCATCATTTAACTAGCCAATATATAGATTGAGCTGTTTGCTTTCTTGATAGTTCTTGTTTATTTAGCTTCAGACTTTGATCAACTGCCAAATGTACAGTTATTGAAATTTTTCCTCTAATTCTGTAGGTCATCTCTTGATTCATTGTTTTTTTAGGTGAACAGAGGATTTTTAACTTTATATTAGGATGTGTTAATTCATGGTTTTATTCCCTGAGTTCCTTTCCTTTTCAGAAAGGCCCCATCTCTATTTCGTCAAGTGTTTTCCCTGTGTTTACTTCTGTTACCCAATATCCCCACTACAGTTTGTTGAAAGGCTTTCATTTATCCAAAGCATATTTTTGACACTTTTGTTGAAAACCAGGTTGTGGCAGCTATGTGGAATTATTTCTGGGGACTCTATATTCTATTTCTTTGGGGTTTGTTTCTGTTTTCATGCCAGCATCATGCTGGGTTTGCTACCATGATTCTGTAAAACAGGTTGAAATCGGGTATAGTGATGGTTCCACCATTATTCTTTTTGCTCAGAATTGATTTGGCTACTCAGGTTCTGTCATGCTTTAATAAGATTTTTGAAATTTTTTCTATGAGTATGAATATAAACATTTGGAAGGTATTTTGACAACATGACCATATAGCACAATAAGAAAAACCGGTTACAGTGTCTATGACATTTCATACCCATTGATTTATCAGTGTCCTTTTCTATTGAAATGATGTTGTAACACCATTTTGTCCCTGAAATTATTTAGGTCACATATTACATGTTATGTTTTGTGTATGTCAAGACATCCTTATAACTCTAGAATTAAGGCAAGTTGATTATGGTCACTAATCTTTTTGATGTTCTGTTGAGTTTGATTTGCCCACCTTTGTTAAGAAGTTTTACATTGGGGTTGTAGAGATGGCTCAGTGGTTAAGAAGACTGCTTACTCTCCCAGAGGTGCCAGTTTTATTCCCAGCACTCACATAATTGTTTGCAAACATCCAATTCCAGGGATCCAACAGGTATGTTCATAGCATATGTATGCATGTAGGCTAAACATCTGTATGTATAAAGTAAAATAAATAAAATCTTCTAAAATTAAAGTTAAAAACATAAACTGAAGAAAAGAATGTTTACATCTTTGTCCATTAGGTAGATTGGTCTATAGTTTTCTGCTGTCTTACTTCCTGTTTATTCCATTTTAAGGAATGCTTTGAGGAACAAAACCTATAGTTTCTTCTTTAAATATCAGATAGAATTCAACAGTACATCCATCTGTCCCTGGGCTTTTGGGGGGAGGGTGCATTTCCCTTTCCATTCATCTACTTCTATTACATCTTTAAAATTTTATTGTACATTTTAAGCCATAATTAATCCTCGTGGTTTCGTTAGTTTCTAGTCTAAATCCTTCTGTTCACAACTCTCATTTATTGCATGTTTGGCTAAGGCTTTGCCAATTCTGTTTATCTTGTTAAAAGAATCAAATCTTTGTTCCACTTATTGTTTGTGGAGATTTGAAAATTAAAATTTAAAAATTCTTTGGGATTTTTATCTCTTTTATGCTCATTAGAATCCATCATTATAAAATTGATAACCTTTGGGTGTGTCACGCTGTCCTGGTTTTTCACATTTACAGTATTTCTTTTTTGGCATATGTACATCTAAGGAAGCTCACTGGCTAAAAATTACATGACTGTTTTATTTCAGATGCCATATTTGTAAGGTTTGAATGTAACTATTTGGTAGTACAGCTGATGTATAATTCATCCCCCACTGAACTAGAAGTGGAGCTCAGTTCCATTCAGTCCACACATTAGGTCCAATACCCAGTAAGAATCTGAGAGTAAAATGCTAACTCTGCGGTAGCAACTACAAATGATGGATAAGCCTGCAAGAGGTACAGTATAAGTTAATTCAAAACAATAATCCCTTTGTAACTCTGATAATTTGGGTGGGGGGTAGTGCAAGCCTTGTTCTGACAAGGCTAATAAAGTGCAAACTACGATATCAGTAACTAAACACAGGAAAGAAAGGAAAATAAGCTATTGTCTATGGATTAATATTTTAGCAACAGACAAAATAGAGGGAGGAATGTAAATAGAAATAGGTGGTTGACATATTGTTAAGGAAAACAGACTAAAAAGAAGAAAGCATAGGGTGTGGTGACGAGATGATGAGATAAAGAAGAAAGAAGAAAATGTATTGGTTGAGGGTAAGAAAGAACACAATAGAATAGGTACAAACTGAACAACCATAAATAGTTGAACAATATACAAAACAAAAACAAAGCAATTCTGATATATATTTATAACCTATTTAAGATTACTCATCTTGATTTGTTTGGGCATTATTTTATCCTTCTGGTCTTTTGCTTGTAAATTATGGTTTACAACATTGTGTTTTCATGGTGTGTCTTTGTTTACCGTTTGTTTGCTTGTGATTTTCCGGTTTGTTTTTTGTTTGTTTGTATGTTTACCTGTTTTTACTCTAAAGAAAAAAAGGGCATGGAATTGGGTGTGTAGGGAGGTAGGGAGATCTGAGAAAATTGATAGAAAGAAAATTGTGATCGGTATATATTGTATGAATTTTTTTTTCAATAAAACATTTTTAAGAGGTTAAAATCTGAAGCCAGGTTAACATGAAAATTAGAGACAGATATTGTAGAATCAATGTCTCTTCCCTGCTGACATAAGTATTGGATCACTCTTCACTCTGAAACATTTTCTGGAACAACCTCCTGCTGTTTGCATCTCTGAACTTTTTTGACTACATTGTGGTTTATAGTGTGTCAGTACAATTGTTTTTTGTTTGCTTTTTCTCTTGTGTACTACAACCTTACCAAAGTTTGCTCTCCCTCCTCTATATTCAGTCCCTCCCTAAAGCTTCTCTCTTCCACAGATCAATTCCACCTCTCTTTCCCTTCAGAAAAGAGCAGACCTCCCAGGGATATCAACAAAAACACAGCATAAAAAGATACAATAAGACTAGGTACACACCCTCATATCAAGGCTGGACAAAGCAACCCAGAAAGAGAAAAGAGGTTTCAAAAGCAATCAAAACAGTCAGAGACAGCCACTTGTCCCATTATTAGGAGTCCCACAAGAAGACAAACTACACAACCACAACAAATACCAAGTACCTAGATAAGATCCATGCAAGCTTCCCAGCTGATCATCAGTTCAGTCTCTGTGAGATCCTATGACCTCATTAGTTGATTCTGTGTTTTTTTATTGTGTGGTGTCCTTGACCCCACTGACTCCTACAATCCTTCCTTTTCCTCTTCCTGCATGGTTTTCCAAGCTCTGTCTAATGTTTGGCTGTGAATCTCTGCATCTGATTCCATCAGTTTCTGGGTAAAGCCTGTGTGATTATAATTATACTATGCTCCTGTCTATGAGTATAGCAGAATATCATTAGGAATCACTTCTTTGACATTTTTTGGGGGGGGGCGGGGTCAGGGAAGTTTTAATAGATTGCTTATTGGGGTGAATTTCTGCCCAGGCATCAGTAGGTGTCAGTCCTCCCTTAGGAGTTTTCAGCCTTCAGTATGGAGTGCTGAATTATGATTTCCATACCACTTACTATTTTCCATGTATAATGATTTTACACCCTTCCCCTACATTAATTTCAATGTCTGAGAACATGTGGTCATGCCTAAAATTTCTTTTCCACATAAAACTATTAAGCACATTTTATTGTTTAAGGTGAAGTCACTTATACAGAATATTAAGACTTTTGTAAAATGTAGCACATTTGACTTAGTAAAAAATTCAGATGCAAATATTATGAGAAATAGGACTTTTCTATAAAACAGAAGCCTAGAGGTCATTGTTCATCATTTAAAGAACAAGATGAAAATGCATATCATTAGAGCAGTGGTTCTCAATTTATGGGTTGTGAACCCTTTGGGGTCTCCTAAGACTGTCAAAGAACACAGATTTACATTATCATTCATAAAAGTAGAAAAACTACAGTAATAAAGTAGCAACAAAAATAATGTAATGGTTGTGAGGGTCACCACAACATGAAGAACTGTATTAAAGGGTCACAGTATTAGGAAGGTTGAGAACCACTGCATTAGGGGATTCACACTCATTTGTTTTCATTTTTGGCTGGATATACTCAGGCTGCCTATCTATCAGCATTTGAATCTTAACATGAGTGAATTAGCCCTATCGAGTTGCAATTCAGCTCAGCTAACATGGATACGCTGTGTGTGTATTGTGTTCTTTGAAGATAGAAGCAGATTTTGGAAATGAAGTAGGACAGTGTTCTCTCTTCTGGCCTCAGCCTGACAGGGTGATGTGATTGCAGTTTCTTCCACCATCTGTTCCAACTTGGCCTCAGCTTTTCTAGATAGTGACACTTCACAGCCAACACTGGATAATTTCCCAATATCTGCTTCATGTAACTCATGGTCTTCTAAGTTTTTGGTTTTACACTCTGCTTGTACAGATTTTTCCTTATCTCTTTTGTTTTCAGGATGGGCAGGAGTGGGTAGATTTCTCATTCATTGCTTGTGTTAAAGCCCACCATTTTCCTTATAAATCTAGCATTTAGTATTTATGTATTTTATTAAGTCATCATACATAGTCCAATGACCTTTGAAATTCTTCATTGCCTTTTTCCATGCTATACCACATTTTTCTACCTTTTTCATTAGATATTTTCTTTATTTGCATTTCCAATGTTATCCCCTTTCCTGGTTTCCCCTCCAAACCCCCTCTATCCCTTCCCCCATCACCCTGCTCACCAACCAACACACTCCCACTTCCTGGCACTGGCATTACCCTATACTGGGGCAAAGAACTTTCACAGGGCCAAGTACCTCTTTTCCCATTGATGACTGATTAGGTCATCCTCTGCTACATATGCAACTAGGGCCATGAGTTCCACCATTTGTACTCTTCGGGTGGGAGCTCCAGAGGTACCAGTTAGTTCATATTGTTGTTACTCCTATGGGGCTGCAAACCTCTTTAGATCTTTGGGTACTTTCTCTAGCTCCTTCATTGGAGACCCTGTGCTCCATCTAACAGATGGCTGTGAGCATCCAATTCAGTATTTGTCAGGCACTGTCAGAGCCTCAAAGAAGACAGCTATATCAGGCTCCTGTCAGCAAGCACTTCTGGGCATCCACAATAGTGTCTGGGTTTGGAGGTTGTTTATGAGATGGATCCCCAGATGGGGCAGTCTCTGGGTGGTCAGGAATCTTCAGTCTCTGCTCCAAACATTCTCTCTGTAACTCCTTCTGAAGAAGTTAAGTTTTTAAAGATGGAGTCACAGATGCTACTGTTAGTTAGTTATGAGAACCTGAACTTTTAAACTTTTGTACTCTTGGCTAAGGCTCTTAGCCTCATGCCTGGAACATCCTGATAAGAGAAATATCATCCTGATAGGAGAAATATTTCTTAGAATAACCACAGAATGTTCCAAGGTGCTTACATAAGA